>CM062291.1:459644451-460244451 GCA_031216915.1 Pictodentalium vernedei
GGAATCTTTTGTTCATGCAACTTGTAACGTCACTCCAAGACCTGCAAATGGTCAATTTCTCTTGAATACTTACCCAATTTTTTTAGAAATCCACAGAAAATGGGAATTTTAAGTTTTAAGGCATACATCTCCTTAACTGGACGAAAATGGGTTAAGACCTCAATTTTTGAATACCCTTACTACTTACTAAAAATTTTCCCTATCAGTTTTGCGTCCGGTAAAAGAAGTTATGTTTATCTGCACCATTCCCATTTGATGTTGTTGGTGTCCAAAAACAGACTATTTCTTTTCGAAATTTTGACATTTAGCAGCTCATGGAGGGATAAGAAATGCTTATCTGAATATTTTGTCCATGCAACTGGTAATGTGACTCTAAGACCTATCAACGACCATTTTCTCTTGAAACCCTACGAAACGTTTGTAAAGAAATTCAGGGAAAACCTGATTTTTAAGCTTTTGATTGTTGCTTTTAGAGAAATCCACAGAAAATGGGAATTTTAAGCTTTTAAGGAGTATCTCTCTTTAACCAGCCCAAAATGGGTTAAGACTTCGACCTTTGAATACCCTCACCACTATGAAAAGTGTTTCCCCATCAATTTTGCGTCCGATAAAGGAAGGAACCTTTCTCGGTGGTACACCAAGTGGGTGCTGTTGGCGTTCAAAAACAGCCCATTTTATCACAATTTTTACTTTTAGCAGCCCGTGGAGGGATAACAAATGCTCACCGCAGTATTTTGTCCATGCAAATTCTATTGTCACACCAAGGCCTGGGAGTGACAATTTTGTCTGAAAATCTGCGAGACTCGTTAGAGAAATCCACGGAAAATACGAATTTTTGAGCTTTATGGGGGTATTGCTGTTTAACCAGCCCAAAACGGGTTAACGCTTGGTTTTTTGAACACCCTTATTACTGACAAAAAAAAATGATCCTCGGTGAATTCTACTCCCAATAAAGGAAGTTATGTTTATCTCTCGTGTATTGTTTGGGTGCAGTGGGGCCTGAAACCGGCCTATTTCCTCAAAATTATTGATGTTTGGCAGCCTGTGGAGGGTTACCATATGGATCGCCTGATATGTCGTGTGTATCAAAGGGCGTGTCACAGACAGGTCTAGCAATGACGAATGAATAAAAAATATCTGCAAGTCGTGTTTCGAGAAAGTGCCGATAAACCCCAGTTTGGGCAGTTTTTTGCCAATTCTGACAAAATAAGGGTTAAATCGAAAATTCTGCTTCGGAACATTTTTAGATTTTGTGCTCCTCTATGCGTGTGCAAATTTTCGGACCGATTTTCACGAAATTTTGCACACACATAGAGGGCAGAAAATCTAAAAAGGTACCGAAGTGGAATTTTCGATTTAACACTTACTTCTTCAGAATTGGCAAAAAACTGCCAAAATTGGGGTTTATCGGCACTTTCTTGAAACACGTCTTGTAGATTTTTTTTATACATTCGTCATTACTAGACCTCTCAGAGACACGCCCTTTGATACACTCGACATATCAGGCGATGCATATGGTAACACTCCACAGGCTGCCAAACATCGAAATTTTGATGAAATAGGCCGGTTTCAGGCCCCCACAGCACCCAAACGACACAGGAGAGATAAACATAACTTCCTTTATTGGAAGTGGAATTCACCGGATCTCATTTTTGTAAGTAATAAGGGTGTTCAAAAATCCAAGCGTTAACCCGTTTTGGGCTGGTTAAACAGCAATACTCCCATAAAGCTCAGAAATTCATGTTTTCTGTGGATTTCTTTAAACGAGTCTTGTAGATTTTCAAGAAAAAATTGTCACTCCCAGGCCTTGATGTGACAATAGAAGTTGCATGGACAAAATACTGCGGTGAGCATTTGTTAACCCTCCAAGGGCTGCTAAAACTCAAAATTGTCATAAAATGGGCTGTTTTTGGATGCCAACAGCACCCAATGGGTACACCACAAAGAAAAGTTCCTTCATTTATCGAGCGCATAATCTATACCGAAGCATTTTTGTGAGTAGTAAGGGTATTCAATAGTCCTTAGTACACGGCGTCATGGTGCCCCCATGTCGGCAACCAGGCTACTTAATGCCAATTATCCTAATGGGAGCACGATGCCGCCGTGTACTAAGGCGTACTGCACGTCGATGGTACGCATGTCTTCAACCAATCTAACCCTGCCTGTGCTGCAGTGCAGAGTTACGATGTTCGGGAGCTGGCAGCTGCTCATCGTTGACTGGTGGTTCTCTCTGGGTACTCCGGCTTCCTCCATCCGTAGAACTGTCACGGTCATGATTGGACGTTGTGCGAATATTATCATGCACTGTAGTGTGGAATATGAAGTGAGACGTACCTTTCAATGTGTGTTTGGTTGGAGAAAGAGAGAGGGGGGAAGGGGGGGAGGGTTGGAAAGATCGGTAATTTTGTTGGGATAAATCGACTGATGGCGTGGGACACCATGGAACTGACAGCCCATTTTCTCAAAATGTCTATGCTTGGCAGTCTCTGGAGGGTTAGCAAATGCTTACCGAAATATTTTGTCCATGCAACTTGTAATGTCACTCCAAGACATGCGAATGGTCAACTTTTTTTGAATTTTTTTTTGAGAAATCTACAGAAAACTGAAATTTTAAGCTTTTAGGGGTATATCTCCTTAACTAGCCAAAAATGGGTTAAGACCTTGATTTTTGAATACACTTACTACTTACAGAAAAATGTTTCCCTGGCAGCTTTGCGTCCGGTAAAAGAAGTTATTTTTCTCTGTTGCCTTCTCATTTGATGTTGTTGATGTCCAAAAATAGACTATTTTTTTGAGAATTTTGATTTTTAGCAGTTCATAAAGGGTTAACCAATGCTTACCAGAATAATTTATCCATTCAAGTGGTAATGTGACACCAAGACCTATCAATGGCCATTTTTTGTTGAAAAACCTACCAGATGTTTGTAAAGAAATCCAAGGAAAACATACATTTTTAGGCTTTTGATGGGTATCACTATTAACAACAACAAAAGGGGTTAACGCTTGGTTTTTTGAATACCCTTAATTACTTACAAAAATGGTCCTCGGTGAATTCCACTTCCAACAAAGGAGATTAAGTTTAGGTACACGTCGGGAGCTGTGGGTGTCCAAAAACAGCCCATTTCAACAAAATTACGATGTTTGGTAGCTTGCAGAGGGTTAATAAACGCTCACCGGAATATTTTGTCCGTGCAACTTGTAATGTCACACTAAGACCTGCGAGTAGTCAATTTTTCTTGAAAACCTACAGGATGTTTTTAGAGAAATCCCCAGAAAATGGGAAATTTAAGATTTTAAGCGGTCTCTCTCTTTAGCTTGGCCAAAATGGGTTAAGACTTCGACTTTTGAATACCCTTACTACTTACAAAAATGTTTCCGTATAGATTGTGCGCTCGATAAAAGAAGGCACTTTTCTTTGTGGCGTACCCGTTGGGTGCTATTCGCATCCAAAAACAGCCCATTTTACCACAATTTTGAGTTTTAGCAGCCCGTGGAGGGTTAACAAATGCTCACCGCAGTATTTTGTCCATGCAGCTTCTATTGTCACATCAAGGCCTGGGAATGACAATTTTATCTTGAAAATCTACAAGACTCGTTTAGAGAAAATCACGGAAAACTCGAATTTTTTAGCTTTATGGGGGTATTGCTGTTTAACCCGCCCAAAACGGGTTAACGCTTGGTTTCTTGAACACCCTTATTACTTACAAAAATGGTCTCACGTGAATTCCACGTCCAATAAAGGAAGGTATGTTTATCTCTGATGTATCGTTTGGGTGCACTGGGGGCCTGAAACCGGCCCATTTCATCAAAATTTCAATGTTTGGCAGCCTGTGGAGGGTTACCATATGCATCGCCTGATATGTCGTGTGTATCAAAGGTCGTGTCACAGACAGGTCTAGCAATGATGAATGTTTAAAAAAAATCTACAAGACGTGTTTCGAGAAAGTGCCGATAAACCCCAATTTTGACAGTTTTTTGCCAATTTTGACGAAATAAGGGTTAAATCGAAAATTCCGCTTAGGTTCATTTTTAGATTTTGTGACCTTCTATGCATGTGCAAAATTTTGTGAAAATCTGTCCGAAAATGGCTTCTGAATCAGACAAAATGTGTGGGAAAAAAAAAAAAAAAAAAAAAAATAATAATCCGTAGAAAAACAATAGTCTTTTCTACAGGGAAAAGCCTAACTAGACTTTATGTTTCTGGAGAATCATGGCTTTTCCCAATGAGATTCCATGATTTGTCATGACCCCAGAATGTATGATGAATTGCTTTTGACTGTCTCACTGAAGTTCCTTCATTGATGTCATGAAAAAGGTGAATATAGAAGTCTCAAATCACTCAGTTGGATAAAAAAAATTGTTTCGGTAATACCCATCATTAACGATGGAGAGGGTTAATATCAATATCGTCGTCCAACAAGTTAATGACCGACAAAAGGAGTAATGTTTGACACATGCCCACTGAGTGCTGTATCTATTTGAAAAAGGTCCGTTTTATCTCAAATGTATCCAAAATATTGATGTCTGGCAGCTAGTGAAGGGTTAACAAGTGCTAACAGGAATATTTATTCATGCAACTTGTAATTTCACACCAAAACCTGTGAATGGCCATTTTTACTTAAAAATCTACGAGATGTTTTCAGAGAAATCCAGGGAGAACATGAATTTTAAGCTGTTGATGGGTATAATTGTTTATCCAGCCCAAAACCTGTTAAGGGTTGTTTTTTTAATACGCTTATTACTTATAAGAATAATTCTCAGTGAATTCTACATCCACTTATGTTTATTTATCCTCTTAACTTTGGGTGGTGTGGGTATGCAAACACAGCCCACTTTTTCAACATTTTGATGTTTGAGAACCAGCATAGGGTTAACAAATGCTTACTGGATTATTTTGTACATACAACTTGTAATTCACACTAAGATCTGAGAATGGCCAATTTTTCTTGAAAATCTACATGATATTTTTAGAGAAATCCTCGGATAACATGAATTTTTAACCTTTTGAGGGGTATCACCCTGTAACCAGCTCTAAACGGGTTAATGCTTAGTTTTATGAATACCTTCATTACTTACAAAAATTATCCTCGGTGAATCCCACTTCCAACGAAGGTGGTTATGTTCATCTCGCAGGTACACATTGGGTGTTATGCGTGGCCAAGTACATCCCATTTTCTTAAAATTTGCTGCCTCTGGAGGGTTAACAAACGCTTACCGGAATCTTTTGTTCATGCAACTTGTAACGTCACTCCAAGGCCTGCAAATGGTCAATTTCTCTTGAATACTTACCCAATTTTTTTTAGAAATCCACAGAAAATGGGAATTTTAAGTTTTTAAGGCATACATCTCCTTAACTGGACGAAAATGGGTTAAGACCTCAATTTTTGAATACCCTTACTACTTACTAAAAATTATCCCTATCAGTTTTGCGTCCGGTAAAAGAAGTTATGTTTATCGGCACCATTCCCATTTGATGTTGTTGGTGTCCAAAAACAGACTATTTCTTTTCGAAATTTTGACATTTAGCAGCTCATGGAGGGATAAGAAATGCTTATCTGAATATTTTGTCCATGCAACTGGTAATGTGACTCTAAGACCTATCAACGACCATTTTCTCTTGAAACCCTATGAAACGTTTGTAAAGAAATTCAGGGAAAACCTGATTTTTTAAGCTTTTGATTGTTGCTTTTAGAGAAATCCACAGAAAATGGGAATTTTAAGCTTTTAAGGAGTATCTCTCTTTAACCAGCCCAAAATGGGTTAAGTCTTCGACCTTTGAATACCCTCACCACTATGAAAAGTGTTTCCCCATCAATTTTGCGTCCGATAAAGGAAGGAACCTTTCTCGGTGGTACACCAAGTGGGTGCTGTTGGCGTTCAAAAACAGCCCATTTTATCACAATTTTTACTTTTAGCAGCCCGTGCAGGGATAACAAATGCTCACCGCAGTATTTTGTCCATGCAAATTCTATTGTCACACCAAGGCCTGGGAGTGACAATTTTGTCTGAAAATCTACGAGACTCGTTTAGAGAAATCCACGGAAAATACGAATTTTTGAGCTTTATGGGGGTATTGCTGTTTAACCAGCCCAAAATGGGTTAACGCTTGGTTTTTTGAACACCCTTATTACTGACAAAAATGATCCTCGGTGAATTCTACTCCCAATAAAGGAAGTTATGTTTATCTCTCGTGTATTGTTTGGGTGCAGTGGGGCCTGAAAGCGGCCTATTTCATCAAAATTTTGATGTTTGGCAAAAAACTGCCAAAATTGGGGTTTATCGGCACTTTCTTGAAACACGTCTTGTAGATTTTTTTTATACATTCGTCATTGCTAGACCTCTCAGAGACACGCCCTTTGATACACTCGACATATCAGGCGATGCATATGGTAACACTCCACAGGCTGCCAAACATCGAAATTTTGATGAAATAGGCCGGTTTCAGGCCCCCACAGCACCCAAACGACACAGGAGAGATAAACATAACTTCCTTTATTGGAAGTGGAATTCACCGGATCTCATTTTTGTAAGTAATAAGGGTGTTCAAAAACCCAAGCGTTAACCCATTTTGGGCTGGTTAAACAGCAATACTCCCATAAAGCTCATGTTTTCTGTGGATTTCTTTAAACGAGTCTTGTAGATTTTCAAGAAAAAATTGTCACGCCCAGGCCTTGATGTGACAATAGAAGTTGCATGGACAAAATACTGCGGTGAGCATTTGTTAACCCTCCAAGGGCTGCTAAAACTCAAAATTGTCATAAAATGGGCTGTTTTTGGATGCCAACAGCACCCAATGGGTACACCACAAAGAAAAGTTCCTTCATTTATCGAGCGCATAATCTATACCGAAGCATTTTTGTGAGTAGTAAGGGTATTCAATAGTCCTTCGTACACGGCGTCATGGTGCCCCCATGTCGGCAACCAGGCTACTTAATGCCAATTATCCAAATGGGAGCACGATGCCGCCGTGTACTAAGGCGTACTGCACGTCGATGGTACGCATGTCTTCAACCAATCTAACCCTGCCTGTGCTGCAGTGCAGAGTTACGATGTTGGGGAGCTGGCAGCTGCTCATCGTTGACTGGTGGTTCTCTCTGGGTACTCCGGCTTCCTCCATCCGTAGACCTGTCACGGTCATGATTGGACGTTGTGCGAATATTATCATGCACTGTAGTGTGGAATATGAAGTGAGACGTACCTTTCAATGTGTGTTTGGTTGGAGAAAGAGAGAGGGGGGAAGGGGGGGGGTGGGTTGGAAAGATCGGTAATTTTGTTGGGATAAATCGACTGATGGCGTGGGACACCATGGAACTGACAGCCCATTTTCTCAAAATGTCTATGCTTGGCAGCCTCTGGAGGGTTAGCAAATGCTTACCGAAATATTTTGTCCATGCAACTTGTAATGTCACTCCAAGACATGCGAATGGTCAACTTTTTTTGAATTTTTTTTTGAGAAATCTACAGAAAACTGAAATTTTAAGCTTTTAGGGGTATATCTCCTTAACTAGCCAAAAATGGGTTAAGACCTTGATTTTTGAATACACTTACTACTTACAAAAAAATGTTTCCCTGGCAGCTTTGTGTCCGGTAAAAGAAGTTATTTTTCTCTGTTGCCTTCTCATTTGATGTTGTTGATGTCCAAAAATAGACTATTTTTTTCAGAATTTTGATTTTTAGCAGTTCATAAAGGGTTAACCAATGCTTACCAGAATAATTTATCCATTCAAGTGGTAATGTGACACCAAGACCTATCAATGGCCATTTTTTGTTGAAAACCCTACCAGATGTTTGTAAAGAAATCCAAGGAAAACATACATTTTTAGGCTTTTGATGGGTATCACTATTAACAACAACAAAAGGGGTTAACGCTTGGTTTTTTGAATACCCTTAATTACTTACAAAAATGGTCCTCGGTGAATTCCACTTCCAACAAAGGAGATTAAGTTTAGGTACACGTCGGGAGCTGTGGGTGTCCAAAAACAGCCCATTTCAACGAAATTACGATGTTTGGTAGCTTGCAGAGGGTTAATAAACGCTCACCGGAATATTTTGTCCATGCAACTTGTAATGTCACACTAAGACCTGCGAGTAGTCAATTTTTCTTGAAAACCTACAGGATGTTTTTAGAGAAATCCCCAGAAAATGGGAATTTTAAGATTTTACGCGGTCTCTCTCTTTAGCTTGGCCAAAATGGGTTAAGACTTCGACTTTTGAATACCCTTACTACTTACAAAAATGTTTCCGTATAGATTGTGCGCTCGATAAAAGAAGGCACTTTTCTTTGTGGCGTACCCGTTGGGTGCTGTTAGCATCCAAATACAGCCCATTTTACCACAATTTTGAGTTTTAGCAGCCCGTGGAGGGTTAACAAATGCTCACCACAGTATTTTGTCCATGCAGCTTCTATTGTCACATCAAGGCCTGGGAATGACAATTTTATCTTGAAAATCTACAAGACTCGTTTAGAGAAAATCACGAAAAACTCGAATTTTTTAGCTTTATGGGGGTATTGCTGTTTAACCCGCCCAAAACGGGTTAACGCTTGGTTTCTTGAACACCCTTATTACTTACAAAAATGGTCTCAGGTGAATTCCACGTCCAATAAAGGAAGGTATGTTTATCTCTCATGTATCGTTTGGGTGCACTGGGGGCCTGAAACCGGCCCATTTCATCAAAATTTCAATGTTTGGCAGCCTGTGGAGGGTTACCATATGCATCGCCTGATATGTCGTGTGTATCAAAGGTCGTGTCACAGACAGGTCTAGCAATGATGAATGTTTAAAAAAAATCTACAAGACGTGTTTCGAGAAAGTGCCGATAAACCCCAATTTTGACAGTTTTTTGCCAATTTTGACGAAATAAGGGTTAAATCGAAAATTCCGCTTAGGTACATTTTTAGATTTTGTGACCTTCTATGCATGTGCCAAATTTTGTGAAAATCTGTCCGAAAATGGCTTCTGAATCAGACAAAATGTGTGGGAAAAAAAAAAAAAAAAAAAAAAAAATAATAATCCGTAGAAAAACAATAGTCTTTTCTAGAGGGAAAAGCCTAACTAGACTTTATGTTTCTGGAGAATCATGGCTTTTCCCAATGAGATTCCCTGATTTGTCATGACCCCAGAATGTATGATGAATTGCTTTTGACTGTCTCACTGAAGTTCCTTCATTGATGTCATGAAAAAGGTGAGTATAGAAGTCTCAAATGACTCAGTTGGATAAAAAAAATTGTTTCGGTTATACCCATCATTAACGGTGGAGAGGGTTAATATCAATATCGTCGTCCAACAAGTTAATGACCGACAAAAGGAGTAATGTTTGACACATGCCCACTGAGTGCTGTATCTATTTGAAAAAGGTCCGTTTTATCTCAAATGTATCCAAAATATTGATGTCTGGCAGCTAGTGAAGGGTTAACAAGTGCTAACAGGAATATTTATTCATGCAACTTGTAATTTCACACCAAAACCTGTGAATGGCCATTTTTACTTAAAAATCTACGAGATGTTTTCAGAGAAATCCAGGGAGAACATGAATTTTAAGCTGTTGATGGGTATAATTGTTTATCCAGCCCAAAACCTGTTAAGGGTTGTTTTTTTAATACGCTTATTACTTATAAGAATAATTCTCAGTGAATTCTACATCCACTTATGTTTATTTATCCTCTTAACTTTGGGTGGTGCGGGTATGCAAACACAGCCCACTTTTTCAACATTTTGATGTTTGAGAACCAGCATAGGGTTAACAAATGCTTACTGGATTATTTTGTACATGCAACTTGTAATTCACACTAAGATCTGAGAATGGCCAATTTTTCTTGAAAATCTACATGATATTTTTAGAGAAATCCTCGGATAACATGAATTTTTAACCTTTTGAGGGGTATCACCCTGTAACCAGCTCTAAACGGGTTAATGCTTAGTTTTATGAATACCTTCATTACAAAAATTATCCTCGGTGAATCCCACTTCCAATGAAGGTGGTTATGTTCATCTCGCAGGTACACATTGGGTGTTATGCGTGGCCAAGTACAGCCCATTTTCTTAAAAATTGCTGTCTCTGGAGGGTTAACAAACGCTTACCGGAATCTTTTGTTCATGCAACTTGTAACGTCACTCCAAGACCTGCAAATGGTCAATTTCTCTTGAATACTTACCCAATTTTTTTAGAAATCCACAGAAAATGGGAATTTTAAGTTTTAAGGCATACATCTCCTTAACTGGACGAAAATGGGTTAAGACCTCAATTTTTGAATACCCTTACTACTTACTAAAAATTTTCCCTATCAGTTTTGCGTCCGGTAAAAGAAGTTATGTTTATCTGCACCATTCCCATTTGATGTTGTTGGTGTCCAAAAACAGACTATTTCTTTTCGAAATTTTGACATTTAGCAGCTCATGGAGGGATAAGAAATGCTTATCTGAATATTTTGTCCATGCAACTGGTAATGTGACTCTAAGACCTATCAACGACCATTTTCTCTTGAAACCCTACGAAACGTTTGTAAAGAAATTCAGGGAAAACCTGATTTTTAAGCTTTTGATTGTTGCTTTTAGAGAAATCCACAGAAAATGGGAATTTTAAGCTTTTAAGGAGTATCTCTCTTTAACCAGCCCAAAATGGGTTAAGACTTCGACCTTTGAATACCCTCACCACTATGAAAAGTGTTTCCCCATCAATTTTGCGTCCGATAAAGGAAGGAACCTTTCTCGGTGGTACACCAAGTGGGTGCTGTTGGCGTTCAAAAACAGCCCATTTTATCACAATTTTTACTTTTAGCAGCCCGTGGAGGGATAACAAATGCTCACCGCAGTATTTTGTCCATGCAAATTCTATTGTCACACCAAGGCCTGGGAGTGACAATTTTGTCTGAAAATCTACGAGACTCGTTTAGAGAAATCCACGGAAAATACGAATTTTTGAGCTTTATGGGGGTATTGCTGTTTAACCAGCCCAAAACGGGTTAACGCTTGGTTTTTTGAACACCCTTATTACTGACAAAAAAAATGATCCTCGGTGAATTCTACTCCCAATAAAGGAAGTTATGTTTATCTCTCGTGTATTGTTTGGGTGCAGTGGGGCCTGAAACCGGCCTATTTCCTCAAAATTTTGATGTTTGGCAGCCTGTGGAGGGTTACCATATGGATCGCCTGATATGTCGTGTGTATCAAAGGGCGTGTCACAGACAGGTCTAGCAATGACGAATGAATAAAAAATATCTGCAAGTCGTGTTTCGAGAAAGTGCCGATAAACCCCAGTTTGGGCAGTTTTTTGCCAATTCTGACAAAATAAGGGTTAAATCGAAAATTCTGCTTCGGAACATTTTTAGATTTTGTGCTCCTCTATGCGTGTGCAAATTTTCGGACCGATTTTCACGAAATTTTGCACACACATAGAGGGCAGAAAATCTAAAAAGGTACCGAAGTGGAATTTTCGATTTAACACTTACTTCTTCAGAATTGGCAAAAAACTGCCAAAATTGGGGTTTATCGGCACTTTCTTGAAACACGTCTTGTAGATTTTTTTTATACATTCGTCATTACTAGACCTCTCAGAGACACGCCCTTTGATACACTCGACATATCAGGCGATGCATATGGTAACACTCCACAGGCTGCCAAACATCGAAATTTTGATGAAATAGGCCGGTTTCAGGCCCCCACAGCACCCAAACGACACAGGAGAGATAAACATAACTTCCTTTATTGGAAGTGGAATTCACCGGATCTCATTTTTGTAAGTAATAAGGGTGTTCAAAAATCCAAGCGTTAACCCGTTTTGGGCTGGTTAAACAGCAATACTCCCATAAAGCTCAGAAATTCATGTTTTCTGTGGATTTCTTTAAACGAGTCTTGTAGATTTTCAAGAAAAAATTGTCACTCCCAGGCCTTGATGTGACAATAGAAGTTGCATGGACAAAATACTGCGGTGAGCATTTGTTAACCCTCCAAGGGCTGCTAAAACTCAAAATTGTCATAAAATGGGCTGTTTTTGGATGCCAACAGCACCCAATGGGTACACCACAAAGAAAAGTTCCTTCATTTATCGAGCGCATAATCTATACCGAAGCATTTTTGTGAGTAGTAAGGGTATTCAATAGTCCTTAGTACACGGCGTCATGGTGCCCCCATGTCGGCAACCAGGCTACTTAATGCCAATTATCCTAATGGGAGCACGATGCCGCCGTGTACTAAGGCGTACTGCACGTCGATGGTACGCATGTCTTCAACCAATCTAACCCTGCCTGTGCTGCAGTGCAGAGTTACGATGTTCGGGAGCTGGCAGCTGCTCATCGTTGACTGGTGGTTCTCTCTGGGTACTCCGGCTTCCTCCATCCGTAGAACTGTCACGGTCATGATTGGACGTTGTGCGAATATTATCATGCACTGTAGTGTGGAATATGAAGTGAGACGTACCTTTCAATGTGTGTTTGGTTGGAGAAAGAGAGAGGGGGGAAGGGGGGGAGGGTTGGAAAGATCGGTAATTTTGTTGGGATAAATCGACTGATGGCGTGGGACACCATGGAACTGACAGCCCATTTTCTCAAAATGTCTATGCTTGGCAGTCTCTGGAGGGTTAGCAAATGCTTACCGAAATATTTTGTCCATGCAACTTGTAATGTCACTCCAAGACATGCGAATGGTCAACTTTTTTTGAATTTTTTTTTGAGAAATCTACAGAAAACTGAAATTTTAAGCTTTTAGGGGTATATCTCCTTAACTAGCCAAAAATGGGTTAAGACCTTGATTTTTGAATACACTTACTACTTACAGAAAAATGTTTCCCTGGCAGCTTTGCGTCCGGTAAAAGAAGTTATTTTTCTCTGTTGCCTTCTCATTTGATGTTGTTGATGTCCAAAAATAGACTATTTTTTTGAGAATTTTGATTTTTAGCAGTTCATAAAGGGTTAACCAATGCTTACCAGAATAATTTATCCATTCAAGTGGTAATGTGACACCAAGACCTATCAATGGCCATTTTTTGTTGAAAAACCTACCAGATGTTTGTAAAGAAATCCAAGGAAAACATACATTTTTAGGCTTTTGATGGGTATCACTATTAACAACAACAAAAGGGGTTAACGCTTGGTTTTTTGAATACCCTTAATTACTTACAAAAATGGTCCTCGGTGAATTCCACTTCCAACAAAGGAGATTAAGTTTAGGTACACGTCGGGAGCTGTGGGTGTCCAAAAACAGCCCATTTCAACAAAATTACGATGTTTGGTAGCTTGCAGAGGGTTAATAAACGCTCACCGGAATATTTTGTCCGTGCAACTTGTAATGTCACACTAAGACCTGCGAGTAGTCAATTTTTCTTGAAAACCTACAGGATGTTTTTAGAGAAATCCCCAGAAAATGGGAAATTTAAGATTTTAAGCGGTCTCTCTCTTTAGCTTGGCCAAAATGGGTTAAGACTTCGACTTTTGAATACCCTTACTACTTACAAAAATGTTTCCGTATAGATTGTGCGCTCGATAAAAGAAGGCACTTTTCTTTGTGGCGTACCCGTTGGGTGCTATTCGCATCCAAAAACAGCCCATTTTACCACAATTTTGAGTTTTAGCAGCCCGTGGAGGGTTAACAAATGCTCACCGCAGTATTTTGTCCATGCAGCTTCTATTGTCACATCAAGGCCTGGGAATGACAATTTTATCTTGAAAATCTACAAGACTCGTTTAGAGAAAATCACGGAAAACTCGAATTTTTTAGCTTTATGGGGGTATTGCTGTTTAACCCGCCCAAAACGGGTTAACGCTTGGTTTCTTGAACACCCTTATTACTTACAAAAATGGTCTCACGTGAATTCCACGTCCAATAAAGGAAGGTATGTTTATCTCTGATGTATCGTTTGGGTGCACTGGGGGCCTGAAACCGGCCCATTTCATCAAAATTTCAATGTTTGGCAGCCTGTGGAGGGTTACCATATGCATCGCCTGATATGTCGTGTGTATCAAAGGTCGTGTCACAGACAGGTCTAGCAATGATGAATGTTTAAAAAAAATCTACAAGACGTGTTTCGAGAAAGTGCCGATAAACCCCAATTTTGACAGTTTTTTGCCAATTTTGACGAAATAAGGGTTAAATCGAAAATTCCGCTTAGGTTCATTTTTAGATTTTGTGACCTTCTATGCATGTGCAAAATTTTGTGAAAATCTGTCCGAAAATGGCTTCTGAATCAGACAAAATGTGTGGGAAAAAAAAAAAAAAAAAAAAAAAATAATAATCCGTAGAAAAACAATAGTCTTTTCTACAGGGAAAAGCCTAACTAGACTTTATGTTTCTGGAGAATCATGGCTTTTCCCAATGAGATTCCATGATTTGTCATGACCCCAGAATGTATGATGAATTGCTTTTGACTGTCTCACTGAAGTTCCTTCATTGATGTCATGAAAAAGGTGAATATAGAAGTCTCAAATGACTCAGTTGGATAAAAAAAATTGTTTCGGTAATACCCATCATTAACGATGGAGAGGGTTAATATCAATATCGTCGTCCAACAAGTTAATGACCGACAAAAGGAGTAATGTTTGACACATGCCCACTGAGTGCTGTATCTATTTGAAAAAGGTCCGTTTTATCTCAAATGTATCCAAAATATTGATGTCTGGCAGCTAGTGAAGGGTTAACAAGTGCTAACAGGAATATTTATTCATGCAACTTGTAATTTCACACCAAAACCTGTGAATGGCCATTTTTACTTAAAAATCTACGAGATGTTTTCAGAGAAATCCAGGGAGAACATGAATTTTAAGCTGTTGATGGGTATAATTGTTTATCCAGCCCAAAACCTGTTAAGGGTTGTTTTTTTAATACGCTTATTACTTATAAGAATAATTCTCAGTGAATTCTACATCCACTTATGTTTATTTATCCTCTTAACTTTGGGTGGTGTGGGTATGCAAACACAGCCCACTTTTTCAACATTTTGATGTTTGAGAACCAGCATAGGGTTAACAAATGCTTACTGGATTATTTTGTACATACAACTTGTAATTCACACTAAGATCTGAGAATGGCCAATTTTTCTTGAAAATCTACATGATATTTTTAGAGAAATCCTCGGATAACATGAATTTTTAACCTTTTGAGGGGTATCACCCTGTAACCAGCTCTAAACGGGTTAATGCTTAGTTTTATGAATACCTTCATTACAAAAATTATCCTCGGTGAATCCCACTTCCAATGAAGGTGGTTATGTTCATCTCGCAGGTACACATTGGGTGTTATGCGTGGCCAAGTACAGCCCATTTTCTTAAAAATTGCTGTCTCTGGAGGGTTAACAAACGCTTACCGGAATCTTTTGTTCATGCAACTTGTAACGTCACTCCAAGACCTGCAAATGGTCAATTTCTCTTGAATACTTACCCAATTTTTTTAGAAATCCACAGAAAATGGGAATTTTAAGTTTTTAAGGCATACATCTCCTTAACTGGACGAAAATGGGTTAAGACCTCAATTTTTGAATACCCTTACTACTTACTAAAAATTTTCCCTATCAGTTTTGCGTCCGGTAAAAGAAGTTATGTTTATCTGCACCATTCCCATTTGATGTTGTTGGTGTCCAAAAACAGACTATTTCTTTTCGAAATTTTGACATTTAGCAGCTCATGGAGGGATAAGAAATGCTTATCTGAATATTTTGTCCATGCAACTGGTAATGTGACTCTAAGACCTATCAACGACCATTTTCTCTTGAAACCCTACGAAACGTTTGTAAAGAAATTCAGGGAAAACCTGATTTTTTAAGCTTTTGATTGTTGCTTTTAGAGAAATCCACAGAAAATGGGAATTTTAAGCTTTTAAGGAGTATCTCTCTTTAACCAGCCCCAAATGGGTTAAGACTTCGACCTTTGAATATCCTCACCACTATGAAAAGTGTTTCCCCATCAATTTTGCGTCCGATAAAGGAAGGAACCTTTCTCGGTGGTACACCAAGTGGGTGCTGTTGGCGTTCAAAAACAGCCCATTTTATCACAATTTTTACTTTTAGCAGCCCGTGGAGGGATAACAAATGCTCACCGCAGTATTTTGTCCATGCAAATTCTATTGTCACACCAAGGCCTGGGAGTGACAATTTTGTCTGAAAATCTACGAGACTCGTTTAGAGAAATCCACGGAAAATACGAATTTTTGAGCTTTATGGGGGTATTGCTGTTTAACCAGCCCAAAACGGGTTAACGCTTGGTTTTTTGAACACCCTTATTACTGACAAAAAAAAATGATCCTCGGTGAATTCTACTCCCAATAAAGGAAGTTATGTTTATCTCTCGTGTATTGTTTGGGTGCAGTGGGGCCTGAAACCGGCCTATTTCATCAAAATTTTGATGTTTGGCAGCCTGTGGAGGGTTACCATATGGATCGCCTGATATGTCGTGTGTATCAAAGGGCGTGTCACAGACAGGTCTAGCAATGACGAATGAATAAAAAAAATCTACAAGTCGTGTTTCGAGAAAGTGCCGATAAACCCCAGTTTGGGCAGTTTTTTGCCAATTCTGACAAAATAAGGGTTAAATCGAAAATTTTCTGCTTCGGAACATTTTTAGATTTTGTGCTCCTCTATGCGTGTGCAAATTTTCGGACCGATTTTCACGAAATTTTGCACACACATAGAGGGCAGAAAATCTAAAAAGGTACCGAAGTGGAATTTTCGATTTAACACTTACTTCTTCAGAATTGGCAAAAAACTGCCAAAATTGGGGTTTATCGGCACTTTCTTGAAACACGTCTTGTAGATTTTTTTTATACATTCGTCATTACTAGACCTCTCAGAGACACGCCCTTTGATACACTCGACATATCAGGCGATGCATATGGTAACACTCCACAGGCTGCCAAACATCGAAATTTTGATGAAATAGGCCGGTTTCAGGCCCCCACAGCACCCAAACGACACAGGAGAGATAAACATAACTTCCTTTATTGGAAGTGGAATTCACCGGATCTCATTTTTGTAAGTAATAAGGGTGTTCAAAAATCCAAGCGTTAACCCGTTTTGGGCTGGTTAAACAGCAATACTCCCATAAAGCTCAGAAATTCATGTTTTCTGTGGATTTCTTTAACGAGTCTTGTAGATTTTTCAAGAAAAAAATTGTCACTCCCAGGCCTTGATGTGACAATAGAAGTTGCATGGACAAAATACTGCGGTGAGCATTTGTTAACCCTCCAAGGGGCTGCTAAAACTCAAAATTGTCATAAAATGGGCTGTTTTTGGATGCCAACAGCAATGGGTACACCACAAAGAAAAGTTCCTTCACTTATCGAGCGCATAATCTATACCGAAGCATTTTTGTGAGTAGTAAGGGTATTCAATAGTCCTTAGTACACGGCGTCATGGTGCCCCCATGTCGGCAACCAGGCTACTTAATGCCAATTATCCTAATGGGAGCACGATGCCGCCGTGTACTAAGGCGTACTGCACGTCGATGGTACGCATGTCTTCAACCAATCTAACCCTGCCTGTGCTGCAGTGCAGAGTTACGATGTTCGGGAGCTGGCAGCTGCTCATCGTTGACTGGTGGTTCTCTCTGGGTACTCCAGCTTCCTCCATCCGTAGAACTGTCACGGTCATGATTGGACGTTGTGCGAATATTATCATGCACTGTAGTGTGGAATATGAAGTGAGACGTACCTTTCAATGGTGTGTTTGGTTGGAGAAAGAGAGAGGGGGGAAGGGGGGGAGGGTTGGAAAGATCGGTAATTTTGTTGGGATAAATGGACTGATGGCGTGGGACACCATGGAACTGACAGCCCATTTTCTCAAAATGTCTATGCTTGGCAGTCTCTGGAGGGTTAGCAAATGCTTACCGAAATATTTTGTCCATGCAACTTGTAATGTCACTCCAAGACATGCGAAGATGGTCAACTTTTTTTGAATTTTTTTTTGAGAAATCTACAGAAAACTGAAATTTTAAGCTTTTAGGGGTATATCTCCTTAACTAGCCAAAAAATGGGTTAAGACCTTGATTTTTGAATACACTTACTACTTACAGAAAAATGTTTCCCTGGCAGCTTTGCGTCCGGTAAAAGAAGTTATTTTTCTCTGTTGCCTTCTCATTTGATGTTGTTGATGTCCAAAAATAGACTATTTTTTTGAGAATTTTGATTTTTAGCAGTTCATAAAGGGTTAACCAATGCTTACCAGAATAATTTATCCATTCAAGTGGTAATGTGACACCAAGACCTATCAATGGCCATTTTTTGTTGAAAAACCTACCAAATGTTTGTAAAGAAATCCAAGGAAAACATACATTTTTAGGCTTTTGATGGGTATCACTATTAACAACAACAAAAGGGGTTAACGCTTGGTTTTTTGAATACCCTTAGTTACTTACAAAAATGGTCCTCGGTGAATTCCACTTCCAACAAAGGAGATTAAGTTTAGGTACACGTCGGGAGCTGTGGGTGTCCAAAAACAGCCCATTTCAACAAAATTACGATGTTTGGTAGCTTGCAGAGGGTTAATAAACGCTCACCGGAATATTTTGTCCATGCAACTTGTAATGTCACACTAAGACCTGCGAGTAGTCAATTTTTCTTGAAAACCTACAGGATGTTTTTAGAGAAATCCCCAGAAAATGGGAAATTTAAGATTTTAAGCGGTCTCTCTCTTTAGCTTGGCCAAAATGGGTTAAGACTTCGACTTTTGAATACCCTTACTACTTACAAAAATGTTTCCGTATAGATTGTGCGCTCGATAAAAGAAGGCACTTTTCTTTGTGGCGTACCCGTTGGGTGCTGTTCGCATCCAAAAACAGCCCATTTTACCACAATTTTGAGTTTTAGCAGCCAGTGGAGGGTTAACAAATGCTCACCGCAGTATTTTGTCCATGCAGCTTCTATTGTCACATCAAGACCTGGGAATGACAATTTTATCTTGAAAATCTACAAGACTCGTTTAGAGAAAATCACGGAAAACTCGAATTTTTTAGCTTTATGGGGGTATTGCTGTTTAACCCGCCCAAAACGGGTTAACGCTTGGTTTCTTGAACACCCTTATTACTTACAAAAATGGTCTCACGTGAATTCCACGTCCAATAAAGGAAGGTATGTTTATCTCTGATGTATCGTTTGGGTGCACTGGGGGCCTGAAACCGGCCCATTTCATCAAAATTTCAATGTTTGGCAGCCTGTGGAGGGTTACCATATGCATCGCCTGATATGTCGTGTGTATCAAAGGTCGTGTCACAGACAGGTCTAGGAATGATGAATGTTTAAAAAAAATCTACAAGACGTGTTTCGAGAAAGTGCCGATAAACCCCAATTTTGACAGTTTTTTTGCCAATTTTGACGAAATAAGGGTTAAATCGAAAATTCCGCTTAGGTACATTTTTAGATTTTGTGACCTTCTATGCATGTGCAAAATTTTGTGAAAATCTGTCCGAAAATGGCTTCTGAATCAGACAAAATGTGTGGGGGGAAAAAAAAAAAAAATAATAATCCGTAGAAAAACAATAGTCTTTTCCAGAGGGAAAAGCCTAACTAGACTTTATGTTTCTGGAGAATCATGGCTTTTCCCAATGAGATTCCATGATTTGTCATGACCCCAGAATGTATAATGAATTGCTTTTGACTGTCTCACTGAAGTTCCTTCATTGATGTCATGAAAAAGGTGAGTATAGAAGTCTCAAATGACTCAGTTGGATAAAAAAAATTGTTTCGGTAATACACATCATTAACGGTGGAGAGGGGTTAATATCAATATCGTCGTCCAACAAGTTAATGAACGACAAAAGGAGTAATGTTTGTTTGACACATGCCCACTGAGTGCTGTATCTATTTGAAAAAGGTCCGTTTTATCTCAAATGTATCCAAAATATTGATGTCTGGCAGCTAGTGAAGGGTTAACAAGTGCTAACAGGAATATTTATTCATGCAACTTGTAATTTCACACCAAAACCTGTGAATGGCCATTTTTACTTAAAAATCTACGAGATGTTTTCAGAGAAATCCAGGGAGAACATGAATTTTAAGCTGTTGATGGGTATAATTGTTTATCTAGCCCAAAACCTGTTAAGGGTTGTTTTTTTAATACGCTTATTACTTATAAGAATAATTCTCAGTGAATTCTACATCCACTTATGTTGATTTATCCTCTTAACTTTGGGTGGTGCGGGTATGCAAACACAGCCCACTTTTTCAACATTTTGATGTTTGAGAACCAGCATAGGGTTAACAAATGCTTACTGGATTATTTTGTACATGCAACTTGTAATTCACACTAAGATCTGAGAATGGCCAATTTTTCTTGAAAATCTACATGATATTTTTAGAGAAATCCTCGGATAACATGAATTTTTAACCTTTTGAGGGGTATCACCCTGTAACCATTTCTAAACGGGTTAATGCTTAGTTTTTTGAATACCTTCATTACTTACAAAAATTATCCTCGGTGAATCCCACTTCCAATGAAGGTGGTTATGTTCATCTCGCAGGTACACATTGGGTGTTATGAGTGGCCAAGTACAGCCCATTTTCCTAAAATTTGCTGCCTCTGGAGGGTTAACAAACGCTTACCGGAATCTTTTGTTCATGCAACTTGTAACGTCACTCCAAGACCTGCAAATGGTCAATTTCTCTTGAATACTTACCCGATTTTTTTAGAAATCCACAGAAAATGGGAATTTTAAGCTTTTAAGGCATACATCTCCTTAACAGGACGAAAATGGGTTAAGACCTCAATTTTTGAATACCCTTACTACTTACTAAAAATTTTCCCTATCAGTTTTGCGTCCGGTAAAAGAAGTTATGTTTATCGTCACCATTCCCATTTGATGTTGTTGGTGTCCAAAAACAGACTATTTCTTTTCGAAATTTTGACATTTAGCAGCTCATGGAGGGATAAGAAATGCTGATCTGAATATTTTGACCATGCAACTGGTAATGTGACTCTAAGACCTATCAACGACCATTTTCTCTTGAAACCCTACGAAACGTTTGTAAAGAAATTCAGGGAAAACCTGATTTTTTAAGCTTTTGATGGGTATTGCTATTAACCATCCAAAAGGGGTTAATGCTTGTTTTTTGAATATCCTTATTACTAACAAATTGGTCCTCGGTGAATTCCGCTTCCAACAAAGTAGATTTTGTTTATCTCTCGGGTATGCATTCGGTATTGTGCGCGTCTGAAAACAGCCTATTTCAACAAAATTACGATGCTTAGCAGCCTGTAGAGGGTTAATAAATGCTCAACGGAACATTTTGTCCATGCAGCTTGTAATGTCACACAAAGACCTGCGAATAGTCAATTTTTCCTGAAAACCTACTAGTTGCTTTTAGAGAAATCCACAGAAAATGGGAATTTTAAGCTTTTAAGGAGTATCTCTCTTTAACCAGCCCCAAATAGGGTTAAGACTTCGACTTTTGAATACCCTCACCACTATCAAAAGTGTTTCCCCATCAATTTTGCGTCCGATAAAGGAAGGAACCTTTCTCGGTGGTACACCAAGTGGGTGCTGTTGGCGTTCAAAAACAGCCCATTTTATCACAATTTTTACTTTTAGCAGCCCGTGCAGGGATAACAAATGCTCACCGCAGTATTTTGTCCATGCAAATTCTGTTGTCACACGAAGGCCTGGGAGTGACTATTTTGTCTGAAAATCTACAAGACTCGTTTAGAGAAATCCACGGAAAATACGAATTTTTGAGCTTTATGGGGGTATTGCTGTTTAACCAGCCCAAAACGGGTTAACGCTTGTTTTTTTGAACACCCATATTACTGACAAAAATGATCCTCGGTGAATTCTACTCCCAATAAAGGAAGTTATGTTTATCTCTCGTGTATTGTTTGGGTGCAGTGGGGCCTGAAACCGGCCTATTTCATCAAAATTTTGATGTTTGGCAGCCTGTGGAGGGTTACCATATGCATCGCCTGATATGTCGTGTGTATCAAAGGGCGTGTCACAGACAGGTCTAGCAATGACGAATGAATAAAAAAAAATCTACAAGCTGTGTTTCGAGAAAGTGCCGATAAACCCCAATTTTGGCATTTTTTTGCCAATTCTGACAAAATAAGGGTTAAATCGAAAATTCTGCTTTGGAACATTTTTAGATTGTGTGCTCCTCTATGCGTCTGAAAATTTTCGGACCGATTTTCACGAAATTTTGCACACGCATAGAGGAAAATCTAAAAAGGTACCGAAGCGGAATTTTCGATTTAACCCTTACTTCTTCAGAATTGGCAAAAAACTGGACTGGTTAAACAGCAATACTCCCATAAAGCTCACAAATTCATGTTTTCTGTGGATTTCTCTAAACGAGTCTTGTAGATTTTCAAGAAAAAATTGTCACTCCCAGGCCTTGATGTGACAATAGAAGTTGCATGGACAAAATACTGCGGTGAGCATTTGTTAACCCTCCAAGGGCTGCTAAAACTCAAAATTGTCATAAAATGGGCTGTTTTTGGATGCCAACAGCACCCAACGGGTACACCACAAAGAAAAGTTCCTTCATTTATCGAGCGCATAATCTATACGGAAGCATTTTTGTGAGTAGTAAGGGTATTCAATAGTCCTTAGTACACGGCGTCATGGTGCCCCCATGTCGGCAACCAGGCTACTTAATGCCAATTATCCAAATGGGAGCACGATGCCGCCGTGTACTAAGGCGTACTGCACGTCAATGGTACGCATGTCTTCAACCAATCTAACCCTGCCTGTGCTGCAGTGCAGAGTTACGATGTTGGGGAGCTGGCAGCTGCTCATCGTTGACTGGTGGTTCCCTCCGGGTACTCCGGCTTCCTCCATCCGTAGAAATGTCACGGTCATGATTGGATGTTGTGCGAATATTATCATGCACTGTAGTGTGGAATATGAAGTGAGACGTACCTTTCAATGTGTGTTTGGTTGGAGAAAGAGAGAGGGTGGAAGGGGGTGGGGGGGGGGGGGGGTTGGAAAGATCGGTAATTTTGTTGGGATAAATCGACTGATGGCGTGGGACTCCATGGAACTGACAGCCCATTTTCTCAAAATGTCTATGCTTGGCAGCCTCTGGAGGGTTAGCAAATGCTTACCGAAATATTTTGTCCATGCAACTTGTAATGTCACTCCAAGACATGCGAATGGTCAACTTTTTTTTGAGAAATCTACAGAAAACTGAAATTTTAAGCTTTTAGGGGTATATCTCCTTAACTAGCCAAAAATGGGTTAAGACCTTGATTTTTGAATACACTTACTACTTACAAAAAATGTTTCCCTGGCAGCTTTGCGTCCGGTAAAAGAAGTTATTTTTCTCTGTTGCCTTCTCATTTGATGTTGTTGATGTCCAAAAATAGACTATTTTTTCAGAATTTTGATTTTTAGCAGTTCATAAAGGGTTAACCAATGCTTACCAGAATAATTTATCCATTCAAGTGGTAATGTGACACCAAGACCTATCAATGGCCATTTTTGTTGAAAACCCTACGAGATGTTTGCAAAGAAATCCAAGGAAAACATACATTTTTAAGCTTTTGATGGGTATCACTATTAACAACAACAAAAGGGGTTAACGCTTGGTTTTTTGAATACCCTTTTTACTTACAAAAATGGTCCTCGGTGAATTCCACTTCCAACAAAGGAGATTAAGTTTATTTCTCAGGTACACGTCGGGAGCTGTGGGTGTCCGAAAACAGCCCATTTCAACAAAATTACGATGTTTGGTAGCTTGCAGAGGGTTAATAAACGCTCACCGGAATATTTTGTCCATGCAACTTGTAATGTCACACTAAGACCTGCGAGTAGTCAATTTTTCTTAAAAACCTACAGGATGTTTTTAGCTAAATCCCCAGAAAATGGGAATTTTAAGATTTTATGGGGTCTCTCTCTTTAGCTCGGCCAAAATGGGTTAAGACTTCGACTTTTGAATACCCTTACTACTTACAAAAATGTTTCCGTATAGATTGTGCGCTTGATAAATGAAGGCACTTTTCTTTGTGGCGTACCCGTTGGGTGCTGTTAGCATCCAAAAACAGCCCATTTTACCACAATTTTGAATTTTAGCAGCCCGTGGAGGGTTAACAAATGCTCACAGCAGTATTTTGTCCATGCAGCTTCTATTGTCACATCAAGGCCTGGGAATGACAATTTTTTCTTCAAAATCTACAAGACTCGTTTAGAGAAAATCACAGAAAACTCGAATTTTTTAGCTTTATGGGGGTATTGCAGTTTAACCCGCCCAAAACGGTTAACGCTTGTTTTTTTGAACACCCTTATTACTTACAAAAATGGTCTCAGGTGAATTCCACGTCCAATAAAGGAAGGTATGTTTATCTCTCATGTATCGTTTGGGTGCTGTGGTGGCCTGAAACCTGCCCATTTCATCAACATTTCGATGTTTGGCAGCCTGTGGAGGGTTTCCATATGCATCGCCCGATATGTCCTATGCATCAAAGGTCGTGTCTCAGAGAGGTCTAGCAATGATGAATGTTTAAAAAAAATCTACAAGGCGTGTTTCGAGAAAGTGCCGATAAACCCCAATTTTGACAGTTTTTTGCCAATTTTAACGAAATAAAGGTTAAATCGAAAAATCCGCTTTGGTACATTTTTAGATTTTGTGCCCTTCTATGCATGTGCAAAATTTTGTGAAAATCGGTCCGAAAATGGCTTCTGAATCGGACAAAATGTGTGGAACACCCCCCCCCCCCCAAAAAAAAAAAACAAAAACAAAAACAAAAACAAAAATAACAATCCGTATAAAAACAATAGTCTTTTCCAGAGGGAAAAGCTTAACTAGACTTTATGTTTCTGGAGAATCATGGCTTTTCCCGATGAGATTCCCTGATTTGTCATGCCCCCACAGTGTCTGATGAATTGTTTTAACTGTCTCACTGAAGTTCCTTCATTGATGTCATGAAAAAGGTGAGTATAGAAGTCTCAAATGACTCAGTTTGATAAAAAAAATTGTTTCGGTAAAAACCATCATTAACGGTGGAGAGGGTTAATATCAATATCGTCGTCCAACAAGTTAATGACCGACAAAAGGAGTTATGTTTGTTTGACACATGCCCACTGAGTGCTGCGTCTATTTGAAAATGGTCCGTTTTATCTCAAATGTATCCAAAATATTGATGTCTGGCAGCTTGTTAAGTGCTAACAGGAATATTTATTCATGCAACTTGTAATTTCACACCAAAAAATGTGAATGGCCTTTTTTACTTAAAAATCTACGAGATGTTTTCAGAGAAATCCAGGGAGAACATGAATTTTAAGCTGTTGATGGGTATAATTGTTTATCCAGCCCAAAACCTGTTAAGGGTTGTTTTTTTAATACGCTTATTACTTATAAAAATAATTCTCAGTGAATTCTACATCCACTTATGTTGATTTCTCCTCTTAACTTTGGGTGCTGCGCGTATGCAAACACAGCCCACTTTTTCAACATTTTGATGTTTGAGAACCAGCATAGGGTTAACAAATGCTTAATGGATTATTTTGTACATGCAACTTGTAATTCACACTAAGATTTGAGAATGGCCAATTTTTCTTGAAAATCTACATGATGTTTTTAGAGAAATCCTCGGATAACATGAATTTTTAACCTTTTGAGGGGTATAACCCTGTAACCAGCTCTAAACGGGTTAATGCTTGGTTTTGTGAATACCTTCATTACTTACAAAAATTATCCTCGGTGAATCCCACTTCCAATAAAGGTGGTCATTTTCATCTCGCAGGTACACATTGGGTGTAATGGGTGGCCAAGTACAGCCCATTTTCTTAAAATTTGCTGCCTCTGGAGGGTTAACAAACGCTTTCCGGAATCTTTTGTTCATGCAACTTGTAACGTCACTCCAAGACCTGCAAATGATCAATTTCTCTTGAATACTTACCCGATTTTTTTTTTGAGAAATCCACAAAAAATGAGAATTTTAAGCTTTTAAGGCATACATCTCCTTAACTGGGCGAAAATGGGTTAAGACCTCAATTTTTGAATACCCGTACTACTTACTAAAAATTTTCCCTATCAGTTTTGCGTCCGGTAAAAGAAGTTATGTTTCTCTGCACCATTCCCATTTGATGTTGTTGGTGTCCAAAAACAGACTATTTCTTTTCGAAATTTTGACATTTAGCAGCCCATGGAGGGATAAGAAATGCTTATCTGAATATTTTATCCATGCAACTGGTAATGTGACTCTAAGACCTATCAACGGCCATTTTCTCTTGAAACCCTACGAAACGTTTGTAAAGAAATTCAGGGAAAACCTGATTTTTTAAGCTTTTGATGGGTATTGCTATTAACCATCCCAAAAGGGGTTAATGCTTGTTTTTTGAATATCCTTATTACTAACAAATTGGTCCTCGGTGAATTCTGCTTCCAACAAAGTAGATTATGTTTATCTCTCGGGTATGCATTGGGTATTTTGCTCGTCTGAAAACAGCCTATTTCAACAAAATTACGATGCTTAGCAGCGTGTAGAGGGTTAATAAATGCTCACCGGAATATTTTGTCCATGCAGCTTGTAATGTCACACAAAGACCTGCGAATAGTCAATTTTTCCTGTAAACCTACAAGTTGCTTTTAGACATATCCACAGAAAATGGGAATTTTAAGCTTTTAAGGAGTATCTCTCTTTAACCAGCCCAAAATGGGTTAAGACTTCGACTTTTGAATACCCCTTACCACTATCAAAAGTGTTTCCCCATCAATTTTGCGTCCGATAAAGGAAGGAACTTTTCTCGGTGGTACACCAAGTGGCTGCTGTTGGCGTTCAAAAACAGCCCATTTTATCACAATTTTGACTTTTAGCAGCCCATGGAGGGATAACAAATGCTCACCGCAGTATTTTGTCCATGCAAATTCTATTGTCACACCAAGGCCTGGGAGTGACAATTTTATCTGAAAGTCTACAAGACTCGTTTAGAGAAATCCACGGAAAATACGAATTTTTGAGCTTGATGGGGGTATTGCTGTTTAACCAGCCCAAAACGGGTAAACGCTTGGTTTTTTGAACACCCTTATTACTGACAAAAATGATCCTCGGTGAATTCCACTCCCAATAAAGGAAGTTATGTTTATCTCTCGTGTATTGTTTGGGTGCAGTGGGGCCTGAAACCGGCCTATTTCTTCAAAATTTCGATGTTTGGCAGCCTGTGGAGGGTTACCATATGCATCGCCTGATATGTCGTGTGTGTCAAAGGGCGTGTCTGTCACAGACAGGTCTAGCAATGACGAATGAATAAAAAAAAATCTACAAGACGTATTTCGAGAAAGTGCCGATAAACCCCAATTTTGGCAGTTTTTTGCCAATTCTGACCAAATAAGGGTTAAATCGAAAATTCTGCTTCGGAACATTTTTAGATTTTGTGCTCCTCTATGCGTGTGCAAATTTTCGGACCGATTTTTACGGAATTTTGCACACGCATAGAGAGCAGAAAATCTAAAAAGGTACCGAAGCGGAATTTTCGATTTAACCCTTATTTCTTCAGAATTGGCAAAAAACTGCCAAAATTGGGGTTTATCGGCACTTTCTCAAAACACGTCTTGTAGATTTCTTTTATACATTCGTCATTGCTAGACCTCTCAGAGACACGCCCTTTGATACACTCGACATATCAGGCGATGCATATGGTAACCCTCCACAGGCTGCCAAACATCGAAATTTTGATGAAATAGGTCGGTTTCAGGCCCCCACAGCACCCAAACGACACAGGAGAGATAAACATAACTTCCTTTATTGGAAGTGGAATTCACCGGATCTCATTTTTGTAAGTAATACGGGTGTTCAAAAACCCAAGCGTTAACCCGTTTTGGGCTGGTTAAACAGCAATACTCCCATAAAGCTCCCAAATTCATGTCTTCCGTGGATTTCTCTAAACGAGTCTTGTAGATTTTCAAGAAAAAATTGTCACTCCCAGGCCTTGATGTGACAATAGAAGTTGCATGGACAAAATACTGCGGTGAGCATTTGTTAACCCTCCAAGGGCTGCTAAAACTCAAAATAGTCATAAAATGGGCTGTTTTTGGATGCCAACAGCACCCAATGGGTACACCACAAAGAAAAGTTCCTTCATTTATCGAGCGCATAATCTATACGGAAGCATTTTTGTGAGTAGTAAGGGTATTCAATAGTCGAAGACTTAACCCATTTTGGGCAGGCTAAAGAGAGAGACCCCTTAAAAACTTAAAATTCCCATTTTCTGGGGATTTGTCTAAAAACATCCTGTAGGTTTTCAAGAAAAATTGACTACTCGCAGATCTTAGTGTGACATTACAAGTTGCATGGACAAAATATTCCGGTGAGCTTTTATTAACCCTCTGCATGCTGCCAAGCATCGTAATTTTGTTGAAATGGGCTGTTTTCTGACACGCATAGCACCCGACTTGTACCTGAGAAATAAACATAATCTCCTTTGATGGAAGTGAAATTCACCGAGGACCATTTTTGTAAGTAATAAGGGTATTAAAAAAAACAAGCGTTAACCCCTTTTGCTGTTGTTAATAGTGATACCCATCAAAAGCTTCAAAATTTATGTTTTCCCTGGATTTCTTTACAAACATCTGGTAGAGTTTTCAAGAAAAAATGGTTATTAATAGGTCTTGGTGTCACATTACAAGTTGATTGGATAAATTATTCTGGTAAGTATTTGTTAACCCCCCATGGGCTGCTAAATGTCAAAATTTTGAAAAAAATTGTCTGTTTTTGGACACCCACAACATCAAATGGAAATGCAACAGAGAAACATAACTTCTTTTACCGGGCGCAAAACTGACAGGGAAACATTTTTTCTAAGTAGTAAGTGTATTCAAAAATCGAGGTCTTAACCCATTTTTGACTAGTTAAGGAGATATTCCCCTTAAAAGCTTAAAATTCCAGTTTTCTGTTGATCTCTCCAAAAAAAAAATTTTCAAGAAAAATTGACCATTTGCAGGTCTTGGAGTGACATTACAAGTGTCATGGACAAAATAATTCGGTAAGCATTTGTTAACCCTCCAGAGACTGCGAAGCATAGACTTTTGGAGAAAATGGGCTGTTCTTGGGCATCCATAACACCAAATGTTTACCTGCGAGATCAACATAACCTCCTTCATCGGAAGTGGAATTCACCGACGATCATCTTTGTAAGTAATGAAGGTATTCAAAAAAACAACCGTTAACCCGTTTAGGGCTGGTTACAGAGCGACACCCCTCAAATTGTTAAAAATTAATGTTATCCGAGGATTTCTCTAAAAACATCTCGTAGATTTTCAAGACAAAATGGCCATTCTCAGATTTTTGTGTGACATTACAAGTTGCATATACAAAATATTTTTGTAAGCATTTGTTAACCCTATGCAGGTTCTCAAACATCAAAAAGTTGATAAAATGGGCTGTGTTTGCGTACCCACAGCACCCGAAGTTGAGGGGAGAGATTAAAATAAGAGGAAGTAGAAGTCACTGAGAATTATTTTTGGAAGTAATAAGAGTATTCAAAAAACAACACTTAACCCGTTTTGGACAGGACAAACAATGGTACCTATGAAAAGCTTAAAATTCATGTTCTCCCTGGATTTCTCTGAAAACATCCTGTAGATTTTAAAGACAAAAAGGGCAATTCGCAGTTCGTGGTGTGACATTACAAGTTGCATGAATAAATATTCCTGTTAGCACTTGTTAACCCTCTACAAGCTGCCAGACATCAATATTTTGGTTACATTTGAGATAAAATGGACCATTTTCAAATCGACACAGCACTCAGTGGGTATGTGTCAAACAAACATAACTACTTTTGTCGGTCATTGACTAGTTGGACGTCGATATTGATATTAACCCCCTCCACCGCTAATGATGGTTTTTACATAAACAATTTTTTTTTATCAAACTGAGTCATGTGAGACTCTACACTCACCTTTCTCATAACATCAACGAAGGAACTTCAGTGAGACAGTTAAAAACAATTCATCAGACACTGTGGGGTCATGAAGAATCATGGAATCTCATCGGGAAAAGCCACGATTCTCCAGAATCATAAAGTCTAGTTTGTCCATGCAACTTATAATGTCACACAAAGACCTGCGAGTAGTATTTTTTTCTTGAGAACCTACAGGATGTATTTAGAGAAATCCACAGAAAATGGGAATTTAAAGATTTTAAGGGGTCTCTCTCTCTTTAGCCTGCCCAAAATGGGTTAAGACTTCGACTTTTGAATACCCTTTCTACTTACAAAAATGTTTCCATATAAATTGTGCGCTCGATAAAAGAATGCACTTTTCTTTGTGGTCTACCCATTGGGTGTTGTTGGCGTCCAAAAACAGCCCATTTTATCACAATTTTGACATTTAGCAGTCCGTGGAGGGTTAACAAATGCTCACCGCAGTATTTTGTCCATGCAACTTCTATTGTTACACCAAGGCCTGGGAGTGACAAATTTGTCTTGAAAATCTACAAGACTCGTTTAGAGAAATCCACGGAAAACACGATTTTTTTTAGCTTTATGGGGGTTTTGCTGTTTAACCAGCTCAAATTGGTTAACGCTTGGTTTTTTGAACACCCTTATTACTGACAAAAATGCTCCTCGGTGAATTCCACTCCCAATAAAGGACGAAATAAGGGTTAAATCGATAATTCCGCTTCGGTACATTTTTAGATTTTGAGCCCCTCTATGAGGGTGCAAAATTTTGTGAAAATCGTTTCTAAAATGGCTTCTGAACCGTGCGGACAAAATGTGTGAAAAAAAAAAAATAAAATAAACCCAACCCCCCTCCCCTCCCCCCCCCCCCTAAAAAAAAAACAAAAAAAAAAAAACATCATAATCCGTAGAAAAACAATAGTCTTTTCCAGAGGGAAAAGCCTAACTAGACTTTATGATTCTGGAGAATCATGGCGTTCCCCGGTGAGATTCCCTGATTTGTCATGCCCCCACAGTGTCTGATGAATTGTTTTAACTGTCTCACTGAAGTTCCTTCAATGAGGTTATGAGAAAGGTGAGTATAGTATTCTCAAATTACACAGTTTGATAAAAGAAATTGTTTTGGAAAAAAAACATCATTAACGGTGGAGTGGGTTAATGTCAATATCGTCGTCCAACAAGTCAATGACCGACATAAGGAGTTATGTTTCTTTGACACATACCCACTGAGTGCTGTGTCTATTTGAAAATGGTCCATTTTATCTCAAATGTATCCAAAATATTGATATCTGGCAGCTTGTAGAGGGTTAACAAGTGCTAACAGGAATATTTATCAATGCAACTGGTAATGCCACATCAAGAACTGTGAATGGCCATTTTTTCTTTAAAATCTACAGGATGTTTTCAGAGAAATCCAGGGAGAACATATTTTAAGCTGTTGATGGGTGTCATTGTTTATCAAGCCCAAACCGGGTTAAGTGTTGTTTTTTGAATACTCTTATTACTTCCAAAAATAATTCTCAGTGAATTCTACTTCCACTTATTTTGATCTCTCCTCTCAACTTCGGGTGATGTGGGTACGCAAACACAGCCCATTTTATCAACATTTTGATGTTCGAGAACCTGCATAGGGTTAACAAATGCTTGCAGGGATTTTTTGTACATGCAACTTGTACTGTCAGAGAATGGCTAATTTTTCTTGAAAATCTACGAGATGTTTTTAGAGAAATCCTCGGATAACATGAATTTTTAACCTTTTGAGGGGTATCGATCTGAAACCAGCCCTAAACGGGTTAATGCTTGGTTTTGTGAATACCTTCATTACTAACAAAAATGATCGATGGTGAAGTCTACTTCCAATGAAGGAGGTTATGTTTATGTCGCAGGTACACATTGGGTGTTATGGATCCCCAAGAACAGCCCATTTTCCCCAAATGTCTATGCTTGGCAACCGCTTGAGGGTTAACAAATGCTTACCGAAATATTTTGTCCATGCAACTTGTAATGTCACTCCAAGACCTGCGAATCGTCAATTTCTCTTGAAAATTTGTTTTGAGAAATCCACAGAAAACTGGAATTTTAAGCTTTTAAGGGGTATATCTCCTTAACTAGTCAAAAATGGGTTAACACCTGGATTTTTGAATACACTTACTATTTACAAAAATGTTTCCCTGTCAGTTTTGTAAAAGAAGTTATGTTTCTCTGTGACATTCCTTTTTGATGTTGTTGGTGTCCAAAAACGGACTATTTTTTTAAATTTTGATATTTAGCAGCACATGGAGGGTTAACAAATGCTTATCGGAATAATTTATCCAACCAACTGGTAATATCACACCAAGACCTATCAATGGCCATTTTCTCTGGAAAACCCTACCAGATGTTTGTAAAGAAATCCAGGGAAAACATACATTATTAAGCTTTTGATGGGGATCACTATTAACAAACACAAAAGGGGTTGACGCTTGTTTTTTTGAATACCCTTATTACTTACAGAAATGGTCCTCGGTGAATTCCACTTCCAACAAAAGAGATTATGTTTATTTCTCAGGTACACGTTGGGTGCTGTGCGTGTCTGAAAACAGCCCATTTCAACAAAATTACCATGATTAAATCCTGTAGAGGGTTAATAAACGCTCACCGGAATATTTTGTCCATGCAACTTGTAATGTGACACAAAGACCTGCGAGTAGTCAATTTTTCTTGAAAACCTACAGGATGTATTTAGAGAAATCCACATAAAATGGGAATTTTTAGATTTTAAGGGGTCTCTCTCTTTAGCCTCACCAAAATGGGTTAAGACTTCGACTTTTGAATACCCTTACTACTTACAAAAATGTTTCCGTATAGGTTGTGCGCTCGACAAAGGAAGGCACTTTTCTTTGTGGCGTACCCGTTGGGTGCTGTTAGCATCCAAAAACAGCCCATTTTATCACAATTTTGACTTTTAGCAGCCCGTGGAGGGTTAGCAAATGCTCACCGCAGTATTTTGTCCATGCAACTTCTACTGTCACGCCAAGGACTGGGAGTAACAATTTTTTATTGAAAATCTACAAGACTCGTTTAGAGAAATCTACTGAAAACATGAATTTTTGAGCTTTATAGTGGTATTGCTGTTTAACTAGCCCAAAACGGGTTAACGCTTGTTTTTTTGAACACCCTTATTACCTACAAAAATGATCGTCGGTGAATTCCACTTCCAATAAAGGAAGTTATGTTTATCTCTCGTGTATCGTTTCGGTGCTGTGGGTGCCTGAAAATGGCCCATTTCATCAAAATTTCGATGTTTGGCAGCCTGTGGAGGGTTACCATATGCATCGCCTGATATGTCGTGTGTATCAAAGGCCGTGTCACAAACAGGTCTAATAATGATGAATGTTTAAAAAAAATCTACAAGACGTGTTTCGAGAAAGTACCTATAAACCCCAATTTTGGCATTTTTTTGCCAATTCTGACGAAATAAGGGTTAAATCGAAAATTCCGCTTCTTATATTATTAGATTTTGAGTTCCTCTATGAGTGTGCAAAATTTTGTGAAAATCAGTCCGGAAATGGCTTCTGAATCGTACGAACAAAATGTGTGGAAAAAAAATAAAAAGAAAAAGAAAAAAAGAAAAAAAAAAAAAACGAAATAATAATCCGTAGAAAAACAATACTCCTTTCCAGAGGGAAAAGCCTAATAATAATCCGTATAAAAACAATAGTCTTTTCCAGAGGGAGAAGCCGAATAACTCATATCGCGATTGTCCATGATCGATAATCATTATAATAATATGTTGTAACGCAAACGATTTACAATCGCATATTAACGTAAAATCGGCAAACATGTACCAATTTAAGGCGCATAATACTATGGTGCAGTAAGAACTGGGGTTTCTGTTTGTACCTGTTTGTGCCTACTTTTGGCAATATAGGTATAGGATTTTCATTTATTGCGTGGTATCTTAATTATAGATGTCTTTTCTTTTCGATTTAATTTTTAGGCTTGAATGGTGCTTACAGAAAAACAACAAAAATGAGTAGTTTGTTTAGTACATTCAACTCAGCTCTAGCAGTTGACGGAATACTGAATAACATGGCACACACGTTAGAACAACATTCATCACGATGGTGGTATGTGAACTTCGGGAGGAAGATAAGCATTAAGTGGATTCGTGTTTATAACCGACAGCACTGCTGTAAGTTAAATTTTATGCTAAGGAGATGTCATTGGCGTGAAGGAATATAAATGTGCTGATGAAGCTCAGACAAAATGAAAACAGAATACGTATTGGGCTGGTGTATGTGCCTGGAGCAAAGGCGACAAAATGCGTTTCTCTCTGAAGATTCGTCCATTTTATTCCTAAATAATTTCTCAATACCTACGTGTGAGCTTATAATTGCATATGCTCTACGGAAACCACTCGGGTAGTTTGTGTGTTTATTGGGGTTTACGAAAGTTTAAACAGCCAGGGTCATATGGTGTCGGGAGTTTTACGGATGGGGAATCAATCTATGGCACCCAGAGAGAATCATAGACCAGCGGCGAGCAGCTGTCGGACTCTCCGGATTACCAACTCACTACACGTAGAGTTCACAGCGGTTGAAGACAGATGCGCCTTAGAACATAGCGACATTGTAGCTTAGGATGACATTTGTCCAACACTCTTATCAAGATTGAGTGTGTCAGGTACATTTCAGTTTATTTTACATTTTGCAGAAGTAACAACTGCTTTGAAATAAAGCAGAGTGGCACAAATTACTGCACCTGTGCAGTCTCAAAAAGTACTTCGTAAGTCCGATAATCATGCAGTATGTCAATTGGTTCGCTATATAGTGCAGCCGCCGTGGACTGATTGTAATTCAGTCGTGGGCAGGAATGTCCACGCATGCGTTTACCAGGTAATAAAAATTGTTATCAGCAAAATTTTAATTAAGCACCGGGTTGTATACCTTGTGCTTCATTAATTACATGAGTATTCCTATAATTGGTGTCTAGAAAATAATATTAACGAGTTCGTGGAAATATTGTCCACCGTGGAACGTGACCAGTCTACAGCGGCCGTACTGTAGTTTAATTCGACAGTCACTTCGCACAACAATCCGATATCATTGATAACACGGGCCGAAATAAGACTATATTAGTCATCCATACCTTCGAAATGTTTTAATGATGCTCTTGGCTTTTATATCGGGCGAAGAAAAACTGTCTGATTCGGTATTTCTGACCGACACTGTCTATTCTACGCAGGCCAAATAGTTTTTTGGTATCTGCCAAAACAGTTACCGCGTAGTTCTCGAAACCTGACAGGTAATACGGCAACACAAAATTTATATCTGCAACGGCACTTTTAACTTAAATCGTTTGGATAAAATTGAATTATTGATAATGATTTTGACACTGTTATTGACAATCAGCAAATCAACAGAGAACGTCACCTCGAAGATGTCAGTATATTTTCCTGTTATTCAATACAACTACACAAACTCGTCAATGGGAGTGTTTTCAGGAATATCTGAATATTTCATTCTTATATGAACTCATTTCTAAGCTACAGTTAAAACTTGAAGTCCTGTCACGAATAGTGCGCTTGTCTATGCTTAATTGCGCGTTGGAATTCCGCGCAATTGCCCTATGGATTGACATACAAAGCACGGAAGGTTCTCCTGGTTACTCATAGCAAACACATGCAATGTTTCTGCCAATGGACCTCCGGGTTACCCGGAGGTCCATTAGGTGAAACATTGCTTGTGCATAGCCCATATGTGCATAATTTGATAACTTTACTATGGGATTAGCGCGTACATGAACGCGCAGACCGACGGGCTATTTGAGCGCATTTCATGACAGGACTTCTAGTTTTAACTGTATTGCTCAGTAATCCCGATTCCATATTATGATTTGCAACATTTATTATAACTAGATTACTTTAAAATCGCAAGCTAATTTTCAGATGTCCTGTAACGAAACGCGCCTATCACCGACTTGCCCCAACAACGAGGAGAAGGTGCATGCTTCATTTTATCGTACGATGCCGCCCGATAATGTGGCTTACAGTCGCTTGAAAGTCGAACGTAATTTAAGCCGGAATAATAGTATCGTCCGCTGACAGTAATCCGTGGTCAAGGGTCTAGGAGTAGCTTTTCAAAACTTTAAATGTGATTTGTAGGAAATCTGCCAAACATGGCGATACTATTTTGAACTGTTAAAATCGTTGTATCCCTTAACCCTTTACCCAACACAGACGATATCAAAATTTATTATTTTAAATATCATTTTTTCAAATTTTTCAAAAACATTCAACAAAACCATATCATGTGACACCTCTTTGGAACGAGCTCGACGAGCTCGTTCCAACGAGGGGTCACATGATATGGTTTTGTTGATAAGTTTTGGAAAATAATATTTTTTCAACTGCTGAATTTGCATATTACGCGGGCGGATGCGGGCGATTCGTTGGGTAAAGGGTTATATATGATTAAACTTGAAAGTGACGTAAAATGGCAATAAATTTCAAAACACAAAAAACTGGTATATCTTCATTTTCCGAGCTTTCGAATACACTAAAATTTAAAAGAAAAGCCGACCCATTTAAACTGTTGACTCCATGACGGCACCTCAGAGTACGACGCTAACAATGGAGAATTTCATAGGATGGAACCATATTTTTATATATAGATTGTTGCAGAGATTATGTTCCTGAAAGTTTAAATGCCTGATGCTATACAAATACGACTCGACATCACTTCAACCATTTATCTAAGAATTTGTAAAAATACTGCTAGGGTTTCAGTTGCAATTTGAACTGCAGGAGTGCTCACAGAATGGTACGATGCACCCCGACATTGCTTAGGTCATTTGTTCGGTATCTGACGTCTGAATTTTAAAAAAATGTCTTCAACTTTGTATTAGGGACCAGGAGTACTAACATGTCCTACGATTTCAAATCTGTTGATTGCAATTTAATTTGACTTTTTTCAGGCCGTTGTTGGAGATTTCGTGGTAGGTTTAAATTTTGTGCTATGATGTAAATACAAATGCCACGAGACATCACTTCCACTATTCCTCTAGTAGTATGTATAAATATTAGAAGAGTATCTGCTGTAGTTTGTGTTGTAGGATGCTCACAAAATGTGAGGACGTGTAAAATCGGGAATTGACGTAAAAACGTCAAACGTATGTTAAATGAGAATAATTACAGAACAAATGTACATTTTATTTTTCGAGCTCTACAACATACTAAATTTTCTTGAAAATCGGAGTAAATCTGAATTGTTTGTGAGGTTGGTGTGACAAGTGTGACAAGAGTCACCCGAACATTCGACCTATTAATAATTTTCTAGGTAGGTTACACATTTTAGATACGTTTTTTTTTTTTGTTTTTGTCAGATATGGGATTTACAAACGTTTAAGCGGGAGGCTTGATATTGAAAGTCTAAGAAAAACGCGTAAATTGGGAATTGTTTTGGAGAAAGGTTGAAAATTAAAAATCTGGAACGTCATTTCCTAGGCCTGATGATCGTTAACATTTGTACCATATGTCATGAGTGTAGGTTGAATATTGTGGCCTAGATTTGTCTGAAGAAGAAACACAAAATCACCAGATGGTTTTGAAAGCGATTTTCCAGAATTGAACCAACGAAGCACGGCCAACGCCGATGGTGCAATGAACGTTTGTTTGGCGGCAAACGGCGCGGTGATGGCCAAATCTGATGTCTTTTTGAGATTATATTTTAAGACTTTCGAAAAGTAAATGCTGAGAAAAAAGTTGAAAAGGGATTGTATTCACAAAAGCGTAAGATACGTTCTACCGACGTTGTTTACACCATATCTCTGATATCTGACGTGTGATCTTAAAACTATGTTCAACTATGTATTCAGGACCACGAGTATTAACATTTCCTAAGATTTCGACCTGACACATTGAAATTTAACTTTAACGTTTTCCGGCCTAGAGAGGCATTTAACGTCATAACGTCAACAATTTCCGAGCAACGTTTGGCTTCCGTTATTCCTCGACTGTACTGTTCAACTTCGGTGCTACGTTTCGTAATGCTGGGGCATATGGCTGTTAGCAAATGGGAGGGATGTGAAAATCCGGCTAGTCATTTCCTAGCCCTGATTATGGTTATCATTTGTTCCAAATTTTATGGGTGTAGGTTGAAAATGTGGCCGGGATTTGTCTGAAGAAGAAAGTAAAATAGCTAGATCGTTTCGAGATCGCAAGGTGAATTTCCAGAAGTCATCCAACGAAGCACGGTCAACGCCTTGGGGGAGGGGGGGGGGGCACGGGTTTATTGGCGGCAAACGGCTTTGTGGCCGCCATATCTGGTATCTATTGAGATTATTTTTTTAAACTTTCGAAAAGCAAATGCTGAGAAAAATGTTGAAAAAAGAATGTGTAGACAAAAACGTAAGATTTGTTCCGCCGACGTTGTTTACATCATATCTCCGATTTCTACCGTGTGATCCTAAATATGATTTCAACATTGTATTTGGGACCACGAGTACTCTTAAATTTTCTAAGATTTCGTCTTGGTGCAGTGAAATATAACTCTTGACATTGTCCGGCCTCTATAGACATTTAACGTTCTGGCAATGTGGATCAACATTGGCAATGTTTGACTTCAGTTATTAATCTACCTACTAGAAAAAAGGCGTAATGGTTTAGTGTTGGGGACATGATTGTTAGTAATTGGAAGGGGTGTGTGCCCCGACGTTATATACATTTTTCAAACTTTTTTCAATTGTGTTTTTTGGGAATATGGATGCCAAAATATGGCATATCGTTCGAAAGGGGAATTTAATATTTACGTTTTCTGCACCGACTTCAGATTTGACGTCATAGCGTTAAATTAGTTGCGTCCACGAGCATACACATATGCCTAAACATCATTCCAACTATCCCTTTAGCTGTATATTTAGATTCTATAGACAGGCTAGACTATAGGTGATACTTAAATTGGATGGGGTGTAGAACAAGAGGCCCCAAGGGGCCTGAGGGCGCTCACCTGACTTGGTAGCCTAAATATCAACCCGGAGAATTGATTTCAACAAGTTGCATCCGCTCCTCCTAAGAAAAGCTAAAACCAAATATCCAAAGATTCTGACCAGTGGATCTACAAAAAGAGAAGATTTTTAAAGAATATTCCTCATATTGAACTAAGTTCTAATTCGGGCTACCACAGGGAGCCCATATATGAACCCAGGGACTTGGCTTTAACAAACTTGAATCTCACCCCCCTAAGGATGCTGCACACCAAATATCAAAACATTCCGACTGCTGGATCTGAAGAAGAAAATGTTTAAAGAAAATTCCTCATTTTGAACTAAGTTAGAATTCAAGCTCCCACAGTGAGTCCAAATATGGACCTAGGGACATGGCTTGAACAAACTTGAATCTCACCCCCTTAGGATGCTGCATATCAAATATCAAAACATTCCAACTGCTGGATCTGAAGAAGATTTTTAAAGAAAATTCCTCATTTTGAACTAAGTTATAATTCGGGCTACCACAGTGAGCCCAAATATGAACCCAGGGACTTGGCTTGAACTAACTTGAATCTTACCCACCTAAACATGGTGCATACCCAATATCAAACGATTCTGCCTGCTGGATCTGGAGAAGAACATTTTTTAAGAAATTTGCCTGAAATGCACTAAGTTCGAATTCGAGCTTCTATACTGAGCCAAAATATAAACCCAGGGGGCCGATTTGAACAACTTGAATTAGATCCACCCCACAATGTCGCATACCAAATATCAAAAGATTCTGATTGCTGGATTTGGAGAAGAAGATTGTTTAAGAAATTTGCCTGAGATGCACTAAGTTTGAATTCGAGCTTCTATACTAAGCCCAAATATAAACCCAGGGGGCCGATTTGAACAACTTGAATTAGATCCACCCCACAATGTTGCATACCAAATATCAAAAGATTCGGCCTGCTGGATCTGGAGAAGAAGATTTTTTAAGAAACTTGCCTGAAATGCATTAAGTTCGAATTCGGGCTTCTATAGTGAGCCCAAATATGAAAACAGGGGGCCGATTTGAACAAACTTGAATCAGATCCACCCCACAATGAAGCATACCAAATATCAAAAGATTCTGCCTGCTGGATCTGGAGAAGAAGATTTTTTAAAGAAATTTGCCTGAAATGCACTAAGTTCGAATTCGAGCTTCTATACTGAGCCCAAATATAAACCCAGGGGGCCGATTTGAACAAACATGAATCAGATCCACCCCACAATGTTGCATGCCCAATATAAAAAGATTCTGCCTGCTGGATCTGGAGAAGAAGGTTTTTAAGAAATTTGCGAGAAATGCACTAAGTTCGAATTCGAGCTTCTATACTGAGCCAAAATATAAACCCAGGGGGCCGATTTGAACAAACTTGAATCAGATCCACCCCACAATGTTGCATTCCAAATATCAAAATATTCTGCTTGCTGGATCTGGAGAAGAAGATTTTTTAAGAAATTTGCCTGAGATGCACTACGTTTTGAATTCGAGCTTCTATACTGAGCCCAAATATAAACCCAGGGGGCCGATTTGAACAAACTTCCATCAGATCCACCCCACAATGTTGCATACCAAATATCAAAAGCTTCTGCCTGCTGGGTCTCGAGAAGAAGATTTTTTAAAGAAATTTGCCTGAAATGCACTAAATTTGAATTCGAGCTTCTATACTGAGCCCAAATATAAACCCAGGGGGCCGATTTGAACAAACTTCCATCAGATCCACCCCACAATGTTGCATGCCAAATATCAAAAGATTCTGCCTGCTGGATCTGGAGAAGAAGATTTTTTAAGAAATTTGCCTGGAATGCACTAAGTTTGAATTCGAGCTTTTATACTAACTCCAAATATAAACCCAGGGGGCCGATTTGAACAACTTGAATTAGATCCACCCCACAATGTTGCATACCAAATATCAAAAGATTCTGCCTGCTGGATCTGGAGAAGAAGATTTTTTTAAGAAATTTGCCTGAAATGCACTAAGTTCGAATTCGAGCTTCTATACTGAGCCCAAATATAAACCCAGGGGGCCGATTTGAACCAACATGAATCAGATCCACCCCACAATGTTGCATGCCCAATATCAAAAGATTCTGCTTTTGGATCTGGAGAAGAAGGTTTTTAAGAAATTTGCCTGAAATGCACTAAGTTCGAATTCGAGCTTCTATACTGAGCCAAAATATAAACCCAGGGGGCTGATTTGAACAAACTTGAATCAGATCCACCCCACAATGTTGCATTCCAAATATCAAAATATTCTGCTTGCTGGATCTGGAGAAGAAGATTTTTTAAGAAATTTGCCTGAGATGCACTACGTTTGAATTCGAGCTTCTATACTGAGCCCAAATATAAACCCAGGGGGCCGATTTGAACAAACTTCCATCAGATCCGCCCCACAATGTTGCATACCAAATATCAAAAGCTTCTGCCTGCTAGGTCTCGAGAAGAAGATTTTTAAAGAAATTTGCCTGAAATGCACTAAGTTTGAATTCGAGCTTCTATACTGAGCCTAAATATAAACCCAGGGGGCCGATTTGAACAAACTTCCATAAGATTCACCCCACAATGTTGCATGCCAAATATCAAAAGATTCTGCCTGCTGGATCTGGAGAAGAAGATTTTTTAAGAAATTTGCCTGGAATGCACTAAGTTTGAATTCGAGCTTCTATACTAACTCCAAATATAAACCCAGGGGGCCGATTTGAACAACTTGAATTAGATCCACCCCACAATGTTGCATACCAAATATCAAAAGATTCGGCCTGCTGGATCTGGAGAAGAAGATTTTTTAAGCAACTTGACTGAAATGCATTACGTTCGAATTCGGGCTTCTATAGTGAGCCCAAATATGAAACAAGGGGGCCGATTTGAACAAACTTGAATCAGATCCACCCCACAATGAAGCATACCAAATATCAAAAGATTCTGCCTGCTGGATCTTGAGAAGAAGTTCAAGAAGATTTTTTAAGAAATTTGCCTGAAATGCACCAAGTTCGAATGCGAGCTTCTATACTGAGCCCAAATATAAACCCAGGGGGCCGATTTGAACAAACATGAATTAGATCCACCCCACAATGTCGCATACCAAATATCAAAAGATTCGGCCTGCTGGATCTGGAGAAGAAGATTTTTTAAGAAACTTGCCTGAAATGCATTAAGTTCGAATTCGGGCTTCTATAGTGAGCCCAAATATGAAACCAGGGGGCCGATTTGAACAAACTTGAATCATATCCACCCCACAATGAAGCATACCAAATATCAAAAGATTCTGCCTGCTGGATCTGGAGAAGAGGATTTTTTAAGAAATTTGCCTGAAATGCACTAAGTTCGAATTCGAGCTTGTATACTGAGCCCAAATATAAACCCAGGGAGCCGATTTGAACAAACATGAATCAGATCCACCCCACAATGTTGCATGCCCAATATCAAAAGATTCTGCCTGCTGGATCTGGAGAAGAAGGTTTTTAAGAAATTTGCCTGAAATGCACTAAGTTCGAATTCGAGCTTCTGTACTGAGCCAAAATATAAACCCAGGGGGCTGATTTGAACAAACTTGAATCAGATCCACCCCACGATGTTGCATACCAAATGTCAAAAGATTCTGCTTGCTGGATCTGGAGAAGAAGATTTTTAAAGAAATTTGCCTGAGATGCACTAACTTTGAATTCGAGCTTCTATACTGAGCCCAAAGATACACACAGGGGGCCGATTTGAACAAACTTCCATCAGATCCACCCCACAATGTTGCATGCCAAATATCAAAAGATTCTGCCAGCTGGATCTGGAGAAGAAGATTTTTTTTAAGAAATGTGCCTGAAATGCACTAAGTTTGAATTCGAGCGTCTATACTAAGCCCAAATATAAACCCAGGGGGCCGATTTGAACAACTTGAATTAGATCCACCCCACAATGTTGCATACCAAATATCAAAAGATTCGGCCTGCTTGATCTGGAGAAGAAGATTTTTTAAGAAACTTGCCTGAAATGCATTAAGTTGGAATTCGGGCTTCTATAGTGAGCCCAAATATGAAACCAGGGGGCCGATTTGAACAAACTTGAATCAGATCCACCCCACAATGAAGCATACCAAATATCAAAAGATTCTGCCTGCTGGATCTGGAGAAGAAGTTCAAGAAGATTTTTTAAGAAATTTGCCTGAAATGCACTAAGTTCGAATGCGAGCTTCTATACTGAGCCCAAATATAAACCCAGGGGGCCGATTTGAACAAACCTGAATCAGATCCATCCCACAATGTTGCATGCCCAATATCAAAAGATTCTGCCTGCTGGATCTGGAGAAGAAGATTTTTTAAGAAAGTTGCCTGAAATGCACTAAATTCGAATTCAAGCTTCTATATTGAGCCAAAATATAAACCCAGGGGGCTGATTTGAACAAACTGGAATCAGATCCACCCCACAATGTTGCATACCAAATATCAAAAGATTCTGCTTGCTGGATCCGGAGAAGATTTTTTAAGACATTTGCATGAGATGCACTAAGTTTGAATTCGAGCTTCTATACTGAGCTCAAATATAAACCCAGGGGGCCGATTTGAACAAACTTCCATCAGATCCACCCCACAATGTTGCATACCAAATATCAAAAGCTTCTGCCTGCTGGATCTGGAGAAGAAGATTTTTTTAAGAAATTTGTCTGAAATGCACTAAGTTCGAATTCGAGCTTCTATACAGAGCCCAGGGATAAACCCAGGGAGCCGATTTGAACAAACTGAATCAGACCCACCACACAATGTTGCATGCCAAATATCAAAAGATTTCGCCTGCTGGATCTGGAGAAGAAGATTTTTTAAGAAATTTGCCTGAAATGCACTAAGTTCGAATTTGGGCTTCTATTCGTTGCATACCAACTATCAAAAGATTCTGCTTGCTGGATCTGGAGAAGAAGAAGTTGGGCTCCTATTCGTTGCATACCAAATATCAAAAGATTCTGCTTGCTGGATCTGGAGAAGAAGATTTTTTAAGAAATTTGCCTGAAATGCACTAAGTTCGAAATCGGGTTCCTATACTGAGCCCAAATATGAACCCAGGGGGCCGATTTGAACAAACTTGTATCAGATCCACCCTACAATGTTGCATACCAAATATCGAAATATTCTGCCTGCCGGATCTGCAGAAGAAGATTTTTTAACCTTTTTCCCATTGCCTACAGTGTTAAAAAGTGCTGACTCAGCACTTTTTCAAAGTCCTGAAAAAGTACCTTGTGATCAAACCGATAGGGATTGTTTTAACTATTCTATTCTACTGGATAAAAGTAAGCTTTATACAAACTAAGAATTCTCTGTGCCGTGTAGTTTTGGAGATATGGCAGTTTTAAGGTTTTTCCTATTTTTAGCTCCCGAGGTTCCCACGGGGCAATGTGAAAAAAAAATTTGCATCTATCAACTATTCATGACCCATTATCATCTCATGTCAAATTTGGTTCAAATCGACCTGACGGTTCTGAAAATAGAAATTTTAGGCGTGGCCAAAATGTTTGCCCCTCCCATAACGAAGGCAAATAATGCCCGTCAAATTTCTCTTGAACAAACTTGATTCTAAACCTCAAAAGGACTCTGTATACCACATATCAAGTCTCTGCTACTGGTGGTTCATTAGAAGATTTTCAAAAAAAATGGCCATTTTTTCCCCACACCTCTGCTCAATATGAGCCGAAACCTATTTTGGATAAAAAACAAAATGCCCCTATATACCCACTATCTGCATGAAATTTAATTAAAATGTGGCCAGTGGTTTAGGAGAAAGTGACTCAAACACCACCTTCACGCAGGAAGTCGGACGACAGACGACGGACGACGGACGACGGATAAAGAGTGATAAGAAAAGCTCACCCTGACTTTCAGTCAGGTGAGCTAAAAATAAACTGGCGTAAAAACGTAAAACATTTTAAATAAAAATTCCAGAAACAACTCTACAATATATTAAATGCCCATACAAGTCGTACAAACTTGAACTTCTCTGGCCTTGACGTCCTACCCTCACCACCAACGGCTGCCTAGACGAATTTTTCGTCGGTTAAAAACTGAATGTATTTTTAGATATGTTTTTTATTGGAGAATATATTTCCAAAATTTAGAGAGTGAGTGGTTTATCAAACGGGCAGATATGAAACGTTCGTGAAAAGAAAATGTATTTACGTTATTTTTTGATAAAAGGTTTAATTTGAAATTGTAACAAATGCATATGTAATGGCGCCATCATGACAGTAAAACTGTTTGACATTTCATAGCTGATGTTGTATTTATAGGGGGCTGTGCATTGTTGAAAATCAACTTTTCCATTAAGAAATGTGCAAAATAACCCCTAAATTTGAAGTGACGTAAAAAAGTCAAACAATGCGATAAATAACAAAAATGGTACCTTTAATTTTTTTATCTCTACCACAAACTAAAATTTCACAAAAATCGGCCAACATTTAATTTCTAGTGACGTCGACGTCAATAACGTCACTCAAAAATACGGCCCAAACCCTTCAGAATTTTCCAAGTCAGTACCAGTACATTATGATATAGGGGTTTCGTTGGAGATGGTACTTCCAACATTTGAAAGAGGAAAGCTTATAACAAGTGGTAATGTTTAAGAAAAAGAAGTAACGCTCTCATCACTCACGTCAGAGTGTAACAGATAAATCTACATTGCCCTTAATGGACACCGAATCTAAAAAATGTGACATTCTCGGAGAACTCGTATCTGACAGTCCCGCCCTGGAAAAAGCTCATAGAGATACGTCCGAAGCCACATTAGGGGTGTTCCTGGAGTTTGTAAAATGTACGTGTCGTGGATTGTGAATAAATGATCAAGTATACTGCGTGATAGACACACTAAAACGAGTAAGTACATGTAATGTTTGCATTGAACACCAAACGCAGCATTAATGACAATAAAATGGAGATAAATTTACAAAATAAGCATAAGTGAATGAGGCTAACTCTCCGGTATTCCTATGTGTTTGTAAGGTTTTTACAGACGTCACCGAGTAATTTTCAAATGACTTTTACCAGGTTAGAAAACTTACTGTTGTGGATAAGTATCTTTCAGTATAAAATGTGAACAGCCTATACCAATACCAATGCAACTTTGATGATTATGTGTATGTGAAACGCACACTGTTAACAACTAGAAACCATGCTATTGTCTTCCCACTATGCCTTTATATCACTTCTAAGACAGATCATTCGAGACAAAGTGCGGGTGTTGACATACCATTGTGGCTTAATATCTCACCCTCTACACGCTACGTAGGAGGTAACATACTAAGATAGGCAAGTATGCCACTTACATACCCTAACCCTGTTTATCGCTTCTGGAGCAGAGTAGGGTTAGTATGGCTAAATCTAAATGCTACGTAGGTGACAACATACTTTCACGCCTACGTATCATTTGTGAAATTGAATGTTCTGGTACAGTCAGCACGAAATAAAACAGTAAGTAAGTTATCAACCATGACGTACTCCTGTTTATCTGATAACCATAGAGTATAACACCCGTTGTATATACTTGATGTATATACAACGGATGTTGTATATAATTATAATTTATACGAACGACCTTTGACCTCGTTCGATTCCATTTTCATTCATTCATAAACTTCATAATGCAGGTTTGAATTTCTCATTGAAGGAGCAAGTGATATATTTTATCAAAATAATATGGAATATTTTCTATAAGTATAAACATGCAAATTTTCTCTTTATTTAACTGAAATAAAAAAAAATAATTACAAACTACTTCGTTTAAAACCTTATTAAGTTATGTAGAAATTCCCAGAGTGTCAAGAATGTGTGGGGCGCTATTTATAGTTATGACGACGTCCACGATCAACGTCTGCTTCCCGAAAAAAGAAATGTTTCGTACAAAATGTAAACAAACACAAAAGTGGACTATAATTAATCGAAGCTTTCAGATTATTCCAACAATACTGTCTGAACACGGTAGAAAAGCAAAGCGCCCCTCAGCTTCAAGTTCAATTGCTTCGGCAATAACATCACCCGTTCAGCAGACAACAGTAAACAAACACAAAAGTGGTCCATAATTAATCGAAGCTTCCAGATTGAATACACGTTATTCCAACAATACTGTCTGAACACGGTAGAAAAGCAAAGTGCCCTTCAGCTTCAAGTTCAATTGCTTCGGCAATAACATCACCCGTTCAGCAGACAACAGTAAACAAACACAAAAGTGGTCCATAATTAATCGAAGCTTCCAGATTGAATACACGTTATTCCAACAATACTGTCTGAACACGGTAGAAAAGCAAAGTGCCCTTCAGCGTCAAGTTCAATTGCTTCGACAATAACATCACCCGTTCAGCAGACAACAATAAACAAACACAAAAGTGGTCCATAATTAATCGAAGCTTCCAGATTGAATACACTTTATTCCAACAATACTGTCTGAACACGGTAGAAAAGCAAAGTGCCCTTCAGCTTCAAGTTCAATTGCTTCGGCAATAACATCACCCGTTCAGCAGACAACAGTAAACAAACACAAAAGTGGTCCATAATTAATCGAAGCTTCCAGATTGAATACACGTTATTCCAACAATACTGTCTGAACACGGTCGAAAAGCAAAGTGCCCTTCAGCTTCAAGTTCAATTGCTTCGGCAATAACATCACCCGTTCAGCAGAGAACAGTAAACAAACACAAAAGTGGTCCATAATTAAACGAAGCTTCCAGATTGAATACACGTTATTCCAACAATACTGTCTGAACACGGTAGAAAAGCAAAGTGCCCTTCAGCTTCAAGTTCAATTGCTTCGGCAATAACATCACCCGTTCAGCAGACAACAGTAAACAAACACAAAAGTGGTCCATAATTAATCGAAGCTTCCAGATTGAATACACTTTATTCCAACAATACTGTCTGAACACGGTAGAAAAGCAAAGTGCCCTTCAGCTTCAAGTTCAATTGCTTCGGCAATAACATCACCCGTTCAGCAGACAACAGTAAACAAACACAAAAGTGGTCCATAATTAATCGAAGCTTCCAGATTGAATACACGTTATTCCAACAATACTGTCTGAACACGGTCGAAAAGCAAAGTGCCCTTCAGCTTCAAGTTCAATTGCTTCGGCAATAACATCACCCGTTCAGCAGAGAACAGTAAACAAACACAAAAGTGGTCCATAATTAAACGAAGCTTCCAGATTGAATACACGTTATTCCAACAATACTGTCTGAACACGGTCGAAAAGCAAAGTGCCCTTCAGCTTCAAGTTCAATTGCTTCGGCAATAACATCACCCGTTCAGCAGACAACAGTAAACAAACACAAAAGTGGTCCATAATTAATCGAAGCTTCCAGATTGAATACACGTTATTCCAACAATACTGTCTGAACACGGTCGAAAAGCAAAGTGCCCTTCAGCTTCAAGTTCACTTGCTTCGGCAATAACATCACCCGTTCAGCAGACAACAGTAAACAAACACAAAAGTGGTCCATAATTAATCGAAGCTTCCAGATTGAATACACGTTATTCCAACAATACTGTCTGAACACGGTAGAAAAGCAAAGTGTCCTTCAGCTTCAAGTTCGATTGCTTCGGCAATAACATCACCCGTTCAGCAGTCAAAGTGTCATAATTACACGACCCCAGCAGCAGTACCATTAAGCATTCTAAATCAAGAAGAAATGACAATGTCAACGAACAATGTTCAATAACAACAATTATTCTATGGAGCAACGTTATTATTTATGTACAGAATATGAACAAAGAGTGATATTCTCCTACCAGTTCACAGAAAATCCTACAACGACATCACCAAGAAAACGTAAATTCCAGAGAGTTATTCCAAAATTGTCCGACTCTGCATGAAAAAGTTACTAAACAATCCAATTTCCACTGATTTCAAGGAAATGTAACAAGTAAACCTTTTTGTTTCAATGCAGTGACAAATCCTACCCTGTGTGAAACAATCGCCGTCATCGATTTTGTTGTATAATGGGCGCAATTCTGTTTGTCTCGTCCCATTTGCTTTGTCTCGTTTTCTACGGAGGCCCGTCAGAATCAGGATAAAAGCGAATATAAGCCTCAACGAGTGAAACTGCTGTTTATTATCAGATAAAAACAATATACATATGGTGCTTTTTTATATCTGGTTTATACAACTCGTTGAAATATAATAAATATTTTCTCGACAGAGCCTCGAAAATATTAACTGTATTTCAACTCGTTGGAAAAACCAGATATAAACAAACACTATATGTATATTGTCTAAGTATTATTTGTCGTATTAAATATTCTAGTACAGTCAAAAGCAAATAAAACTGTAAAGACTAAATTTGGATTGTGGTATACAGTTATGAGTCAGTGCCTGTCTACTATTCCTATGTATTGGTACATTCACACCCTAATAATGTTTTGATAATTAATTGTTGGCACCAGCTAAAGAAATAGAGGGAAATGTGAGTGGTTATATATTAGTATAGGTCAGGATCTATCAACAAGTCGTGTGTTTTTGTATATAGTAACGCATTGCAGGTGGATGAGTTTGTTATAATCAACCCACAGTTTCTGCATACGATTTTAAGATTTGGTTATTGTTATAAATCGTCTGCATAATCATTGCGTTTTGTTTGTAGTTTGAATGTCTTGAATAGGTCCACACAAAACAAAACGGTGAGAGGATAAAGGTGCCGAGTGCAATGCTGAAGCATTGTATCTGGAAACTTCCTCTCTCGAGGGAGAATTTGTTCATTCTGATACTCTTATGTGGATCAGAGGCAAAGAGACATCAATGTCTAGATGTAGGTGTAAACTTACTAATCTTAACTTCAGTATATTAGTTGAGGAGTTGAATGTACAGTCAACACTAAGTTTATTTATTTATTTATTTATTTATTTATTTATTTATTTATTTATTTATTTATTTATTTATTTATTTATTTATTGGTGTTTACATATTATTGGTGGTCACATATTTCTGCACAATGACTAACCATAACCGTGACAGTTTTACGGGTGGAGGAAGCCGGAGTGCCCGGAGAGGACCACCGAGAAACAGCGAGCAACTGTCAGCTCCCCAACATACCAACTCCACACAGGCAGGGTTAGCATTGGTTGAAAACAGGTGCACCATCGACGTGCAGTACGCCTTAGTACACGCCCCCACTGGCCATGGGGGTGAAGTGTCTTGCCCAAGGAGACAACGCGGTTGCCGCAGGTAGGATTCGAACCGAGGACCTCTCGGCTTGCAGCTTGCACCTCTACCAACTGGGCCACCGCGCCCCCACTTTCTTTGAATACCAAGAACATTTTACACTATACCCTGATATATATATATCCAGAAACGAACATAAGTTTGAATGGGTTAAGCATTATCGCACTCCGTTGCTTTGGCCCAGGATATCCTTCGGCTCTCGTGATATCCTGGGCCAAAGCAATCTCGTGCGATAATTTTTAACCCATTCGAACGTATGTACATTTCTGAATTTATCACATACCTCCCATGTAACAACTAGTCTACACAAAAATTGAACTAAAAGCAATTTTCAAGTGCATAATTAATGCGTTTCCTTCGTTGTTACAATATACATGGTTGCTAGGTGGCGGCGTACCAACTCTAACTTGCTTTTTAATGTTTACGGCATTCAATTGGTCGAAACCAATTGACGCCGATTAATGTCACGGTCACAGAGTGACTAAACTGCAGGGAATAACACATCAACAGTTTTTAAATAGCTAATAAGTTTAGCACACCCCATCATTATATAACCAGTTGTGGAAAGTATTTGTGAAGGAACAAGCAGTCAGAATGTTTTCTTTTATTTTGTGAATTTTTGACTCGAATCTAATTGTTTAAATATCCCGAATAAACAAATCTAAATGAGGCACTTGGGATTTCCAGATGATTTTGATTCTGGTGCATTCGACCAACGATGGCGTGATTTATTCAGACGGGTTCCTTAACTGTTTAAGTAGGAAACGAAATCGAACTTATCTTGCATCACCACTTGTGCAATACAACTGTATTTTTATCGTATAGGGAGAACAGTGGAAATTCCGTGTTTTACATTAATAGGTGTCTCATAGTCATTTACTGTAGAGAAACTGGTTTTAGGGATTGACAATCAAGCTATAAAACGGATCAGCAATCTTCAAATAGTCTGTTCGTATTATAACAAACAAAAAACATAACGTCCAATTTGACCCTCTGGTTACAAGGTTTGGAATCATAAAATTTGAAGATCTATATACTATGTAAGTTTTACTCTCCATGCATAATTGGTAAAACAATAACCATTGCGCTTACTCCAATACAAGCTCTAAAATGTACACACATCACCCTCTTTGACACAAAACAGCCAGGGACTGTCCAGACCATTAAACAGAGAACACAGTTTAATCTAATTTTTCACGGCTTTCACACGTTATGGAACTGAGTCGTCTTCCTAACGCACAGCTGTTCTCGGTCTCGCTTTAAGATATCTATTTTGGAGACTTTGTTAATGAGCAGATCTTGTTTTCTGCATCCATGATAAAACTATAGTGCGGTATCTTATCCTTTGCTCACTATTTTCTGGAATAATACTCGTGGGTGATTCTTCAGCCCGAAAGCGGATCCTGATCCTTTCCAATGGCCCATGGTATGGCGGCTTGTCGACGCTTCTTGTGTTTTCAGAGTGGATGACCTGCTGTGTGGAGATTGGTTGTGTGACGCCCACACAAAACCATGCACTATCCACTATAGTACTTCTCAGAGGAAGCTCCCCCCACGCCAGGCCTGAACTATCAATACCCCACGTCTTACTTTAATTTATTTTTTGTCTAAAATAGAATGGCAGAAAGACCGTCCGTTGAGTTCTACCATTTCCTTACAGGGTATTCTATTTGTGAACCGATTTGTCCTATTGTTTCCGTATTTCTATATGTGGAAAATAAAAAAAAATGTGCAGAGACCCTTAATAGGTGATCTCTTTTAAAAATACTTTATTTATGCCTTGCAGTACTGTTATACTGCATATAAATAGTGTTTACATTAAGTGCTGCAATGTGAAAGCTATATTAATATAATTTATAATAAATAATATTAGCTTAACAATGGAAATGTGGACAGAGGGAATTCGCATGATTCACGCTATTTTTATTCTTTATGATTATTGTCATTGTTCGTCACCGGGGATTTATTACAAATAAAAGACCCCGTCTAAATTATTAGTTGCAGCAGAGTGGACAATATCCATATTACAGTGGATGCATTGCTTGTTGCGCAGTCAATGCATTATCTTGTCAGTAATAGTTCATGGGTGATTATTTTCTTTCTGTTAACAAACAAAAATCAAGAAATTAGTTTTTGGTATTTTGTGTTATCACCAAACCGCTATGAAGACCCTGGGGAAAAGGAATTTCACTTTCATTGAAATGTAAATGAGGACTACTTAGGATAGAAGTAGGTTTTGTAAACACATCAGTAAAGTTATTGTGTGATAAAATTATACTTTTGTGATGGTCCATTCCACCAATCGTGTTCGATTGTTTTATTTCTCCCCGTTAATATTAAAGTGTCTGTTCTCTCGTATAGAAAATTGCATAAAAAACGTTTAATGCCATTGAGTTTTGGTTTGTTCCACGAATGTCATAAATATCACTTTCAGATTTTTGCAACACAGGTACCTTCAAAGATAGTTATTCAGTTCTTTTTTCTGTTACAGGTCAAGAGCGATTGAACAAATGCCATTTGATCTTATACGATGGTAACAAAAATGAGTCGATATATGTCTTTGACAACATAAAGAATGTTGAGGATAGAACTGCTGAAAAAATAATAGACATTCCTGTAGTCCCTGCTAGAGACGGAGACAGAGTATCATTGAATCGTAAAGTTGGAACAGAGGCACTGAACATAGCTGAAGTAGAAGTGTATTTCAGTAAGTTGACAATTTACTTAACTATATCACTATTCTACTCAATAAAGCGTAATTTGCGTCGTGCTGTATGTGAGCTCAAGTTTCCTCTCTATAACATAACTTAATGGACACATTGCCACAGAGATAAGGCTATAGAAGGTGGAGGCAAGAAAATTAAAGTAAATGAGATGAAACCATTGGAATGCGCAAATTAACTCGGACTAAAGGTACTGATAAGGATCCAAAGTGTAAGGGTACAGGAATCTAGGAAAGGAATGACAGAAATATACTAGGTCTAAAAAGAAAGTATAATAGAAACAAATGTGAAATAAAGGATGGAATATAATAGTTCTAATGTTACATGGTGTGGACAAGAAGTCGTGCAAAGAGTTTAATGACATGCTGCTGTTATCCACCCAACCGTATAAAATTTTGCAACGGATTTCAAAATTACACGTGCTACCCGAGAATGTCAAATTGAATTGGTGACTGACGATTTTCTTTTGTTTTATTGTGCTAGAGAGCCTGGGTTATTGAGAAAACACGCTAGATTTTGAATTCCGACATTTTTAAAAAAAGCCATGGTTAACCGCAAATCTGAGGTTCCGTGCCATCGCTATGCCTGAGGCTGGGATACCTCCAGATGAGCTCGCTGCTGAGTTCGGAGTCACAGTAACCACTACTTACCGTCTCATTGCAAGGTATGGAATCTCTGGATCTACTGCCGACCAACCGCGTTCAGGCCGAAGTTAAGGCTACACCAAGAGTGTCGACCCCTGCACAAGGCCGACACATCGGGGCGTCTCACTTGCGGGATCGCTCCCTTCTGGCGACGAGGGCAGCAGCAATTACTCCTGGTAGAACTAGCAATAGAATCAGTGCACAAACTGTCCGCAACAGACTCGCTGAGCACGGCATCCGAAGTAGGCGTCCATACCACGGACTATTCCTTACCCAACGTCATCGTACTGTCAGAAGGGAATGGGTACGTCGGCGTATTCGCTAGACTCAGCAGCGTTGGAGACAGTTCTTTCTAGTCATGAATCACGAGTTTGTCTACGGCGTGCTGATGGTAGGACAAGAGTGTATCGCCGACGAGGAGAACGGTTTTTTTGTCGGTTGCGTGCGGGAATGCTACCGTTTCGGCGGGGATAGTGTAATGGTTTGGGCAGGAATTTCCTTGCACAATCGAACGCAGTTGATCTTCATCATTGGTAATCTAAATTTATTTATTTATTTACTGGAGTTTAACGCCACATCAGCATCTAAGGCTATATCGTGGCGAGAAAACAGTGGAAAGTAAAAAGTCATCATTTAAAAAGTAAAAAGATTGAATAAAAATAGAAAATAACTACAATAGGTCTGCCAAAGACCGGAGTGATTAGATCAACAATGAATAAATGAGAAAGTAGAAGAGAGATGAACTTATAAATCAACCTGATGAATTGACACTTGAAGAGTCTTGGTTAAAAGAATAAAAAGAATTTTAAAATTTATTAAAAAGATTGATTTCCTTCAAGAACGACAGAACTTTCTAAGGATTTGTACTGTAAAATAGGTCTCGAAGAGACACAACATTAAAATACTGTCGTCTACTAAGATTAAAATCAGTACAATGTAAAAGAATGTGCTCCACTGGCAGCACTTGCTGGCAGGGAACACACTCGGGTCGCACAGTACCCTCCAACAAAAAGGAATGTGTTAGTCGTGTATGACCAACTTGATACCGTGTCAAAACTGCAAGATCCTTTCTACAAAGGCTACTAGACGGGTAGTGATCATTAAGGATTGGTCGGAAACGATGGAGCTTGTTATTTTTCGCCCCATCCCATTCCTCCTGTCACACAGATTTGATGTAATTATTGATATGTGGTTGAAAACCACTGAATGGAATGTCAAAATCAGTGAGAGGCTTAAGTAAAGCCTGTTTTGCTGCACTGTCTGCTCTGGTATTACCAGTGATACCTACATGTCCGGGTAACCAGCAAAACATGATATCGAGTTGTTAACTTCTCACGAAGTTCCAAAACGAGAGGGTTCTTCAACTTGGGGCTGAGTAAAGAAAGTAAAGAGGAAAGAGAGTCGGAAAAAATAATCGACTTTTTTCCTGTACATTCTCGATGTGTTCAAGAGCGAGTTGTTTTGCCTTTACTTCAGCTGTGAGAATAGAACTCTGATTCGGTATTCTGATTGAGGTGATATGATCACCAGTAACAGCAGCTTATGATACTTTCTCACCATCTTTAGATTCTTTGTATATGTACTATACTTGGATTTTATTTCAGCATATTTTTGTTTCAACTGCAAGGAATTGGTATCAGATTTTTTTTTGGTAGAAGCAAATAACTGTAGGTTTTTTAAGATGCCAAGGAAGAATATGTGATTTACGGTTTTCTTTTAAAGAATCAGAATCAATTTTGGCAGACTCCATGTGGGGTTTAATTCTAATTCCCAATGGAGGAATATGTTTCTGGTGGCGATTGATAAATTCGACATTTTGAAGTTCTGAAACACAATTATAAGCAGGATTTGATTTATTAGCCAAAAGTTTAGATATATATTGAAGCGACAGTTTAATTCGACACTTCTCGAGAGAAGGCTCCTCGTCGTCTTCAACAAGCATAGAATCTACAGGTGATGTTCGAAATGCAACTGGACTAATTCTAATTCCACTATTATGAATCGCATCAAGTGGCTTGAGATACGACTTCATTGCAGATCCGTAAACCACACAACCGTAATCTAATTTAGATCTAACAAGTGATCTATACAGATGAAGTAATGTTTTTTTGGTCAGCACCAACAACCTTCAGAAGGTTTAATGCTCTCTTACATTTAACTTTCAGTTGTTTTTTGTGAGAAATGAAATTCAGTTTACTGTGAAACAACAAATCTAAGAATTCCACTTCTTTTAGAACTTTAATGGTATTTCCATCCATTTTCAACTCTGGATCAGGATGATGCTTCCGGAGCTTACAGAAATGAACACAATTAGTTTTGGTCTCTGAAAACTTAAAACCGTTTTCTGTAGCCCATTTCTGGATTCTGTTTAAACAGAGCTGAATTTTGCGCTCTAGAGAATTCATTTTTTGCTGCTATAGCAGATTAAAAAATCATCAACATACAATGAAGAATCTACGACATTCTCAACTGCATCGATGATACTGTTAATTTTCATCGAAAACAGGGTAACGGACAAAATACTACCCTGAGGAACCCCCAATTCCTGCTCGCGAGGATCAGATAACGTTGACCCATGCATCCTTGCAACCCCATGTTAAAAAGATCTTTTAAAATCCCATACGTCCACGTTGTATCATATGCCTTCTCCAGATCAAAGAAGATGGCGAAATCATGTTCTTTTCTGGCGAAGGCATTTCTAATAAACGTTTCAAGTCGGACCAAATGATCCACAGTACTTCTCTGAACATTCGCAAGTAGATTGTTCGATTCCAGAAACCAGACAAGCCGATCATTGATCATCCTCTCCATGGTTTTACAGAGACAACTCGTTAGTGCAATTGGTCTGTAATTACTTGAATTACTGTGCTCCTTATCAGGCTTTGGAATTGGAATAATTGTTGCCTTTAGCCAGGAAGGTGGAAACTGACCAGTCACCCAAATGTCATTAAAAACGGACAATAAAAGCTATAGTGAAGTTTGAGGAAGGTGTTTTAAAAGTTTATAATGTATATCATCGGGACCAGTAGCAGTATCCTTTGCTCTTTGCAAAAAGTTGCGTAACTCCATAGAGAAAGGTTCATTGTAATCCTCTAAATTATTGGATGTAAATTTAATCTTTTGTTTTTCTTGTTGTTTTTTTAATTTTGATGAATTCTGGATTACAATTTTCAGACGACGAATGTTTAGAAAATGTGGAAGCGAGTTTGATTGAAATTTCTATTTCGGATGTGATTAATGTGTTGTTATCCTTCAGGTGTTGTACAGTTGACCTTGTTTCTGTTCTTTAATTTTTTTAATCATTTTCCAAATTGTTGTGATTGGTGTGTATTGGTTAATTTTAAAAACATGTTTCCCAAGAATTTTTCCTTTTTTTGTTTTATAAGTCGCCTTGCCTTTGTCCGATTAATACGCAGTTTATCCAAATTATATGTCGTTGGTGACTTGTTAAATTCCCTTTCAATTTTTTTCCGATCTTTTTAGCCTGTATACACTCACTATCAAACCATGATTTGGTGAAACGTTTTGGATTTGCCGAGGTTTTAGGGATGACTGTGTTTGCAATGTCAAGCAACTCGTTTGTAAAATGTTCTATTTGGACAGCACTACCTTGAAATTTCCCCCGTATGAGGCGTTCAGAACAAAGCGATGAGAAAGTGTCCCAATCAGCTATAAACGTTTCAAGTCTAAGCTAATGATCCACAGTACTTCTCTGGTTTCTGAAACCACACTGAACATTCACTAGTAGATTGTTCGATTCCAGAAACCAGACAAGTCGATCATTTAGCATACTTTCCATGGTTTTACACAGACAACCTGTTAAGGCAATAGGCCTGTAAATACTAGGGTTGCTGTTATCTTTATCAGGCTTAGGAATAGGAATTATTGTTGCTTTACGCCAGGATGGTGGAAACTGGCCAGTCACCCAAATGCCATTGCAAATTGATAATAACGGCTCAAGTGAAGATTGAGGCCGCTGATTTAAAAGTTGGTAGTGTATTTCATCGGGACCAGTGGCAATATCCTTTAAGCCTGCAAAAATTACTTAACTCGTCCATAGAGAAAGGCCCATTGTAATCTTGATACTATTAATTTATATAGAGGGTAACAGACAAAATACTACCCTGAAGAACCCCCAATTCTTGCCCGTGGGGATCAAATAACGTTGACCCTGAAATTGGCGATCCTTTAAAAAGTAGTTTTCAATAAAAAGGGGCATACGCCCTCTCAACCCAATGTTAAAAAGATCTTTTAAAATCCCATAAGTCCACGTTGTATCATATGCCTTCTTCGGACCAAATAAGATGGCGACCACATGCCCTTTTGTGGCGAAAGCATCTCTAATAAACGTTTCGTTTCAAGTCTGACCAAATGACCTACAGTACTCCTCTGGCCTCTGAAACCGCACTGAACATCCACAAGCAGATTGTTCGATTCCAGAAAACAGACAAGTCGGTCATTGATCATCCTCTCCATGGTTTTGCACATAGAACTGGTTAAGGCAATAGGCCTGTAATTGCTTGGGTTGCTGTGATCTTTACCAGGCTTAGGAATAGGAATTATTGTTGTTTTACAGCAGGATGGTGGAAACTGGCCAGTCACCCAAATGCCATTAAAAATTGATAAAAGGTCTAGTGATGATTGAGGCAGATGTTTTAATATTTGGTAGTGGATTTCACCGGGACCAGTGGCAGCATCCTTTGCTCTATGCAAAGAGTTACATAAATCCTCCATAGAGAAAGGTTCATTGTAATCTTCTAAATTGTTGCAGGTAAATTTAATCTTTTGTTTTTCTTGTTGTTATTCAGTTTTGAGAAATTCTGGATTACATTTTCCAGACGACGAATGTTTCGAAAATGTGGAGGCCAATTTGTTTGAAATTTCTTCTTTTTTTTGATGTGATAAGCGTGTTGTTGTCATTCATTGCTGAACAGTCGATTTGGTTTCTTTGCCTGTAATTTTTTTAATCATTTTCCAATTTTTGTTGATGGGGGGGGGGGGGGGGGGGGGGGTTGGTTAAGCTTTGAAACATAAGTTTCTCAAGAACTTTTCTTTTTTTGTTTTATTAGTCGTCTTGTTTTTGCCCGATTTATACGTAGTTTATCTAAATTTTTGTGGATGGTGATTTGTTGAATTCCCGTTCAGTTTTCTTGCGATCCTTTATAGTCTGTTTAAATTCGTTATCAAACCGTGGTTTGGTGAAACGTTTTGGATTTGTCGAGGTTCTAGAAATGACTTGGCTTGCAATGTCAAGTAACTCTGTTGTAAAATGTTCAATCTGGTCAGCACTTTCATTAAATTTCTCCAGTGTGAGTCGTTCAGAACAGAGCAAGATGAAGGTCTCCCAGTCAGCCTTTTTAAAGCTCCACTGGGGCACCCTCCCATCGTCTGCTGGAACCACACTCTCCATCACAACCGGAAAGTGGTCATTCCCGCACAAGTCGCCTTCCGCCTTCCAAGAATAATCGAGAAAGAGGGAACAGCTTGCAATTGAAAGATCAATTGAAGTATAAGAACCAGATGCGGGGTGCAGAAGAAAGCTGACCCATCATTGAACAAACACAAGTCATATTTTGTAATGAACTCTTCTACAGTTTTCCCTTTTACATCTTCTTGGCTACAGGAATTACCCCAAAGGGGGTTATGAGCGTTAAAATCACCCAACAAAATGTATGGGGTTGGGAGCTGTTGGACCAGTAGCTCAAGATCATTCTGTTGTAGGTTTTACTTGGTGAAGCGGAAGTAGAACATAATGCAATTGTCTTATCTAAAGTTAGGCGTACCGCTACAGCCTGTAAATTTGTTTGCAAAGATACAGGACTGTGAACAATGTCGTTTCTAACCAAGACAGACGTTCCGCGGATATGAAGATCAGTTTCTGCCCTGGCATTATACGATGTATAATGCTTAAAAGCTGAATGATCTAGAGTTTCAGGCTTCTTTAAAAGAGTTTCCTGCAGACAAAAAGCTGCATGTTTATATTTTTGGCTCAGAAGACAAAGTTAATTAAAATTAGCTCTAAAACCTCGACAATTCCCCTGTATTATATTATTTTTCTGTGTGTCATCCATATTTGGTTAGAGATTGGGATCGTGGACGTATGGGCGATATAGTTCTTTAGAGACTCAGTTTGAGAGGGGTTCGAGCATAAGAACTCGAACGTTTCATCAATGCAATCACCAACTTCCGTCTCTTCAGGACCTTCAAACCTGTTGCGGGTCACATGGTCCTGAAGAGCGTTTGGTGTTCTCTCTGGGAACTGTTTTTGTTTTTCAGTTTTATTTTTGTTTCTTTCTAGCTTTCTTCTCTGACTCTGACTTAGATTTTGTGATTCTGGTTTAGGTTTTAGTTTAGTTTGGTCATTTTTTGTTCGGGTTTTGCATCCATTACTTTGTCTTCTGAGTTGATTTGTCTGCGAATTTGTTTTTGATTTTTCCTGTGGTGTTGCTGTTTGAGTGGCTGATGGTGTTTGCGTTGATTTTGGTTCTTCTTGGTCTGACTGCTGTATTGTGAAAGATTGTAATAAACATGGAATGGCGCTATTGCTGAGCCATGTCCACGGTGTCTGACATTCGACCGATCGTGTTGGTATTTTTTTAATTTTGTGGCATATGAAGGAGTTGATATACTCATGCCAGGCATGGATAACACAATGTCTCTGGCTTCTTTGAAACTAATTTGTTTTTCACATTTGATTTTTTGTATTGTCTTTTCTTTTTTCCAGACAGGGTAATCCTTCGAAGATGACATATGATTGCCTGACAGTTAATACATTTATATGTTGTAGTTTCAGATTGTCCTTCATGAATGTTACTGCATTTGTGGCATGTCTGCTTGCCTCGACAAGTATTCTGCCCATGACCAAACTTTTGGCACCTGAAACATCGAAGTGGATTTGGAATGTACAGATCCACTCAGAAGTTCATGCAGCTAATTTTAATATTTTGTGGAGGTCTGGTGCCATCAAAGGTGCATATGTATGTACTTGTTTTGATCAATTTACACTCCTTCTTGATTTCAATACGTTCCACCCTTGTTATTCCTTGAGGTTTAAGTTCAAATGCAATTTCTTGTTCATATCTGCCAATTCTGGAGTCCTTATGACGCCTTTGCTGGAATTTAAAGTTTTGTGAAAATTAGCCTTAATATTAAAATCAACAATTTTGGTTGTGTGCATGAGATTGTGTACCTGAGCTTGCTTTGTGCATTGTATTAATAAATCTCCAGATTTTAGTTTTTTTAATTTCCTTGACAGTTCCCGCAATACCTTTGATGGCTTGTTCAAGGACGAAGGGGTTTATTGTGCTTAATTTCCTAGTTTCGTCTGTAGAATGTAAAATGATAATTTTTGGAAGGTTATCTTCTGGTGGTATTAAGGATGCAATTAAATCATCGTCAGAATCAGAGTCTTTAAGGTCAGTTACTGTAAAAGGTCGTTTGGGTTTTGTTGGTGGATTTGCCATATTGTATGTTGTAAATTGTTCACTACCCGACTCCCACCCACCACGGAGTCCAAGAAGAGGTAGGGCTACTGCTAAGCAGTGAACCCACCGGGTTGCCGGTATTCCCACATACCTGGTATGGGGCAGTATACTCAGTCAGTGTTGATGCCGAGGCATACCGCTGACTGATTGGCCCGTGCGTGGAAGTGCCAGGTATTCAGATGGCGGTCATTCAACCAATCACTACACCCAACACTGTAATTAAAGTTGCCATGCGTAAAGTAAACAGACAGTGCAGCAAAACTAAGTATTTGATAAAATAGAACGTTTAAAACAGTACACATTGGCAATTATGGTGTGTGATGAAAAGAAATGACTGAATGAATGACTACCAAATGCCAGCCCCCTCCCCCCCCAACCCCCGACATGACACCCAGTACTTTTTGGGATGGGGGCTTCCGATTGACCAGAACGGACCATCCGACCACCCTTCTACTTCCGAAACTGGGGTCAAAGCAGTGTGTTTGACGTTATCTCCAAAATGGAGACCAGTGCCAAAACAATGTCTTCATCCCGGAGACTGCCCTAACCGGGGCCACAAGTCCTCAACTGCCAGGATTCCTTCGTCCGGGGCTTTCGGAACGCACCTCACGGGAGAACAAGGTGCCTGCAAGATGGTGTAAGCAAGGTTGACCATTTTGGTCCGGGGCTGCGTATTCGTATATTCCGCAGCAAACTAGTTCAATTGAGCAAACCTGCTAATTATAAACCAGCAAACCTGCCCAATTGAGCTGGGCGTCCTCTACCCGCCACCTGAGGACCCGCAGGTGATCTGAATAGACAGCGATATAGAGACGAAATTCTTAACGCTATTGTTGTCCCGTTGTTTAACGCTAACGCCGGATTGCAGTTATTCCAGCAAAACAATGCCCGATGTCACGTGGCGCGTATCTGTCGTGACTTTCTTGAGGAGCAGAGCATCGAACTTCTTCCCTGGACCCCTCTTTTGCTGTCGCCAATCGAGCATCTTTGGGATCAATTGGTCCGTTGGGTACGACTTCATGAGTTTCAGACGTTAGGCGATTTACGTAATGTTCTAAGACAGAAGTGGAGCGCAATACCACAGGATGACATCCAGAGACTTATTAGGTTCATGCGCCGTCGACATCTTGCCATCCAAGAGGCAAACGGTGGACAAACACGCTATTGACTGCATGTGTGAACTTTTCATTTCACCCCATGTCTGAATTGCGACGTCCAGGCGTGACGCTGGCAACAGTAAGAACACGAAATTATGCAAATGCATACAGCTAGACTCGAGATGAAAATTGACAATTATTTGTTTGGAATTAAAGTCGATAATATTGATTTTCTACTTGACGTCTCTTGAAGACTACGGCGACTACTTCTGAACGTCAAATTCTATTATTTTGTTGTCCAATTTGTCACAAATGACACTTCTAGATCGGGTTTTTTGCTACTGATGTTTTCTCTTTTCCCTTTTTGGGGGGTTAGTATTTCAACAAATGTCCTTTTAATTTTTTGTATCAAAAATATTAATTATTTTGTTGAGTATTATTTTTGTAATTTCTTGTGTTATTCTACAGAATGTGAGACAAAAAAGTAGTCATTTTTATGTTCACAGAAATTAAAAAAAGTAAAATTGGCTCATGGTTACGAACATTTTACAAGAAAAAATCGTTTAAGTACGAAATGTCCATGCCAGTGCGCATTTTCGTATCCCCCCCACCTCCCACACACGCACTTACTACTTGCTCTGCTCTATTTGGCGCCCTCAGATCGAGGGGGTTCTCGCTGCGCTTTTTGCGTAGCCTGAAATATCAAATTTTCAAACCCAGTCGATACCTCAAGTAAACGCAGCTGCTTGATACTTCTCATCGTATTGTACTTGCCTTTTTCAAATCTTGAGGTGAGATGAGGTTATGGCTGTCCATTGGCAGCCAATTCCTCCTTCGAAATCATTCCAATACTCATCACAGTTGGTAACCTAGCCTGAAACTACGCAACCATGACCTTGATCCCCTGGGCGCTCTTCATCATTCTGGGGCTGAAAGAAAGGATCCAATTTTAATTTACGGCCTCACGGTTGGTTGATTTTTGTGGGATCGTTAAAACATGCAACCTCAGTCTTTTATCAGTGTAAAACGTATTATTATAGTAGTTGCAACAATGGTCGATTTATTTCCTTTCCCTAAATCGCCTGTCGCCTTAAAAGTATTATCTGATATTGATGCACTCCTGTGTGTAATGAAGGGGGGTTTGGGGGTGGGGGGGGGGGGGTGTTTGTGTGCTAAGCTGAAATTGTGAGAAGGATCAGTAGCGATACAGTCAGTCCAGTGAAGCTGCATCATCAATGATCCAACCGTTCCGTTGAGCGTTGTTTTTTTGTGCAGTCTATTTACCAACTTTCAACTCCTGTTTTACGAACAATCTTGCATACTGGGTTGAGGAGGTTTAATGACTCGCCCCCTTTTTATTGGCAGTTACCTGATCGCAGCGACGGACTGATTGTTTCGAACAAATCGCGTCAACTTATGTCCTTCTTCATCGTACGTAGTTGTGCTGTTTTCTAAAAAGTGATGGCCGATCAGGACACGGTTGCCTTTGTGCAGCTAGGTCGTCATCTGACGCTCCCCCATCATCCAGAATACTTGATAACTGTGTTAAGTTAACTCAACTCTAATGGCAGGCTCTCTTACTGGGTTTCCAGGCAAGATTTAAATTTCAGCTTCAATTTGTAATAAAAGTCCCGTTTAATGGAGATAATTAAGACATGTAATTTAGTCTTATTTCAACATAGGGCGTCTTATCAGACATTGATATGGTGATTTTATTCCAGCCACGAATGCGTATCAAATCTTGGTCTCTGGGTGGTGTCGCCTGATGCACTACTAGTGAATCATGGAAGGGGAAGGGGCACAACTTGTTAGAAGATCAATGACGACTTATTACTTCAGCCCTGTAGGACTGCTGGAATGAATCGTCAGTGATCCACCCATTCCCATAGACAACGTTATTTTGCTTTCCCTCCACACACTGGAAACTTTTGTTTTGCGCGAAAATATACATATCAGATTGATGATATTATGCAGGTTTCGGATATTTTGTCGATCGGTGGTCGGAGGACTCAGGACTATTACTGCTGGACTGCGCTCCCGTCAAGTTGTGGTGGGCGCGGGCGATTTGATCGCTGGCTGACGGAATGTTTGAGACCAGAATATGCTCTAGGGCGGATATGAAACCCCCATCTGGCAGTGCACATCGCATAGTTGTTTCAAAAGTAACAATTAAATGTCCCAAAGTGCCTTGCGCTAGACCCATCAATTATGCGTATGTGTGTGCGTGCGTGCGTGCGTGCAAATGAAACCTTACCAACATATCCATTGCAAGATGGATACAACTATCTGGGGTGGGCCCACCTTGCTTCGTATCACTATTTTTAATTATAAATAATGTATACACCTCTTGCGAACTTTCGACGTTTTCGAACCAAGATGGGATCGTCAGGCTTTTTTTTATTTGTTTTTTGTTGTTGTTTGTTTTTTCTTTTGTTTTAATTTACCTTGTCTTCGACCTCTTCCCTTTTCTCTCTATTCCTTTCTCCTGATATACACTTCCTGTTTTCACCACGCAGGCCTGCCTTTTGTCGTACTGAAACATTGATGATTTACCTGCTTTTGCGCCTCGGTGGTGTAGAACAGCATGAAAGCTTCACTGCTATGGTTGTTATGCTCATTGGGTTTAATAATGAATCAATTAACTCGAAGGTGATAAAGTCCACTGAGTCATCTATGTATCCTCACAGGAGTACTCAAGTCTCAAACATTTTATCCGTTTTGAAAGTATTAATCTCTGTCGTCACCTTTTTTATTTAGGTATACCCTTTTTACTATCTGGTGACATCGAACCCAACCCTGGACCAAGCTCTATCAACCCACACAATAACCCCCAAAATTTTGAAAATTTGGCATCTTAACTTTAAGAGCTTAAAACCCAAATTGGACACTGTTGAATGTGAATCTTCATCCTATGATAAACTGGGTTTAACTGAAACATGGCTACAGGACGACGATCCCACATACGATGTCCTATCCCATGGGTTTTATGAACCGTTGCGTCACGGCTGATCTACAAGGAGAGGTGGGATCGCCATCTCTATTAAAGACAAAAAATCTTTTCGACAACGACCCGACCTCGAGGCGCTGAATACTGAGTGCCTATGGGCTGAAATATTTACCAAACATAGTAAGTCACTATTGTTAGGGGGTCTTCTACCGATCACCCAACAGCCCAACCCTCCAATCCCTTACCGGAGACATGGGATGCCATATTGGTATCAATCGAAAAAGCCATAGACACTCAAATTGACGATTAAGTTGTTACTGACGATTTTAATGACAACCAACTGATTCCCAAGTGAGGCGGTTTTACAGACATAAATTACGCTTCAACTTGAGGCAGCTTGTGGGTGAGCCAACGTGTTTTACTGCGTCGTCGACCTCTCGCTTAGATCGTTTTTGCTATGAGTGACCCAGTCAATGTGAAAGACTGCGAGGTCCTAGAACCAATCACCTCGGACATGATTCGGTGCCACTGCTCAATATTATTTGATTTCAAATTACAAAAACCACAGCCATATCTTTTTTAAGAAAAGGATATGGCTGTATCCTCAAGGCAATTATGAAATACTAAACGAGGCCCTCTCGAACGTTGGCTGGAGTCACTCTTTGATAATTTATGTCTCGATACTATCATTTCCAACTTCACGGACGAATTACTAGACACAGAATCTAAACATTTCCCGAACAAAATTACTACTTCGCGTCCAGATCAGCCGAAATGGTTCCACGACAAAAAAAGACGACAGAAAAAAAACGGTTGTATCGCATAGCTAAACGCACTGGTCATCCGAACGCCTGGGCCAAATATAAACGCAAAAGGAATGAAGTTGTATCGGCTATTGGAAGGCCAAAACAACATATCTAATTAAAGTCCAGACCACCATGAGGAGCAACAAAACCCCCACTTCACAGTGGTGGAAGACACTAAAAACTGTCATCGGTGGTCGTAAAGCAGCGGAAGTCCCTGCTGTTATCCATTTAAATAAAGTATCTTTCTCGAACGTTGAGAAAGCAGAAGTGTTCAGCGAATATTTCAGTTCTTTCTCAACAGTTGACGTTCGAAAACCTCCCCACCTGCCTTCGCATCCCACACTTCACAAGTCCTTGATAGCTTCACCGTAGATTGTAGTGAAGTATTATGAAGCAATAAAGTTGATAAGGGTTTTAAGGCGTCCATCCCCGATTTTGAAAGTCCGCGTCTTCTTAAAGAATGTAAATTGTCCATATGTGAGCCTCTTACAACACTATGTACTGTTCTATTGAACAACTCCTGCTTCCCTTCACTGTGGAAAAAAACAAATGTCTCCCCATTTGTGAAAAACCAACCCTTAAATTCAGTTACTAAGTATCGCCCGATATCACTGATTAGCTGCGTTGGTAACGTATTTGAAAAATGTGCCTTCAAACGCTTGTGACAATTTCTGACTGATAAAAGTGTTCTCATTCAATTCCAGTTACGTTTTACACCCGGCGATTCCACTGTCCTCCAGCTGACTGACATATATGATGAATTCAGTCGAGCTCTCGGAGAAGGCAAAGAGGCCAGGGTGGCATTCTGTGGTGTAAGTAAGGCATTCGACAAGGTGTGGCACGATGGTCTTATCCACAATCTGGTAATAATTGGTGTCTCGGGTGAATTACTGTTGTTCTTGATATCGCATCTTTCGGGTAGGTCACAACGGGTTGTGATAGGATCGGATGAACCATCATAGAAACCCATTAATGCTGGTGTTCCACCATGGTCGATACTTGGACCTTTACTGTTCCCAATATGTATTAATGACAAAACTGAAGATTCACACGCTAGCATACGCCTCTTCGCAGATGATGCATCCCTATATTCAATTGTAGAGAATCCAGAACAAGCTTCAATTTTAATAAATCAAGACTTGGCCACAATGTAACATTGGTTGAGTATAATCCCCACAAAACAGAGGGTATGCTTATATCACGCAAAACCAATCCCATTCCCCAACCACCACTATTCGTTGGTGATACACGGGTATCCGAAGTCAATAACCACAAACATTTAGGAGTCATATTATGTAACACTTGTACATGGAACGACCATGGAACGACCACACTGAGTACATCTGTTCTAAAGCCTGGTCCCGTTTAGGCATGCTGAGGAAACAGAAAGTCAATCTTGATCATAGCGTCCTGGAAAAATACAATATGCATTCATTTGGCTTTTACTTGAATACGCTGATGCTGTTTGTGATAATTGGTCGACTGCTGAAGTGGAAAACATAGAATACAGATTGCAGCCGCAAGGATCAATACTGGGGCAACTGTCGGTTGTAGTAAGTATTTACTTTATTCCAAACAAGTTGGGATACTCTACAAGAAAGACATCGTAAACACGAGCTGTTACGGTACTTCAATATGTATCATCATATTTATTTTATCCCCCAGTGCCACAGAACAATGGAACATGCTGTCTTTATATCAGTTCACGAGAACTCACCCCTGACGAATTTCAAGACTTTCCAAAATGCTTCAACGACCACTGGTGTTTTACAGTGGCGCGAAATCACGCGCAGCCCAAATATACCAATGCAGGTTGCGACTGCGTTGTAGTAGCCTAAACTCTCATTTATGGGATATTCATCTGCCACCTACCGCTTCCTGTAACCGCGGTATGTGCGAGACACCAGAGCATTTTTTCCTACCTTGTCCAATCTACTCAAATATTCGTAATAGAACCTTCAAACTACTCCAATTTATTATAGGCGTGTCGACACTTCTTTTTGGATCAGCATTCTTGAATAATCAGGGGAACTGTCTTGTTTTTGAAGTGGTGCATGATTTCATTTTATTAAGTGGGCGTTTCCGTTGACTGCTTGGGGTCCAATTACTACATACGATTACTATCACAGGGAGAATGTATCCCCACTCTTCTCCCCTGCAATCTTACTTCGTTTTCCATTTTCTTCGCGTTTAGCACCACTAAGGTTGCTTCTGTCTCACTTCTAATTAAAGGTGAATATGTTGCTGACTTATTAGTGTGTGTCTTGTTTGTGAAAGTTATGCCTTCAAGCTGGCTTCCCTTTTTCTCCTTTGCTTCTCTTCTTTTTATTATCTTTCCATCTCCTCCTTCATTCGCATTCAAGGTTTAAACAATATCACGTATCGTCGTCTTGTGGTTGGACTCCCCATGCCCATCGTTCTATAACTAGAGCTACCACCAACTGTCTCCTCAGTTCTGTGCCGGGGCAGGGCATCGGGTCTTTGCATTCGCAGTCACTCGCGAGTGTTGAGCATGGTGTTATTAGGTTAAATTTGAATGATAAACCATGTATCTATTCCTAGGTCTACATTCTCGTGATCTCTAATCAGCCCTTACTGTGGGTGTATTGATGCGATGTGCCGATTTAGCGGCAACCCACTAATCAATTTTTTGATCGGCCAGAGGCGATATATGTGTCCACCTACTATTTTTACAACCTTACCGAGAAAATGTATAAATAAATATAAATCCAAGCTTTATGTCAAATCCTTTCTTTACTATTTGTTAAGTGTCAAATATATGTTATACCGTACCGTGCCATGAACTGTTACTTTTTTTTGTTCATTTCATATTTGTAGCGTATAGCGTATTCTTTGAATAATTACTGTTTAAACTGAATCTCAAGCTCTGGAAAAAGCTCGAAAATTCAGCAGACGTTACTGATTTCGAACCACTGAAAATTTAACACGACAGACTGTTGCAGAATTGTATTGGCGCGGCATTGAATTGAAAAGAGCCTCTTTGTAGATTGCAGACTGATCAGAAAGAGGAAATGTTTTCAGAACAAACGAAATATCATTATCAGAGCTCCTTCCATTGTAAATCATCGAATAGTGTTTACCTTGTCACTTGCAAACGCGGTCGGAAGCAGTATGTTGGTCAAAGTCAAACTCCATTCCGAATACGTGCTTTTCGACACAAACAGGATATAAAACATAATGTTGATGCACCAGTAGCCTTCCTGGCCATTCTTTGGACGATTTGGAAATTCATCCCATTGAACAACCACCAGTTATAGACACATTAGAAGAAAGGATGAATTTAGAATCAAAAGTGAAGATTTTTTTATCAATACGCTTCAAACCCTCTGGCCATTTGGTATGAACATAATAGATGGAGAATACGAAATTAGATTCATCATTCCTTTCACTTTAACATACAACAGAATAAATATCGAAATATCAAAAATATTAAAAGACGGAATTAATTTAACCAATTCTAAATTAAATGAACCTTTCAATCTTCGGCTTGTTAACACTTATAAGAAAACCAAAAGCGTTCGTAACATCCTTGTGACGACTAAACTAAATCAATAAATACCGTCAATTATTGCCAGTTAATTTAATGAGTTGCTAATCTCATCACTTAGTTTAAAACAATTTTGTGTATGTGTTATCATGTTTGATACACACCAAGGTTAAGTATATGTATATTTTCATGAAAACAATATTTCGACAGCAAATTACTTGAATACAGATTTCAGAAGAAACTACCTGTGCCAGTGCGAATTTTGAACCTTGAACACACACAGGCGAGTGCCAGAATTCACTTATGCCCAAACTCCAAAATAGTTTCCAATTCATCAATGAGTTTATCTTAAGATTCATATGTATTTTTTTATTTATTTTTATTTTAACTTATTATTATTATTATTATTATTATTATTATTATTATTATTATTATTATTATTATTATTTAATAACTTTTACTCAATGTAGATTTTCCGAAGGTAAGACACAATTTCTGCGTTATGTAAAGTATTTTCCGTCTTAAGCCTCCGTCAGAGGATACTCATTCCAACTTGCAACATTATGAGGCATAATAATCTTTGGCACTGTTTATTATTTATTTTTCGAACCTTAATATATTTTAAAATATCATTTCTCATATTATATTCAACCGCCTGTCTGAAGTCAGGAAAGCAAACCGTTTCCTGGTTGATTTAAACTGAATGAAAGCGAACCAATAGGGCTTCAGGAATTAATGAAAAGTTTCAGCGCGCCAAATGCTCACAGGGACGGTGTGGGATTTAAATCCCATGCGACCCGAATACCTTCATTTGCTTATGAATCCACGACAGTCGGAGGCGAGAACCAATAATCTCATTTGGCCTGTATGTGCACACTGGCAGTAGGGTAGTGGATGCAGATCTCTGAGAACCTCGAACTGGAAGATGACTAGGAATTGGGCCTAACTACAAGAATTCTGTCCTGTGTTTGCTTGGAGACGTGGGCACATTTATGGCAATCCTGAAACCGCGGATTGTTGGTTATTTTAGAAAAGAAAAAGAAAAACAAACCCCAAAAGTCGCTGGTTTGGGAGCAGCCCCAGCATTCTATCCATAACGGTTACAAAAAGGAAAAAATGCATCAATATGTGTTATTTATGCTGGGAGTCATCCATCAGCCTATAGGGAAGAGTAGGTGCTTAGGCATGGCCATCTCGTCTGCCTGTATGGAGAACAGATGACGGGGTGGTGGGAAGGAAAACAAAACAGTACACCCCCCGATGGGGGTTTGATCATCCCCTACTCGGCGGGTCCTCGGGTGGCGGATAGAGGACGGCCTTCTCAATTGGGCAGGTTTGCTAATTTCCATTTGGTAGGTTTGCTCAATTGAGCTGGTTAGCTGCGAAACACACAAATGCGCAGCCCCGGACCAAAATGATCAATCCTGCTAATACCATCTTGCAGGCACTTTTTTCTCTCGTGAGGTGCGTTCCGAAGGTCCTGGAAGAAGGAATCCTGGCAGTTGAGGACTATCGGCCCCGGTTAGGGCAGTCTCCAAGATAGAGATCAGGTCGTAAACCTTGTTTGGCTCTGGTCTCCATTTTTCAGATAAGGTCCAACACCCAGCTTCCGCCCCAGTTTCGGGAGTAGACGGATGGTCGGATGTCCCGTTCTGACCAATCGGGAGTCCCCAACCCCAAAAATATTGGGTGTCACGTCGTCATTCAATCAGTCATTTCTTTTATTTAAATTTTATCATTGGTACGGAGTGTTAACTCTCAATGTCATTTGTAACTTTTTTAACATCCACTGTTTTGTTGCGCTGTCTGTTCCAATTCTTCGTAGCCATTGTCATAGCTCAAGTTACACATAATGATTGGTTGAATGGCCACCACGACCTGGCACTTCGACACACTGGAAAAGGACTCTGACAAAGATACTGATAATGATTCAACAAATGTTAAAAGGAACTAGCTAAAATTTATAATATTTTATGCAGCAGATGAAGGAAACAAAATTTCAAATATTATACCGTTTGCACTGGCAAAAACAATCAATGAAATAGCTGGAACGGTATAAAATGTAAAGAAATTGAGATCAGGGGCGTTGCTCGTTGAGTGTAATTCGAAATCCAAGCCATAAATCTTTGAAAACTTGACAAAATTCTTGGTATGGAAGTTAATGCCTTTCCTCATCAGATGTTAAATACCAGTAAAGGGGTCGTAAGAACGAGGAAGCTTTCTGGCATTGATGTACTTGAAATACGAAATGGACTATCATTACAGGGTGTCACTGATGCCAAAATGTTAGAAATTAAGAAATGACGGTCCAACTATATAAACGAACACATACTTTTTTACATTTAATTCGCCTCAACCACCCAAGTCAATCAAAGTAGGGTTCATGAACATCAAAGTGGTTTTGTACATTCCAAATCCACTTCGATGCTTCAAATGCCAAAAATATTGTCATGGGCAATCGAATTGTATAGGTCAGTCAATATGTTACTGGTGTGTTCAGCAACATCCCGAACCATGTACCAATGATACCAAATGTGCAAATTGTAAGGGCAATCACATTTCATCATCAAAGGATTGCCCTATTTGGAAAAAAAGAGAAAATGATTCAGAAAGTCAAATGTGAAAAACAAATAAGTTTTCAAGATGCAAGGGAATTTGTTACATCAACGCCAGGAATGAATACACCAGTACCACCATACGCTTCACTGGTGATATCAAAGTTACAAATAAAATCAGTGGAATGCCAGATCGCAGGGACCTGGCTCAACGTCTTTATTACAAGCCGTCTGACCAAGTAGAAACGAAAAAAAACTCAAACAGTAACAACTTCACAAACAACAGAGAAATTAAAAGCACAGGGACGAACCAAAGATTTAACAAAATTTGACCAGAATAAAGAACAAAATTCCAAACCAGAGCCAACATTTTTAAAAAACAACAGAGAATAAAACTGAACGAAAACAAGGAAAGGATACGCCTAAACCCCTACAAAATAAGGAACATATCACTAATTCACAGCAAAAAAAACGGAAAAAACAAACAAAGCCTAAACCACAGCGGGAGCAGCGATCGCAGGAGTACACTCTGAGTCAGAGTCAAATAAGAAAATTGGAAAAGGAAGAAAAGAAAAATTTAAAGAAAAACAATTATAGGACAGGTTACCTAAGGTCCTCCAAAACCCTGTTGTTCGCAACATGTTTGAAGGCCCTGAGAAAATGGAGGTCGGCGATCGTATCGATTAAACATTTGAACAATTACGCCAGACTTCCTCCCAGAATAAATCTCCGAGAAAAAAATCACCGAAGAAAAGTACCGGGGTCATTTCGCCCATACGTCCACCATCTAATTCCCCATCTACTTATGGCTAAAACAAACTCAACTGATATAATACAGTGGAATTGTCGAGGTTTTAGAGCTAATTTTAATGAACTGGGTCTTCTAAGCCAAAAATATAAACCTGTAGCTTTTTGACTGCAGGAAACTCTTTTAAAGAAACCCGAAGCTCAAGATCATTCAGCTTTTAAGCATTATACTTCGTATAATGCCTGTGCAAACGAAACTGATCTTCATGTTCGTGGATAGTCTGTCTTAGTTAGAAACGACATTATTCACAGTTCTGTAACTTTGCAATCAAATTTACAGGCCGTAGCGGTACGCCTATCCGTAGACAAGACAATTACCTTATGTCCTATTTACGTTTCACCAAGTAAAACGCTACAACTGAATGATCTTGAGTTACTAGTCCAGCAACTCCCAAATCCGTATATTTTGTTGGGTGATTTTAACGCTCATAGCCCCCTTTGGGGGTAATGCCTGCAGTCAGGAAGATGCAAAAGGCAAAACTGTAGAAGAGTTCATGACAAAATATGATCTGTATTTGTTTAATGGTGGATCAGACACTTATTTGCACCCCGCATCTGGTTCGTATACTTCAATTGATCTTTCAATTGCAAGCTCTTCCCTCTTTCTCGATTATTCTTGGAAGGTACAAGATGACTTGTGCGGGAGTGACCACTTTCCGATTGTGTTGGAGAGTATAGTACCGGCGGATGATGAGAGGGTGCCCCAGTGGAAGTTTAAATAGGCTGACTGGAACACTTTCTGTTCTGCTCGCCTCACCCTGGAGAAATTTCAGGAGATTACTCAGCAGATTGAACATTTCACCGCAGAGTTGATTGACTTTGCAAGCCAAGTCATTCGTAAAACCTCGGCAAATCCAAAACGTTTCACAAAACCATGGTTTGATACTGAGTGCAAACAGGCTATAAAGATCGCAAGAAATTTCAGAGGCAATTTCGTATAAATCGGGCAAAAACAAGACAAATTTTAAAATAAAAAAAAAGAAAAGTTCATGGGAAACTTACGTTTCGAAACTGAATCAAAACACACCCATCACTACAATTTCTAAAACGATTAAAACAATTAAAGGAAAATAAACAAAATCAGTTGTACAACACCTACAAGATAACAACACACTCATTACACATAAACAATGAATTTCAAACAAGTTGGCCTCAACATTTTCTAAACCTTCGTCGTCTAAAAATAGTAATCCAGAATTTCTCAAACTTCAAAAACAACATGAAAAACAGAAGATTAAATTTACATTCAATAACTTAGAGGATTACAACGAACCTTTCTCTGTGGAAGCGTTAAGTAACTCTTTGCATAGAGCAAAGGATTCTGCCACTGGACTTGATGAAATACACTATCAACTTTTAAAACAACTGCCTCAAACTTCACTTGCACTATTATTATCTATTTTTAATGACATATGGGTGACTGACCAGTGTCCACCTTCCTGGTGAAAAGCTACAAAAATTCCTATTCCCAAGCCTGATAAAGATCACAGCAACCCTAGTAATTATAGGTCTATTGCCTTAAAAAGTTGTCTGTGCAAAACCATGGAGAGGATGATCAATAATCGACTTGTCTGGTTTCTGGAATCGAGCAATCTACTTGCGAATGTTCATGTGTTTTCAGAAACCACAGAAGTACTTTAGATCATTTGGTTAGACTTGAGAAGTTTATAAAAAATGCTTTTGCCAGAAAAGAACATGTGGTCGCCATCTTCTTCGACCTGGAAAATACATGTGACACAACGTGGACGTATAGGATTTTAGAAGATCTTTTTAACATGGGGTTGAGAGGGCGTATGCCTCTTTTCATTGAAAACTTTCTGAGGGACCGCCAATTTCAGGTTCGAGTTGGATCAACGTTATCTGGTCCTATCGAGCCGGAGTTGGGGGTTCCGCAAGGTAGCATTTTATCTGTTACAATTGTGATACAATTGAGAATATGGTTGACTCGTCATTTTATGTAGATGACTTTTTAATCTGCTATAGCAGCAAAAAAAAAATGAATGCTATAGAGCGCAAACTTCAGCTGTGTTTAAATAGGATTCAAAAATGGGCCACAGAAAATGGTTTCAAATTTTCAAAGACAAAAACAAATTGTGTCCATTTTTGTAAGCTTCGGAAACATCACCTCGATCCGGAGTTGAAGATTGATGGCAGTCCTATTAAAGTTGTTAAGGAAGTGAAATTCTGAGGTTTGTTGTTTGACAACAAACTGAATTTCACTGCTCACATAAAACAACTAAAGGTAAAATGTAAAAGGGCACTGAACCTCTTGAAGGTAGTTGGCTGCACTGATTGGGGTGCGATCCAAAAAACATTAATCCATCTGTATAGATCACTTGTCAGATGAAAATTAGATTATGGCTGCGTGGTTTACGGTTCTACAAGAAAGTCATATTTCAAATCTCTTGATGCCATTCATTATAGTGGCATAAGAATCAGCCTTGGTGCTTTTAGAACATCACCGATAGATTCAATGCTTGTTGAGGCAGAGGAGCCTTCTCTTGAGAAGCTCAGAATTAAACTTTCACTCCAATATGTTTCAAACATTATTTCTAATCCGTCCATCCCTGCATACAATTGTGTCTCAGAACCTCAAAATATTGAATTTTTTAACCGTCATCAGAAACATATCCCTCCATTGGGAATTAGAATTAAACCTGATATGGAGTCTGCCAAAATTGAACCAGTTACAATAAAAGAGAACCGTGAACCACAAATTCCTCCATGGCAACAGTTATTTTGGACCTAGCATCTACTGAAAAGTCTGAAACAAATTGTCTGCAGGTTAAGCAGAAATATGCCGAAATTAAGTCAAAGTATAGTGCATATACAAGGATCTATACGGATGGATCAAAAGATGGTGTCAAAGTATCATCAGCTGTTGTCAGTGATGATCATGTCACTTCAATCAGAATACCGAATCAAAGTTCTATTTTCACAGCTGAAGTTAAAGCTTTACAACTCGCTCTTGAACATCTCGAGAATGTACAGGAAAAGAAGTCGATTATTTTTTTCTGACTCTCTTTCCTCTTTGCTTGCTTTGCTCAACCCCAGGCTGAAGAACCCTCTCATTTTGGAGCTTTGTGAGAAGTTAACTCTTATGTCTGATGAATATGATGTCGTGTTTTGCTGGTTACCTGGACATGTAGGTGCAGCTGGTAACACCAGAGCAGACAGTACAGCAAAACTGACTTTAATTGATTTTAAGATCCCGTTCAGTCATTTTAAGCCTCATATTAGTAGTTGCATCAAATGTATGTGGCAGGCGGATTGGGATGGGGCAACTAATAGCAATCTCCATCGCTTCCGCCCAACTATTTCTGATCACTACCCATCCAGTAACCTTTGTTGAAAGGATCATGTTATTGTGACACGATGTCGTGTTGGTCATACAAGACAAACACATTCCTTTCTGTTAGAGGGTAATTTGCGATCAGAATGTGTTCCATGTCAACAGGTGTTGTCAGTGGAATACATTCTTCTACATTGCACTGATTTTAATCTTGTTATAGGGCAGTACTTCACAGCTGGATCCCTTAGAGATCTATTTTATAATACGAGTTGTGTTATTTCTGAAAACCTTTTTACAAAATTTTAAAATTGTTTTTATTCTTTTAATCTCGACTCATCAAGTCTCAATTCCTCAGGTTGATTTATAATGTATTCACGTATCTCATTACTCATTGTTATTCTAATCATTTTTATCTTTGACATGTCTTTTGTGGTTATTTTTATTTTTACTCAATTTTTACTTTATTATTGATAATTACTTTTTATATACCACTATTTTCTCGCCACGGTATAACCCTAGCTGCTGATGTGGCGTTAAGCACCAATAAATAAATAAATTGAGTACACCCCAAAATGTACAGCCCTGCAGGCTAGCTTGTTTCAATCATTGTCTCTTGTTTGGTGGTTTCTTTCGTATGTTAACAGAAAGGAAGGTTGTACCAATTCCTCCTACCCTTCGCCTACTATTTCCAAGTGTCTTCTTGATACGAATTTTGTAAGGAAATTTGAGAATGTTCAATTAGAAAAGTTATAGGTAGATAGGAATCCGCTATTGCGTATTGTGATTGTTGTGTGATTGTTGCTGTGGATGGGATGAAGGTGGGTTTATTCGGAGCACATTCACCACGCGCAGAGTTTCGACGCAGTCCCCACAGACTCGAACCCTAGAATTCTTGATGAGTAACGAGGCACTCCTCACTGTCTTCACTACTCCATTCCATTATAGAGCTGTCCTGTTGTATATTTTGACCGCTATGTGATTGTTGCTATGGATGTGGTGATGGTAGGTTTCATCGGAGCCCACTCCCCACACGCAGTGTTGCGAAACATTCATCACAGACTCAGTCTTAAACTTCTCAATGAGTAGCGAGACAATCCTCACTGACTCCACTCAGTTTAATTCTATTGAGTAATTTTAATTTTTTGTGACTTATTTTGTCTTTTTGTTAGGGGTATGGGGTTCGTTCAGCTCTACCAGTAATTCAATATCCTGGAATCTGAGGAGAGTTTTGTTATATAGGTATTTAAACGCGTTTCTATCGCGCTTCTGCATAATTGCGAGGCAGTCCTCACAGACTCAATCCTGAAGTCCTCAATGAGTAAAAAAAAGCTGTACGATTTCAACCAAATTTGGCATACTTATGTAATGTCATAAAATCTAGTAAAATGAGGTGTAGTCATGTCTGTGAAAATTCTTATTTTCAAACTTTTCTGCCAAAACCAACAAAATTTCACCATTTTTCAACATAGCTCAAAACTAGCTGTACAACTTCAACCAAATTTGGCAAACTTATTGATTCTCACAATATCAAGTGAAATGAGGTATCGTCATATTCGTGAAAAAGCTTATTTTCTACCAAAACCATCAAAATTGCATTAGTTTGCAAGTCTCAGAATTGTAAACAGTTATCTGGCTCAAATTTTCCAAACGTTTAGAGCATAACATGATACACCAAGACCACCACACAAATATTTCAAATTTAACCCCTATTGGCCAAAAATGAAATGGATATACATGTAGCAGTTTTGTCTTCAAAATTGACGGGCAAATTTCGCTAATTGTAAGGTTGTTGTAACAATTATTTTGGTATGGATAAGTGCAACGCTGATTGCAGAAGAAAGTTACTGTTTACTTTCTAGCCTTAGATTTAACCCCCAGGCACAATGAGGCGAAAATAAGAGTTCTGTTTGAAAATGCTAAAATTTGCCAACTTTGGTTGTTTTTTATATCATATTGGAGGTTGTTAATTTCAAACACTTTGCATGTTCGTATTCACAACTGACTACCGAGCATATTTGCTGTTGTAAGTTTGGTTGTAAAGTTCAGACCTATGGGCATTCTAGTTACATAAAAGTAGGTAACGTCCAAAAACTCACATTTTTCCAGAATTTGTTAAGTTTAAGTGACAATTTACTCCATTTCTAATTGATTGAATTCTGAAGGCCTTGAATTGCAGTACCCCCAACTTGTACATTTTGATTCAAATACAAAGATTCAAGTTTCCTCCATATCTCTTATCAGACACTCAGTCTGTGATTGATGTCCATACATTTAGATCATAATATGATATACTAAAATCACCACGCAAATATTTCAAAATTAACCCCTATTGGCCACAAATGATGTGAATATAGCATTTTATCTTCAAGATTGACTAACTTCAGGGGCAAATCTCTCTAATTGCAAGGTTATTGTAACAATTATTTCCATATGCATAGATGCATCAATAATTGCAGAAGAACGTTACTGTTTACTTTTAATCTCATCTTTAACCCTCAAACTCAATGAGGGCGAGCATAAGAGTACCTTTCGAAAATGCCAAAATTAGCCAACTTGAGTTGCATTTTCCAATAATTTTGGAAAGGGTTAATTTCAAAACTTTGTTTTCTATAGGTAGAGTTGCTTAATGAACAAATCCGCCGCTATAAGTAATGCTTTGGGGCTTAACCCAGCACATGCTTTAGCCACTTAAACAATAGTACTGTTCGAAAACAAATGATTTTCAGTGAATTTTACAAAAATCTGTATTCATTTGCTCCAATGCAAGGTTGTTGTAACAATTGTTTTGGTATGTGTAGATGCAGTGATTGCAGAAAAAAGTTGCTGTTTACTTTTTAATCTCAAGAATTAACCTCCAAGCACAATGAGGGTGAGAATGAAAGTACAATTATAAAATATCAAGAATTAGTAACCTTGGATGCGTTTTGTCTATCATTTTGGAAATGGTTAATCTTAAACACTTTCCTTTGATATATGGTGTCTGCATTTTCAAATTGAAAAGTTGGGAAAGCCAGTAATTTGTCCAATAAATTACAGTTCTCTAGTTATATTGTATAGTTTCTATTTCCCGAAGGGCTTATGAAGTCAGTTAAGCAAACCACTACATAATTGATTACAATTTAATGAAAACCAATCAATAGGGCTTCATCAGATTGTTTGGATGACACAAACTGAGTTTTAAAAAAGAAACTTAGGACATCTCAGATTGAAAATGGTTATCTAGATGAGTGGCATTTGTCAGCTTGTCACCGAGTTTAATTATGTACTGATCTGCAGAAAAATAACCCCAGACCACAGTTGCATATATACCAGTCATGCCCTCACCAAGTACCCTCACGTTCCCATACCGACTACTCGCCTGCCAGTGCGTACACTACCTACTACCCAACTGCCAATGCGCACACTACCCGCTACCCTACTGCCAGTGTGCACACTAAAATTAAATAAGATTATTGGCTCTCGCTTCCGACTCTCGTGGATTCATAATCAAATAAAGCTATAAAACTAATAAAGTTATTCGGGTGCCAAGGGATTTCAAACCCACATCGTCCTGTGCGCCTTCGGCGCGCTGAACCTTTTCATTCATTCATTCAAGTTGAAATCATTTTCATCAAAGTCTCTTTGAAGAAGCTAACTGAAGCTAACCGAAGCGACACGCGTCGTGACAGACGGATTATTCTCTACCTTTGCTGAAGACAACAACCAAATCCAGGTATCTTCTTTAAAAGATAGTATCTAAGTTTTCATTTTCATTTATTTCATTTCTTCATTGTTATTTTATATTCATCTACCTATTCTACAATGGCTAAAAAAGACATAATCATCGGGGAAAGGGAGTTGCCCAGTTTTGAAGGGCCAGTCATAATCGTTCCAGGCCTTTCCCAGGTTGGTCAAGGCCCGATTTTCACGTGATTCAGTGTTTGCACCATATTGGGCTCCAAGAGCAGCATTTCACAAACCAGGATTTATCGATGCAATTGGAGAAGAAAGTAGGTGAGTTGGGTATTTATTTTAAGACGGCTCCTTCCACCCCGAACATTGTTTCTGTTTTTCGACAGATTATTGTGGGATGGGCTAATCATCCGTTAAATGCTTTAGAAAAAAACCTCCTGGTTTGGAGAAAATAGACTTCAACGGCGCTTCGGCGCGTGCCTTCATCTGGACTCGAAAAAACTTTAAAAATAACTTGACAGATAAGGTGATTTCGGCCAATGAGTCTTACATTTCTGAACTTCGTCCAGCATCTGGAGTAAGGAACAAAGGAGGGAGCAATCAAGCCCACACCTATGTTGTCCCTCTATCCCAAACGCGAAAAGTAAAATAAGAAAAGATCAAGCAAGGCAAAAAACGTCTCCCTCTTCTTTCCCTTCTACTTTCCCTGCCTTCCCTCAGAGTGAGCACCTCAATTTGCAAACATATCCGGTCCATATTGTGACCGAAGATGCTCGCAAAATGAGTAACGCTGTCTCGCATCGTCTTATTCCTCTATCGCCTATTTCTCCTCCTCCTCAACCTTCTCTCCCCGGTTCTCCGAGTGCTCTCACTAGAACTCCTCCTGTTTCCTCTGCTTCTTCTTCTGTTTCTTTATCTTCTAGAATGATTCAGCCAGGTATATCGTATTCATAGAAAGTCAAATCACCGAACCGCAACTAGAACTTCGATAAATAGAACTGGCGTCTCCCTTGTTTGTTAAAATATACTTATGATTGATAGTTCAAATTTAGGACGCATTGGTCGAGATCCTCACCCGGACATCCAGGTCGAGTGTAACCTCGGCGCCAAGTTCAATCATTTGCGCTCTAGGTTTAGTCCCCAAAAAATATTATTAAATATTGGCGTGCATTCTCGAAGTGATATTACTGATCTCATAGTTAAGAAGTTGTGAAATATTATTTGCGATATCAGTGTCAAGTTTGGATCAGCAAAAAATTATTACGCTGAACTAAACTTTTCCCAACAGCACCCGTTGGCTGAGAAGAGAACCTTGAGCATCATCAATGCGACCATTTGGAAAGTGAAGGACGTTAAATGATGACGCGAAGTTTGATGCTGCTCTGGATTTAATACATTGGACTACGAGAACCGCCAATACTATGTACGATCACTGGTTAAACCATCTATATTTAATCTAAGTTTCGGCACCCTCCTAACAGATGTGGGGCTAGGAACTGATGTAGTTAACATGATTGTCATCAATGACTTAACAGCCCAAGAAAGGTCTGTTTTTAACTTTTGTACCAGCACAGAAGCCTAAAACTGGTAATCAGACAAATACACCACCGTATAACTAAGTTTTTTGCAAACGAAATTGGCAGGCCGCTTTAGAAACTCCAGCGGTCGGAAACTTTATTTTACACAATCGTCCGGTTGGTCACCTGCATATAGTGAAGTAGATCCCGAAATTATTGAGGCTAGCAAACGAATCCCCCAAAGGACGTTGAACATGAATATACTCTCCAATAAAGACAATTTAACAACTGGCGAAAGGAGAGTCCTGACGGAAAAAATAAAAATTTAGTAATTAAACCAGCCGACAAAAGTGGGTCAGTTGTCGATCTGTCTCTGGATAATTATATAAAGGAAGCTATGATACAACTCAGCAATACTAAACATTATAAGAAAATAGATTCACCTATTTGGCCAAGTAGTGTCGAAAAGTTTAATAAGATCTTAAAATTTCTCCTCGACGAAGGTCACATAACCAAAAAAACAATTGATACATTTAACACCTAAAGTCAGTGCTCAGACAATTTTACTTCCTACCAAAGACCCACAAGGACCGTTTTTCACGGACGGATGACTTAACTCCACCCGGGAGTCCAATTGTATCAGATTGTAACTCGGAATCTTATGCGATCTCGGGCAGGTGTTGTCAGTGGAGCACATTCCTTTGCATTGTACTGGTTTTAATCTTGTCAGACGACAGCATTTTAATGTTGTGTCTCTTCGGATCCTATTTTATAATACAAATCCACGTAAGGTTTTGTCGTTCCTGAAGGAAATCAAACTTTTTAATAAATCTTACTTGTTTGTTTTTATTATTTCAGATTCTCATCCATTCATGTCTATTTCACGGGTTGATTTACTCAGCATTTTCTGAACACTTGATCTCATTTTCACCTTACTGTGTTCATTGATTAATTTTATTCCTCATACTTCATATTTCGTCGATTGGTTTTTAATTACCTCATGGTAAATGGTGATCTATTTCAGAATTCATTCTTTTCACCGCCACGATATAACCTTAGCTGCTGATGTGGCGTGAAACACCAATAAATAAATAAATATAAATATGCGATCTCGGAACTGATTGATTATCACCTGAAACCTATAGCAAATAGACATCCGAGCTATCTAAAAAAAATTCTGAATTGAAAATATCGAAAAGTACAATCCTGGCTACGTTGGATATTATGTATACGAATATTGATATTGATAATGGTGTTAAATCGGTTAAAAATGCATTTGAGAAATATTCGGATGCAAAATTTTAACAAATTTTGGATCTTTTAGAGCTCAGCTTAAAAGGTCATGACTTGCATTTCAATGGAGAATATTTTCTACAAATAATGGGTTGTCATGTGGGCAAAATATTTCGTCCGAATTTTGCAAGTTTTTATGCAGCGGAATGGGAGGAAAATGCCTTCAGCAAATGCGCAAAGCATCCTCTCGTATATTTCAGATATTCAGATGACATTTTCATTATTTGGGAACATTCAAAAGAAGATTTTGATGAATGTTTAGAAATTGTAAACAATCGTGATCCAAACATTAAATTAAAAGCTACTTTCAGTTTAAACAATATTTTATTTCCGAATGGTATAATCTCAACAATACAACATAATTACAGATGATAGAACAAAGACGGAAAGTGGATCCAGCAGCGAGCAAATTCATATGTTAGCTATCTCCGTGGTATTGTCACAAATTGTTTGTACATCAGCATGGCGAGTATAGTTGTTTTACAGAGAATGAGCTGAAATATGCCTGTATTCGGGAATAATAACAATAAGAGGAAAAGGCTGAAGAGGAAAATACTGTTTTATAGTTTTAATTATATTTATATTTGGACCCCGCCGGTTGTTAGCGAGATGAGATTGGGGATGTTCCTTTAGAGATGGAAAGGTGGTGTATGGACTAACAGCAAATGGTATGAGTAAAATATATGAGTGTGCTCTCTATTAACAGGAGAGTGTATTGGTTTGCGATTACGCGATTAGGCTGAATATGGTTGGGATTGATTCACCGTGACATACGGCTGAACAAGGGAAATATTTCAAGAGAAGTTAGTCATTTTATACAAAATACACCCCCTCCCCTCCAAACAAAAAATGTTAACGCTTGTGTTTCCCATTTACTGAAGGGTGCCGCTGATGTGCTACAAGATAAGTAAGACACACAAACAAGAACAGAAGGTTAGCATCCACATTCTCAATTTAATTTCCGACAGGAAAGAATTTGTAGTTCGAAAAGTGAACGAAGAAGTTCGATCGCATTTTGATCGATTCCGATCCAATCGGGGATTATCGCCATCTTTGATATCAATGGGTTGTTGTTCTTACAAAACTCTTGATGATAAGAGTTGAAAAGTGTATGACTCGGCCAAGTAAGCAATCGAACAGGACTCAAAAGATCCATGTGCAAGATTAGCAGATTTGGTGAGGGGATACCATTTAAAAACATTAAATATCCAATAGCCCCACCCTTGGCGTAAGAGGGAAACCGGTCATCGCTATTCACAAAAATATACATCCAAATTCAATTACTCTTTCACTTAAACAATTTTTGTCAAGAGAACATACCTCTCTGGGTACCACTAAAACCCACCGCTAGCATGGATATACTCGTGTACGCAACTAGCAATCAGTCGATTGGTCAGGGCATCGGGGAGTGGATTTACATATATTAGAGTATCCGTGTCGATAGCGAGAGGTAGGCGATCGAGAGTCTCGCTTCTAAATATCGTTGACAGTACAGTAGGTAGTGTTCGATGGATTCCCGAGCGCCACAGACCCAATCTGGGGAGCTTGTCAAATGGTTGTTGTATAAGCCCTTGCTAAGGTTGCTGCACCTCAGGCGGAGTCTACAAAGGAGTACTGTGAGACTTTTTAAAGTAAAAAGTATTGGGCTTGAAAGGTTTGCCTCGGTTGATAGAAGACTGGGAATTAGACAACGAGCTGCTTTCAGTCGGAAGACTATTCCATAATCTGGTAGTGGATGGTATGTAAAACAGTACAACTGCAGGGAACAGAGAGGTCCCTGTATTACCACGAAGTGAGTGTTCATGGGATACTGATGAGGATTTGGTAATTAAGGGTGAGAGATATATAGGCACCTGACGATAATACATTTTAAAATATCTTACCTCCTACAAGTATCTAGGAATTTCTTTGGTTCAAAGACGTCACATGCAGACTGCATATAAAACCATATACTGCCTGTCAACATCAATATACGCTGACAGCTATGGGTAATCCCCCTTTGTTCATTGATTATTCAAAATGGCGGCAGCCGATAAACGCTTCAAGTTGAAAGATTGAGTATTGGAAGCCCATGTTGTGTCAAAAGTGCTGGTTAGGCAACTTAAAAGGCTTCATATTCGTGGATGTGTGTCATGTTACCTTCGAAATCAAACTGTTTGGTATGTATGAGTTTACCTTGTTACAATTTACGGGAGAGTGCCTCTCCCATAAATTGTAACAAGGCAAAGACACGTGAACACATTGTGAGAATTCGCTCATTTAATTTTGATCGCTGTTGTTATTAGTTCTGTACATCGATGCAGCAGTCGGTAAGATATATTCTTTACACAGTTTGTTGGTGACCTAATATGGTATATATGGTGTCAGTTAACGCTCTCGTCAAACATGAAATTAACTGACACCATATATACCAATTTAGGCCTCCAACAAACTGTGTAACTAACAATTTGGATCAATTCTTGTTTGTCTCTATGGGATTGCAGTGTTTCCCATCCAGTTTCAGCTTTACTAGCACTTCTAGTTGCCTCAGTGACAATTCGAACAGCTGCTATCTGGACTTTCTCTGTTCCATGGACTCACTTTCAGTATAGTTATCCCATATCACGCCCGCATACTCAAGAATGGGATGCATGAATGCGAAATATATCTTCTCCAAAGTTTTCCGATCGGAAGAAAATTTCAGTTTTTTAATGACAGCTATTCTTTTCCATGATGAAGAAATTATATTAGACATGTGATTTATCCACGTCCCGTGGTCGTTGAAGGTCAGGCCTAAGTCTTTGTGTTGATCGACTTATTTTATACAAATTCCATACATTACAAGAGAGGGGCGTGTAGTTTTAGTGCGTTTACGTGAGATAACTAATTAATCAGTTTGGGTTGAAGTCCACCAACAGTTTTTCCCGCCCAGCACTCACTCTTATTTATGTCTGAGGAAATAAGTTTGCGGTCCGATTAGGCTCCTCTACAGTAATATAGAGGGAGGTGTCGTCCGCGTATAATCGAATGTCACAAGAGAGACGAGCAGGTTAACGGGGGTAGATGGGACTGGAGTGTTGCAATCGTCAACACTAGATATGGAACAGAAGTATTCGTTGAAAGCCTCGGCTTTAGCAACGGTCGCTTGGTAGGAAACTTGAGCTCAGCTAATACTGCACAGTGATATCGAACCAGCTCGGTATAGAAGGGGTATCCAACACTTTGATATACTACGATTCGGGGTTCGTTTGTGATTATTAAATCTAATAATGATGACGAGGTTTCAGTAAAAATGTTGGCTGTTTAATTATTTGAAATAATTTATATTGCTGTAGTAAATTCTGAATAGGTCTATTCTGGTTTGAGAGCTGGTTGTCGTTAAAGTCACCTGTTATAATAATTGGCAGATTGTTCGCATCAAGGGCCCATTCAATGGATGTTGGGACTAAATCCCATCTAATCAGCATTGGAGTTGAGAGGGCGATAAAAAGCTCCCAAGCAAGAAACTTTTGGATCCGCAGGTGACCAGGAGCCAGATACATTTCGCCGTTATCAATTTCCAAGTCAGGCTGATGTTTTATTGGAATAGCATTTTTCAAGTAAATGGCTACACCGCCTCCCATTAACGCACGATCCTTTCTGTGTGGTTCGTGAAATCCTGGTATTTCTTGGTCTGAGTTAGAATCAGAAGAACTAAGCCAAGATTCAGTGAAAACGCATATTTCGTAGCAAAGTAACTCAGCATGTAATATGTCGAGTTTGGGTTTGAAACTTTCAATATTGAGATGTAGCAGTTTCAATCCATCTAATTTAGGGGAGGACACGTTGTGATCAGAGTGAGTATTTGCTCCTTAAAGGCTCTATCAGTGAAAAGTCTGTAGATTTTCCCGGTGTGGCCGTGTATGAATGAAAGCAAATCCAGGCATCCAGTGATTTAGATTATAAAGTATATTTTAAACCAATTGATTCACATCAATTGCTGTGCATGAAACCGATTCATGCTCAACATACATTGAAATGTATCATCAAATCACCCCTCTTTCGTATCCACCGCAATTCAAGTGATAAGGTAAATTCCATAAGGCTTGTTCTACTCTATCTGGCGCCCTCAAACTGAGTGGGTACTCACAACGCTTTTTGCAATGCATGAAATCTCCAACTCTGAAAAAGCTCGAAAGTCCAGCAGAAATTAAGTGAACCTTTGATTCTTCGACCTGTCATCACCGAAAAGAAAAACAAAAGCTTACGTAACATCACTGTATGGGCTAATTTTGAGCCCATGTGACAACCAGTTTTGTTACAACAACCACTTTTGTTACAGCTCACTACTTTTGTTACAACACTTGTCCACTTTTGATACAGCTCACCACTTTTGTTACCAAATATGCTCACCACTTTTGTTACAAAAATCGCTATTTTTGTAAGAAAAAAAAAACTCGCTCACCACTTTTGTTACAACAATCGCCCATTTTTGTTACAATTTTTGTCAGTGCGAAAAATGAAGTAATCTGCAAGTATCATGATAATCAAAACCTAAACCTGTTGTGAGTGTCCGATATCATCACCATATACCATGTGTGCAGGAGTTCTAAAGTTGACTATTTTCGGAAAATTCTAATTTTTAGGGCAAAGGAAGGGACTGATTTTTCTTTTCCGAGCTTTCGGACACATCTTCATGGATGAGGCGTATTTTTACTTTATACAGTAATCTACTGAATGTTTCGCCATTTCTCTTCTTTTTATCGAAATAATTGACTTAGTTGAGTAAGGCATTTTGTGAGTACTCTTTAACTTGTCACCACAGTATTTTAGAAGGGCGCGGTGGCGCATTGGATAGCGAGTCAGTTTTTTGATTGAGAGGTTATGAGTTCGAATATCGCTTTGCGCCCTTGAGCAAGACACTTAACCTTACTTGCCCGAGGGAATCACGGTGTTGCAGTGTGCTCAGCCGTGTAGCACGTCTATGGGACACATGCCTCCAAACACTGCTAACCCTGCTTCTGCCAGTTAGTTAGTAAGTTGGAGAGTCTGACCGTTACTCGCCGCTGATTGGTGGTTCTGTGCATGAACTCTGGCTTCTTCCGCCTACCTACCAGCACTACCTGAAAAAGAATTGAACTTCTTTTTCAGGTAGTGCTGGATTTATTATTAGGCTTTTCCCACGGGAAAAGACTTGTTTTTCTACGGATTTTTTGTTCCGGGGTGGGGGGGCGGGGGGGGGAGGTGTTTTTTCCACGCATTTCGTCCATACGATTCAGAAGCCATTTTCGAACCGATTTTCGCAAGATTTTGCACACTCATAGAGGGGCACAAAATCTAAAAAAGTACCTAACGGAATTTTCGATTTAACCCTTATTTCACCAAAATTGGCAAAAAACTGTCAAAATTGGGGTTTCTCGGCACTTTTTTGAATCATGTCTTGTAGATTTTTTTTGAAACGTTCATTATTACTAGACCTGACTGTGACACGACCGTTGATATACAAGAGATATTAGGCAATGCATTTCTTAACCCTCCACAGGCTGCTAAACATCAAAATTTTGATGAAATGGGCCGTTTTCGGGCCCCTAAAGCACCCAAACGATACAAGAGAGATAAACCTAACTTTCATTTATTGGAAGTGGGATTCACCGAGGATCATTTTTTTGTAAGAAATAAGGGAATTAAAAAAAACAAGTGTTAACCCGTTTTGGGCTGGTTAAATTGCAATACCCCAAAAAAGATCAAACGTTCATGTTGTCTGTGTATTTCTCTAAAAGAGTGTTGTAGATTTTCAATTAAAATTGGCCACGCGCGGGGCTTGGTGCGACAATACATGTTGCATGGGCAAAATACTCCGGTAATCAGTTGTTAATCCTCCACGGTCTGCTAAAAGTACTTTTTTGTTGATAAAATAGGCTGTTTGTGGACACAAACAGCCTCCAGTAGGTACGCCACAGAGAAAATTACCTTCTTTTTTATCGAGTGCAAAATTTATGTGGAAACATTTTTGTAAATAGTAAGGGTATTCAAAAGTCGAAGTCTTAACCCATTTTGGCAGTCTGAAGAGAGATACCCCTTAAAAGCTTAAATTCCATTTTCTATGGATTTCTCTAAAAACATCTTGTAGGTTTCCAAGAAAAAATGACTATTCGCAGGTCTTTGTGTGGCATTACATGTTGCATGGACAAAATATTCCAGTGAGCGCTTATTAACTCTCCACAGACTGCCAAGCATCGTAAATCTGTTGAAAAGGGCTGTTGCCTGACGCGCGCAGCACCCAATCTATACCCGAAAGATAAACATAATCTCCATTGCTGGAAGTGGAATTCACCGAGAACCATGTTTGTAAGTAATAAGGGTATTAAAAAAATCAAGTGTTAACCCCTTTTATGCTGGTTAATAGCGACCCATCAAAAATTAAAAAATTCATCTTTTTCCTGGATTTCTTTACAAACATATTGTAGGTTTTCAAGAGAAAATGGCCATTGATAGGTCTTGGTAACACATTACTAGTTGCATGGATAAAATATTCTGGTAAGCATTTGTTAACCGTCCATGGACATCTAAATGTCGAAATTTTGAAATTTTTATACACCAACAACATCAAATGGGAATGCCACAGAGAAACGTAACTTCTTTTACCGGATGCAAAACTAATAGGTGAATTTTTTTGTAAGTTGTAAGGGTATTCACAAATCGAGGTCCATTTTCGACTGTTTAAGGAGATATACCCCTTAATAGCTTAAAATTCCCGTTTTCTGTGGATTTCTCCAAACAATCTAGTAAGTTTTCAAGATTGTCCATTTGCAGGTCTTGGAGTGACACTACAAGCGAGTAAACACTTAAACCAGGATGTGGTTGAAAGTGGTGTGAGGTGAGGCATCAGCTCACATCCCTCTTATCCCCATTTGGGGAGAATGATCACTAGTGATCACCACAGTCGCCTTTCTTCCAAAAGCCTTTGCCTTCCACATTTGACCCAACACCTCATCACCCCTTCCAGGGAAGGCCTGCCCTGGGACACTACTCCCACATCCCGACCACGAGCGACACAGTTCCCAAGTGATCCTATTTTTAGCTTCCCCTTTCATTCATGGGGACCTGTCTTCGGGACCATTCCAAATGACCCTGCACCAGGCACCTTGACTTGGAGCGACACAGTCGCCCCCTCTCCTCCCAGAAGCCACATCCTCCGTCTCCGAGTGACCCGGGCCTCACGTCACACCCCACTTATCCTCATACGGGGAGATGATCACTAGTGATCACCACAGGCTATCACTAATGATTACCATAGGTGCTCACAAAAGATGACTCGAACCGAGACTATGAGGTTGGGGTGAAGTGGGCAGAGGAGGCTTTGAGAAACAGAGAAACAGCACTAATAACTGCACCCCAGGCACCTGATTCTTCGACTTTTTGAGTCGCACAACAATCGTCAAATCCGGTATCGATAGAAACCGAATTGTGAGTTTTCATCTTTCAAAATAACTTCAAAATTCATATAATTGAAAATGCAAAATTAATAACTTATTTTAGGAAAGTAAATAACCTTTAGATATATTTTCACTAGTTAAATACACTAGTTAAAACTTTAATTTTTAGTCAGTGACGCCATTGTTGTATTATCAATGTTAATCCTGATTTAATAAAATGGAAGAAATTTATAGCATTTATTATCACACAAATACATTAATTAAACGACATATGAAAATATGATTACGCCATTCCAACATCCACCGATTCAAATACACATCGCATTCTGTGTTTATTACACTATCCATGCATTAAAATTTATTTAAATAAACAAACTTTAATTCCAATGTTTAAACCCAAAGATGAAAAGTCTGTTTGTTTTGACTGAAGCTGTACTGATCAAATGGATCGATACAAAATCAAAACAACCTTTTTCGGAACCAGTGTTTGTTGAAATTCGTATCACTGTTTTTCGTCGGCTGGTGCCCATTCACGCCTGACCATTTGGTGGCTATTATTGTTATTAAAAATATAAGTACAAATTTGTGCAGATTTGTTGTTTTTTGTGCAGATTTGCAAAACAGCTGGGAGAAACATTTTTGAAAGAAGTTCGAAGCATGTCAAGATGTAAGAAGATTTACCGAAATAAAGTTGACCAATTTAGATATAACGGATCCACAAAACGAGACGGCCACGGGACTGTGTTTAGTTCTGGTTGGAAATGATTGGTTTTAAATATTATCTCATATTTGGTTAACTAGTTTTTTGTGAACCGACTTTATTTTGGTTTGGACGTTTTCATTTTCACACCATGCTACATACTGTTGATAATTGTATAATGACTTGATGGGAAAGGAACTAGTATGAACGGTGCTGGGAAAAAAAGTTTCGGCTTGTACATCACCCATTGAATACAGAATCATGTATGCCACACAGGCCATTCCGTTAAATACAAGGGTTTAAAGAACGGATGTGTAATAAAATAAGGATCTCATCGTGCACATTAGTAAATACCCCACACAGCAGTACACGGGATTGAATACCGCACTCAGCAGTTTCAAAGACAGAATACCGCACACTTTAGTATAAATGATATGCTGACACAGTCAAACTATACGTGCTTTCAGCTTAATGTTCACCAACTGACCAGGTATCAAACTCGCGTATCAATTAGTCAAAAGGAGATCGAGCATCATAGTTAATACAGCTCCTCTCAACTGGAGGGATTCTACAAAAAATATATGTATTGTTTTTGTTTGATTTGTTGTACAATTAAGTGGTGGTGAATTTATGAGAATTTCAGTTTTTTTCCTATAATTAGATTCATATTCAACGCAGAAAAAACTTCCCTGTGTAGATCCCCTGCGTAGTTTCAGATAGCCTCGAAGTTCCAGCCTCAGCGTCATCGAAACTGCAATTTTATTTTCGTAATTTCGTGAAAGATCAACGAATACAATATTCAGTCTCTGTTTGTAATGCATTAAAAATTCTGACACAAGATTACTAAAAATTGTTTATTCCTATCCTTCCACTGCAATGGCCCGATTGAAATACTTACAATTTATTAGGCATTGTTAAGTTCCTCAATTGTTATAAACATGTGTTTTCTTTTTGTTTTGTCATTGACCTTTGATCAGTTACATATACACGCCACATGATTCTGTAAAGGTCGCATGGTTATCTGTCAAACACTGAAAGATATCGTTCCTAATGCACCCAACCCCTCGGCCTGTCTTGTAATTGCTGTTTGAAGTCCCGGTCAACGACAGAACAGAATTACTCCATGTAGTCCAAACTCCTCCAAATTTACATCTATTGCCTGAATGGCTGTCAGTCACTCATTAAAGTTACCAATGAAAACTCAATTTAACAAATCCTCTGATAAGACTAAGAAATTAGTTATTTGTACTCACTGTACATCCTGTACGACCATATTTATTTCATGTTTTCGTGCAAAATATTTAAATGCGGTACTCACGAGAACAGTGTTAAAAGATATTGTATGAAAACACGAAAAAAATCGTTCAGTTATTTTTTTAACTTGAATTTGTTCAACAGAAGAGCATATGAAATGAATGTATTTGTTATTTAGTTCATCAGTCTGAACATAATCATTAGTATTAGTGACTATCAGCCACAGGTACTAATAACTCCATTCAGACTCTGAACTAGTCTATGATATAACAGTATATCGCAGTATTTTTTACAATAGCTTTTCAGGTAGTGAAGCTTGAATGAATATGGTGCGGCCCTAAGTAATATCAGTAGTTTGATTCCTTGTCGGTCGATGGACTATTTAAGGAATTGACTGGTTCCAGGCCATAAGAACGTCCCATTCTTTACCGAATTTAACTGGTAATTTGAGAGCTCGATTGCAAAGGTTTCGTTACTCTCATTGTTCTGATATTTAATTGTACTGATATAGTTTAACTTGAAACTTGTAATTTTACAGGTTGTCCAGATGGCAGTTTTGGTATAGACTGTCAATTTGAATGTAAATGTAACAAGGATACTGATATATGTGACAACATTTACGGAACATGTTCCAGCGGTTGCCAGCCTGGATATACTGGAAAGGATTGTCAGACGGGTAAGATTGGAATATTTAATTTGACAATAGTATCTAATATTACTGACAACGAATTCATTTTGTATTCACAACCATTCCGAATAAACTAACAACAGTAACGGAAAATGAAGCCATGGGTATGCATTGTGAAATACAATTATAATCCGTCATTGCTGCATTGCCTGACGAAATGGGAAAACAACATTGCTTCTTCTTACAATCACCTCATCATTTATTTACTAGGATTCCAGAAGTGAGTCATGTGTATGACTCTTTGACATCTCTAAATATATCCACAATAGATAGGCCCTAATATTCTCAGTCCTCGCTTACTAAAAGATGGTAGGTCAGGCTTTTCTGGGCCACTCGTCTCATTACTCAAAACATCATTATGGAGATGCAGGTTTACCTTCTTTGCATCTGACGCATACGCAGATTTCAAAAACAGAATCATTTTAACCTTGTTTCCCGCTATCTCTTAAAATCACGAACATTTGCTTTAAAGGGAAGAGTTTTCGAAATTCGTATCTTGAAAAACATATTTGCAGTTTCTTTCTCGATTATAATGTTTGGCTACAATTTCAATTTACTTTTACAACTTTCAGATCTGGAAGGATTAATTTAAGTAGCGCTGTGTAAAACGTTAAGGATATCATGGTATTTCTTAAAGACGTCAGTAAGGCATTTGATAAGGTTTGGTATTTTGTAATATGAATCATGAAAGATATATATATATATATATCTCAGGGTTTGTTACAACTTATTGAATCGTATGTAAGATTGAATCCCTTTAAAATCAAATATCTCCTCTTGGTAACAGAGAAGTTTGGGGATTCCGTGGCAGTCTGGTTGCAGTTCTCTTCGTTTTCATACCTTTCTTCATAAACAGTGAGTTATACACATTTGAGCAGTAGGCTCATCAGATAACTCCACCACAGCCAGTTCCAAGCCCCAGTTGAGAAAGGAGGGTGGGGGGCGCCTTATTCTCCCCTGAGGCGTTTTCCGAGGGTCACGAGGGAAGGAATCCTGGTGATTGGGGACAAAGGGTGGCTCTGTTAAAGCAGTTTCGATTTTGGAGATATACACTGCTTTGGCTTTAACTCCGAACACAGACATATGGTCAGAGGGCCCTGTCTGGCTAATCGGGAGGGTGTGACATTGAGGGCATTAGGGTCTCATTCAATCATTACTTTCAACGCTAGTCTGTCATTGCCATTGTATACTAACGTTTACAAATTTTAAAATTTTTGAACCTTTTGAACATATTCATTTTTATTGCACTGTCTGAATAGTTAGTGTCGGCTTTCATTGCACTGGTACAAAAAAAAAATTGTCCGAATGACCACCTTCTAAAAAATTGGCACCACCCACACTCGACTGGCACCACCCACACTCGGTTAGTGGTATGCTCATGATCACCCTACCAGAGTATGATTTCCATGTATTCATAGCCCTGCATGCTGGTTATCACACCCGTTGTGCTCGGCGCATGGGTAGGAGTCGTGGAATTATGAAATAAATAAATAAACTTTACAAACGACATCCGAATTAAAAAGACGGTATGAAATGGCGAATTTAGGTATCGACTCTTACCCTGACAATAGAAATGCAAATAATCAAATAATAGCTGGCCCAGATTCCTCAGCATCTTTTCAGCAGATCCAGAAAAGACGATAATAAACTCAATCCCTTTGTAAATCAAACATTAATTAAGAGTATTGCTGGTATAATGAAAGATATTAATAAATTAAGAACACGAGAACAAAGGGACTACTAATAGCAGTTGACAGGCAGTTATTGTTCCACTCTGCTTAGAACTGCAACATATTTCGACATAGAAGTAAATACATGCGCTCACTAGATTTTCAATCAAAGGAGAGGTATTATTCGAACACGCAAACTATCCCAAATGGTTGAACTCAGTATCCAGAAAGAAATTGAATCACAAGGGTGTTTCATTTGTCTGGCGCATCAGAATAAAAAAGAAAGCCAAATAGTACCGACTAATGCATATATTTTCATATTCAACTCTTCAACGCCACCGACATCTGTAAAAAAATGACTATTTAAACATCAAAGGTGATTTACTCATACCAAATCAATTTCGATGTTTCAAGTGTCAAAAGTTTGGACACAGTAAGATAAAAAAAACAAGCCGAGAGCAAGAGATTTACTGCAGATGCGGTAAAACACGAGGAACAATGTACCAGCGATACTGTTATATGTTTCAACTGTCAAAGCAATCACGTGTCATCATCAAGAGATTACTCTGTATGGAAAAAAGAAAAAACAATATCAAAAAATAAAATATGAAAGGAAAATCAGTTTCAAATAAACCAGAGATATTGTTGTCATCGATGCATGGCATGGCTGTATCAATGGCATCGTGTGCTACAAAATTATTATAAAAGTTACCGACAACGTCAGTAGACAGCTAGACACAATACTCATGGAGCACACATGCTATTCTGTCCTTACAGTTAAAACTAGAAGTCCAGTCACGAATAGTGCACTTATGTAGGCTTAATTGCGCGTTGGAATTGCACGCAATTGCCATATCGAATGGCATCCAAAGCACGGCAGGTTCTCCTGTTTACTCATAGCAAACACATGCAATGTTTCTACCAATGGACCATTGGCTGAAACATTGCTTGTGCACAGGCCATATGTACAGAATTTGATAGCTTTACTTGGACCCTAACGCGCAGATTAACGCGCAAATCAACGTGCTATTTGTGCGCATTTCATACAGGACTTCTAGTTTTAACTGTAGTACATACCTTTACAAGGAACAGACAGACCCACAGTCTGACCACACAAATTCAGTTGCCCAAGCAACCGAGAAAATAAAAACAGTACAAAAAAACAGAAAAACACAACAGAAAATCCTGAATCAGAAGACATAAAAAGCCCCAATAAATCAGAAAATAATAATAATCCAGACAACGAAATACTATACCTAAAACATAGTCACCAACAAAATCTGAGTTAGAGTCACAGACGACAACAAAAACAAGATAATAAGAAACAAGGACAAGGATAAAAACAGAAACTAGGATCCAACAGAATATACATAAACGCCTTCAAAATGTTGTCAAGAGCAACATGTTTGAAGGAATTGAAACATGGAAATCGATGACTGCATCGATGACACGTTTTCGACTAAACTACACCCGAATTGTGTCAGGGTAAGGTCCTCACATAAAAAAAACTAACAATAATATAATTCAATAGAATCATTGACGTTTTAGAGCGAATGTTGATGAACTCTGTCTTCTTAGTCAAACATATGAACCTGCTGCCTTTTGCCCAAGATCATTCTGTTTTCAAGCATTATACTTCGTATACTGGGCAGATAAAAATGATCTTTATGTTCGTGGAACGTCTGTCAGCTGAGAAACCAGATTATCCACAGCTCTGTACCTATGAAATCCAATTTTACAAGCTGTGGCGGTTCTCCTAACTTTAGACAGGACAGTCACGTTATGCTCAACTTCCGTGTCACCAAATAAACCCCATCGGGAGATTAACCTTGAACACTGGGGATCTAAATGCAGCCAATAAGAGATAAAGGCAAAACAGTTGAAGTGTTTATTTGAAAATACGACAGTATGACCTGTGTTTGTTCACTGATGAGTCGGACCCTTAGATGCACCCCACATTTGGTTCGTACACATCAATTGGTCTTACAATTACATGTCCTTACATCTTCCTTGCTCGTCACGATGTAGCATTAGCTGCTGATGTGGCGTTAAGCTGCAATAAATAAATAATCTTCCTTGACTTTTCTTAGGAGGTCGAAGACGATTTATTCGGGAGTTATCACTTGCCTATTGTGTTGGAAGGCGTTGTTCCAGTGCACGATGAGAGGAGAGTGCCTCGGTGGAACTTTAAAAAGGGTAACCGGGGCAATGTCTCATCTGTTTGTTCCGAACGACTAACATGGGGGAATATGAAGAGAGGTCTGATCCGCTAGAACAGGTTTCTAAAGAATTACTCGACATTGCAAGCGCAGTTATCCCAGTAGCCTCGATTAACTGAAAACGTTTCATCAAAACCACGATCCGATAAAGATTACAAACAGTTTATAATGGAACGCAGGAAAACAAATAAATCACCAAGACAAACTACATCGGCACCTTGTTGTCTGTTAAAATCAATGGCATCAATGAAGCAGTTGAGAATATGACAGCTTCATAATTTCATGTTGGTGACTTTATAATTTACTATAGCAGTTGTGTTCACACGGAAATCACAAATGGGATACAGATCACGGATTTTGGTTTTCGATAACCAAAACAATTTGTGTTTATTTCTGCAAGCTCCTGAAGCAACACTTTGATCTGAAATTGAAAGTAGATGACAATACCATTTAAAGCACTAAGGTAGTAAATTCTTGAGTTGATTGGTTAACAATAAACTCAATTCCACTTCTCATATAAGACAAATTAGAGGGAGATGTAACAAAACACTTAAGCTTGGATGCGGACCAAAAACATTACTCCAACATTATAGATCACTTATTACATCAAAATTAGTATACGGCTCCGTGGATTACATTTCTGTGAGAAAGTAGTACCTTAAACCTCCTGAAGCAATTCATAACAGTGGTTATGAAATTAGTCTTGGTACTTTTAGAATATCGCCAATAGATTCGATGCTCATTGAGGCAGAGGAGCCTTCTTTGGAGACGCACAGTATTAAACTGTCATTCCAAGTCGTTTATAATAAACTGTTGAATAAAACACCAAATCATGCTTATAATTTCGTGTCAGGCTCCCAAAAATGTAAAAATTTTGCACAGACACCAGAAATGTATTCCTCCTTTGGGAATAAGAATTACACCCCATATGGAGTACGTTCCACATGAACCTGATTCGGTAAAAGAGAACCGCGAACCACATATTTCTCATTCGCATCTAAGAAAACCTTCAGGATTATTTGGACATTGCTTCGTAACAAATCTGAGGCAAATTCTCTGGAGTTTAAACAAATAAAAATATGCCGAAATAAAGCTAGAGTGAGGTACATATAAACGGACGACTCTGTACGGATGGATCTGAAGATGGTGACAAATTTCGATGAGCTCTTGATACTGGTGAACCGCAGCCAAAATACCATATAACAGTTTTTTTCACAGCTGGTATCAAAGCTGTTCATCTAGTGCTTGAACTCATTGAGAATGTACAGGAAAGGAAATCGATTATATTTTCCGCTTCTCTTTCCACTTTGCAAACTTTACTGGACCCCAAACTGAAAAACGTATTGCTGGTTACCTGGGCATGTTGGTATTCCAGTAAACACTAGTAACGGTGTAAGAAAACAGGCCATAAACAAGCCTCTTATGAGTTCAAAAATAGTGAAATACGAGCCGTGGTCTCCTTGTTTCCCCAGAGCTGGAAAGGTGACAAAACGACCCCCCCCCCCCTCCAGAAAATGAGTTAACAAAGAGAGAGGAACATGTCAAAAAATTCGATTCATTCGAAATTGAGAAGGTGTTTACCAAGTAAACTTGGATATGTTAAGGGATATATAAACACAATCACAACCTGAAATACTACGAGACCAACCTGGGGGGGGGGGGGGGAGGTGGCCATCTCCTACCAGGCGGTCCCCAGGTGGCGGATAGAGAACGGCCTGCTCAATTCGACTGAATTAAAATTTGTTCAATATCTGAATACGCAGCTCGGGACCAAAATGGTACTACCCTGTTTCTACATCCCAAAGGCACCTTGTTCTCTCAGCATATGCGTTCCGAAGGCTCCGAAGGATTGAATCCTGGAAGATGAAGACATACAGTGCCCCGGTTTGGGCAGTCTCCATTTTGGAGATACCTATCCAATACATTGCTTTGGCTCTAACTTGCGGAGCAGACGGATAGTCGGCCGGCCAGTTCTGGCCAATAGGGAGCCTCCAAAAAGGGTCGGCCGACCTGTTTCGGGAGCTGCCAAACAGGGTGTCAGGTCAGGAAGCATTTGGAGGTCACTCAATTAGTCATTTCTTTTAATCAAATCCCAACATTGTCATAGTGTACTCGGTTTAATATAACTAACTCACAAAATTGTAACATTAGTTTGGTTATTTTTTACTATATGTGCTAGCTCACAGTGGCAGCTTCCATTGTAGTGTATTGTAAAATGATTGGATAAATCACCGACCTCTGAACCAATGGCACCCCCACGCACGGGCCAATCAATCAGTGGCATGATTAGACATCAACACGCACTGAGTATACTGCCCTAGTATAAGTGATCTGGAATACAAACAGCCTGGTGGGTTTACTGCATAGCAGTAACACAGCCCCTTGTTGGACTCCATGATGAGTGGGGACCGGGGCAATGAGCTATTTACATTATACACTCCAGCTCACAGACCCCAAAATTCTGAACGACCGCGTCTACGAACAGTTGAAACAAACTCTGCTGACTCTGATTCCGATTATTTTGTTACTATAAATAAATATTCAAACAATAAGCCTCGATTCATTGTTATTCGTTCCAAAGAAGAAAATAAAAATGTGTCTTGCATCGATCGGTTTGCACTGGAGAAAGCACTTCAAGGTGTAGAAGGGAGTGTTAAGAGTGCTAAGCAGTTAAGAACTTGTGATATTTTGATGGAATATGCTATGCATATACAATCCTACAATTATTAAAAACAACAAAACTTATTCATAGACATTGAAATACAAGCTGCACTACACAGCCCCACCCCCTCTCCCCTCCCTCAATACATGCAGAAGCGCCATCAGGACTCGAGAACTTGCCGACATTGACGAAAGAGATATTGCACAATTGAAACAACAGGGTAAACACAAGTTAAACGAATCAAAATTAAGAAAAACGGCAGCGAGATTAACACTGGGTCATAAATTTTCAATTGTAATACTTCCCACCCACGAAAGCCAATAAAATTAGGCTCTGTAAACGTCAGACTGGATTTTTATACTGCAAATCCACGCCGATGTTTCAAGTGCCGAAAAACAATCAAAATACGTGTTCAGGTCAGAAAATATGTCATAAATGCGCCCGGCCTATCAAATGATGACTCATGCAGGAGTGATGCAATTAAGAGTGTAATTTATCAGACCAATCACATATATTCTTCATAGGATTGGCCTATGTGGATAAAAGAAAAGGCTATACAGAAAGTTAAGTGTGAGAAACAGTTCAATTTTAAAGAGGTCAGTGTCATTGTAATATCTGTAGCTGGCCTGATTTCAAACTTAACATCATATGCCACTGCAGTATAACTATTACCACCAAAATCAATTGAATGCCAGACACCATATAGATGGCACAAAGTCACTATTCCAACAATATTAAAGCCCTTTACAATAGAACACACCGATGAAACAGAAACAGAGCCAACGTCAACCCGAACACATTCACCCGTTCGATCGCCAACAGAGAAGTTAACAAAGACAAAAGAGAAACAAAACCGAACAATAGACCACATGAATCAGCTCAAAATAAAAAAAAACAACAATATATCACAACAGAGGAATCAGAATAAAGAACAAGAACAAACAAAACCGAAAACGGCACAGAAACACTACTCACAGCAACAATGTTTGAGTCAGAGTCAGACTAAGAAAGTGAAACAAAGGCAGTTGACAGACAGAACACCCAAAACACTTCACGTCCTTGTTACCTGCAACAGATTTGACGCCTTCGGAGGCATGGCCATTGATGGTGCATCAACAAAATGTTCGGACTTCTATGTACGCACTCATCTCAACATAGGTCCCTCGAGAAATAAATCACTCAAGAAATCTACCGGGACTATTTTGCCCTTCTACTCACCTTCTAACATTCCAAGCAAATATGGATAACACAACCAAACACAATTTATTTATTTATTTATTTATTGTTGCTTAACGCCACATCAGCAGCCAAGGCTATATCGTGGCGGGAAAACTACTTAAACAACAAGTGTCAAGTATGAATTAAAATTAATTGGATAAAATATGAAACAATCATAACAAAACCTAAAATCAGGTGCAGTTGAAACAGTAATAACTAAGGTTATAAAAACCAGAATACTTATAAAATCAACCTGTTGACATTTAGACTTGTAGAGTCTACGTTAAAAAAATAAAAACAAGTTTAAAATTTATTAAAAAGGTTGATTTCTTTCAAAAATGAGATTATTTTATGTGGGCAGATGTGGTAAAATAAATCTCGTAGAGATTGAACTGTAAAATATTGCCCTCTAACAAGATTAAAATCAGTACAATTTAAGAGAACGTGCTCCACTGACAACACCTGCTGACATGGAACACATTCTGGTCGCATATTACCCTCTAACAGAAAGTAATGTGTAAGTCGTGTATGACCAATATGACATCGTGTCAAAATAACATGATCTTTTCTACAAAGGTTACTGGATGGGTAGTGATCAGAAATAGTTGGTCGGAAGCGATGGAGCTTGTTATTAGTTGCCCCATCCCATTCCGCCTGCCACATAGACTTGATGTAACTACTAATATGAGGCTTAAAATCACTGAAAGGGATGTTAAAATCAGTAAGAGGCTTTGTTAAAGCCTGTTTTGCTGCACTGTCTGCTTTGGTGTTACCAGCGATACCTACATGTCCGGGTAACCAGCAAAACACGATATCACATTGGTCAGACATGAGAGTTGTTAACTTCTCACGAAGTTCCAAAATGAGAGGGTTCTTCAACCTGGGGTTGAGCAAAGCAAGCAAAGAGGAAAGAGAGTCAGAAAAAATAATCGACTTCTTTTCCTGTACATTTTCGATATGTTCGAGTGCGAGTTGTAAAGCTTTAACTTCAGCTGTGAAGATAGAACTTTGATTCGGTATTCTGATTGAAGTGACATGATCATCAGTGACAACAGCTGATGCTACTTTGTCACCATCTTTTGATCCATCTGTATAGATCCTTGTATATGTACTGTACTTGGACTTAATTTCAGCATATTTCTGCTTAAACTGCAGAGAATTTGTTTCAGACTTTTTAGTAGATGCTAGGTCCAAAATAACTGTTGGCTTTTTAAGATGCCAAGGAGGAGTTTGTGGTTCACGGTTCTCTTTTATTGTAACTGGTTCAATTTTGGCAGACTCCATGTGAGGTTTAATTCTAATTCCCAATGGAGGGATATGTTTCTGATGACGGTTAAAAAATTCAGTATTTTGAGGTTCTGAGACACAATTGTATGCAGGGTTGGACGGATTAGAAAGAAGTTTTCAAACATATTGGAGTGAAAGTTTAATTCTACGCTTCTCAAGAGAAGGCTCCTCTGCCTCAACAAGCATCGAATCTACCGGTGATGTTCGAAAAGCACCAAGGCTGCTTCTTATGCCACTATTATGAATGGCATCAAGAGGTTTGAGATATGACTTTCTTGCTGAACTGTAAACCACACAGCCGTAATCTAATTTTGATCTGACAAGTGATCTATACAGATGGAGCAATGTTTTTTGGTCAGCACCCCAATCAGTGCTACCAACTACCTTCAAAAGGTTCAGTGCCCTTTTACACTTTACCTTTAGTTGTTTTATATGAGAAGTGAAATTCAGTTTGCTGTCAAACAACAAACCCAAGAATTTCACTTCCTTAACAACATTAATGCGACTTCCGTCTAGTTTCAATTCCGGATCAAGGTGGTGCTTCCGGAGCTTACAGAAATGAACACAATTAGTTTTCGTCTTAGAAAATTTGAAGCCGTTTTCTGTAGCCCATTTCTGGATTCTATTCAAACACAGCTGAAGTTTACGCTCTATAGCATTCATTTTTTTGCTGCTATAGCAGATTAAAAAGTCATCTACATACAATGACGAATCAACCATATTCTCAATTGCATCAATAATACTATTGATTTTCACTGAGAAAAGGGTAACAGATAAAATACTTCCTTGAGGAACCCCCAGTTCCTGCCCGTGAGGATCAGATAACGTTGACCCAACACGAACCTGAAACCGGCGGTCCCTCAAAAAGTTTTCAATAAAAAGAGGCATACGCCCCCTCAACCCCATGTTAAAAAGATCTTTTAAAATCCCATACGTCCACGTTGTATCATATGCCTTCTCCAGATCAAAGAAGATGGCGACCACATGTTCTTTTCTGGCAAAGGCATTTCTTATAAACGTTTCTAATCTAACCAAATGATCCACAGTACTTCTCTGGTTTCTGAAACCACACTGAACATCTGCAAGCAGATTGTTCGATTCCAGAAACCAGACAAGTCGATCATTGATCATCCTCTCCATGGTTTTGCACAGACAACTTGTTAAAGCAATAGGCCTATAATTACTAGGGTTGCTGTGATCTTTATCAGGCTTGGGAACAGGAATTATTGTAGCTTTTCGCCAGGAAGGTGGAAACTGGCCAGTCACCCATATGTCATTAAAAATAGATAATAATAGTGCAAGTGAAGTTTGAGGCAGATGTTTTAAAAGTTGATAATGTATCTGATCAGGTCCAGTGGCAGAATCCTTTGCTCTATGCAAAGAGTTACTTAACTCTTCCATAGAGAAAGGTTCGTTGTAGTCCTCTAAGTTATTGGATGCAAATTTAATCTTTTGTTTTTCTTGTTGTTTTTTAAGTTTGAGGAATTCTGGGTTACTATTTTCAGACGACGAATGTTTAGAAAATGTGGAGGCCAATTTGTTTGAAATTTCTTGTTTTGATGTTATGAGTGTGTTGTTATCGTTTAGGTGTTGTACAGCTGATTTTGTTTCTTTTCCTTTAATTTTTTTAATCATTTTCCAAATTTTAGTGATGGGGGAGTTTTGATTTAGTTTCGAAACGTAAGTTTCCCATGAACTTTTCTTTTTATGTTTTAAAAGTCGTCTAGTTTTTGCCCGATTTATACGTAATCTATCCAAATTGTGTGTAGTTGGTGACTTATTAAATTCCCTCTCAAATTTCTTGCGATCTTTTATAGCCTGTTTGCACTCAGTATCAAACCATGGTTTAGTGAAACGTTTTGGATTTGCCGAGGTTTTAGGAATGACTTGGCTTGCAATGTCAATCAACTCTGTGGTAAAGTGTTCAATCTGGTGTGCACTGTCCTGAAATTTCTCCCGTGTGAGGCGTTCAGAACAAAGCGATGAGAAAGTGCCCCAGTCAGCCTTTTTAAAATTCCACTGGGGCACCCTCTCATCATCCGCCGGAACTACACTCTCCAACACAATCGGAAAGTGGTCACTCCCGCACAAGTCATCTTCTGCCTTCCATGAAAAATCAAGGAAGACAGAAGGGCATGCAATTGTTAAATCAATTGAAGTGTAAGAACCAGATGCGGGGTGCAGGTAAGTATCTGACCCATCATTGAACAAGCACAAGTCATATTTTGTAATGAACTCTTCTACAGTTTTACCTTTTGCATCTTCTTGACTGCAGGAATTACCCCAAAGGGGGCTGTGAGCGTTAAAATCACCCAACAAAATGTATGGAGTTGGGAGTTGTCGGACCAGCAGCTCAAGGTCATTCAGCTGTAAGGCTTTACTTGGTGAAACGTAAATAGAACAAAGTGTAACTGTTTTGTCTAAAGTTAGGCGTACCGCCACAGCTTGTAAATTTGTCTGTAATGGCACAGAACTGTGAATGATGTCGTTCCTAACCAAGACAGTCGTTCCACGAATATGAAGATCTTTATCATCTGCCCATGCATTATACGATGTATAATGCTTGAAAGCCGAATGATCTTGAGCCTCGGGTTTCTTTAAAAGAGTTTCCTGCAGGCAAAAAGCAGCAGGTTTATACTTTTGACTGAGAAGACCAAGTTCATTAAAATTAGCTCTAAAACCTCGACAATTCCACTGTATTATATTTTGTTTTGGTGTACTATGCATGTTTGGAAGGTGATTTTGAGGGTGGACGTATGGGCGATATAGCCCCAGTATGTTTCTTCGGTGAGTTTTTCCTTGGGGACTTTTTCTGAGAGGGGTTCGAGCGTAAGAGCTCGAACGTTTCATCAATACATTCACCGACCTCCATCTCTTCAAGACCCTCAAACCTGTTGCGGGTCACAGGGTCTTGAAGAGCTTTAGGTGTTCTCTCTGAGAACTGTTTTTGTTTTTCATTTTTATTTTTGTTTCTTTCCAGCTTTCGTCTCTGACTCTGACTTAGATTTTGTGATTCTGGTTTCGGTTTTGGTTTAGTTTGGTCATTTTTTTGTTCGGATTTTGTTTCCTTTACTTTGTCTTCTGTGTTAATTTTTTCCTGTTTTTTCTGCAGATTTGTTGTTGATTTTTCCTGTGGTGTTGATGTTTGAGTTGCTGATGGTGTCTGTGTTGATTTAGGTTCTACTTTGTCTGAATGCTGTATTGTAAAGGCCTGTAATAAAGATGGAATGGCGCTATTGCTGAGCCATGTCCACGGTGTCTGACATTCGACCGATCGTGTTGGTAATTTTTGTTTCAATGTGGCAGCATAGGATGATGTTGATATATTCATGCCAGGCATGGATGACACAATGTCTCTGGCCTCCTTGAAACTGATTTGCTTTTCACACTTGATTTTTTGTATTGTCTTTTCCTTTTTCCAGACAGGGCAATCCTTCGAAGATGACATATGACTGCCCCGACAGTTAATACACTTGAATGTTTCAGTTTCGCATGGTCCTTCATGAATATTGCTGCATTTATGACATGTTTGCTTGCCTCGACAAGTATTCTGTCCATGACCAAACTTTTGGCACCTGAAACAACGAAGTGGATTTGGAATATATAAATCCACTTTGACGTTCAAGTAACCAATTTTAATATTTCTGGGTGGTCTTGTGCCATCAAAAGTACAGATGTATGTATTTGTTGGTATAATTTTTCCTTCTTTTTTAATTTCAATTCTTTTCACTGCAGTAATTCCTTGAGGTTTCAGTTCTAGTGTGATTTCAGTTTCTTTCATGTCAGCTAGTTCCCGAGTTCGTATAACACCTTTGCTTGAATTGAGAGTTTTATGGTAATTTGCTTTTACATTAAAATCAATTATTTTTGTTGTGTGCAAGAGGTTATGAACTTGAATTTGTTTCATACATTCTATTAAAATATCCCCAGATCTTATCTTTTTGATGTTCTTAACAGTTCCCGCAATACCCTTGATGGCCTTTTCAAGAGCAAAGGGGTTAATGGTGCCTAATTTCCTATTTTCATCTGTTGATTTCAGTAAAATAAATTTTGGAGTATTATCCTCTGGTGGAATCAGAGATGCTATTAAATCGTCGTCAGAGTCAGAGTCCCTTATATCAGTAACTAAAAAAGGTCTTTTGTTTTTTGTTGGTTGATTTGCCATATTGTATGTTATAAATTGTTCACTGCCCCGGCTCCCACCCACCACGGAGTCCAACAAGGGGTAGGGTTACTGCCATGCAGTGAACCCACCGGGTTGCCGGTATTCCCACATACCTGGTATGGGGCAGTATACTCAGCCAGTGTTGATGCCAAGGCATACCACTGACTGATTGGCCCGTGTGTGGAAGTGCCAGGTCTTCAGATGGCGGCCATCCAATCAATCACTGTATAAACCACCGAAATAAAAGGTTGCCATGCATAACCGAAACAGACAGTGCAGCAAAATTAAGTGGCTATTAAAATATAAAGTGTTTAAAAACAGTACACAATGGCAATTATGTTATGTGAATAAAAGAAATGATTGACTGAATGGTCACCAAATGCCCCCCGACGTGACACCCAGTACTTTTTGGGGTGGGGGCTCCCGATTGGCCAGAACGGACCGTCCGACCATCCTTCTACTCCCGAAATTGGGGCCAAAGCAGTGTGTTGAACAACATTATCTCCGAAATGGAGACCAGGGCTCCATCCCGGAGACTGCCCTAACCGGGGCTACGAGTCCTCAACTGCCAGGATTCCTTCTTCCGGGGCCTTCGGAACGCACCTCACGGGAGAACAAGGTGCCTGCCAGATGGTATTAGCAGGATTGATCATTTTGGTCCGGGGCTGCGTATTTATGTATTTCGCAGCGAACCAACTCAATTGAGCAAACCTGCCAATTAGAAATTAGCAAACCTGCCCAATTGAGCAGGCCGTCCTCTATCCGCCACCTGAGGACCCGCCTAGTAGGGGATGATCAAACCCCCCTAGGACCAAACACAATACAATACAATGGAATTGTTAAGGTTTTCGATAACATGTTAATGAACTGGGCCTTCTGAGCCACAAAATATAAACTCGCTGCATTTTGCGAGCAAGAAACACTCTCAAAGAATCCCGCTATTCAAAATCATTCAGTTTCTCAGCATTATACGTGGTATGTTGCCTGGGCTGCATAAAATGATCTTCATGTTCGTGGAACGTCTGTCCTAATTAGAAACGACATTACTGACAGTCCTGTTTCTTTGCAAAACAATTTACAGGCTGTAGCGATACGCCTGACTTTAGAAAAGACAGTTACATTATGTTCTGTTTGCATTTCATCAATTAATACCTATCAGCGTATGACCTTGAACAACTTCCAACTCCTTACATTAAGCCGAGATACTTTACTGCACCTTGCCCTCTTTGGTGTTACTCCTGCAGCAAAAACTTCAAAGGGAAAACAGTCGATGAGCTGATTTCAAAATATGACGTGTGGTTGTTCAGAAACTTACTTGCACCTCGCAACTGGTTCTTACACTTCAATCAATCTTACAATTATTCAGTCTTCCTTGATTTTTTTTAGAGTGTTGAAGATTACTTATGCGGGAGTGAATTTTCCAATTGTGTTGGAAAGCGTATCTCTGGCGGACGATGAGTGGGTGCTCCAATGCAACTGCAAAAAAGTAAACTGAGTTACCATCTCTGTTCTTTGTTCCGATCGGCTCACACAGGAAGCATTTCAAGAAAGTACTGACCAACTAGAACATTTTACTGAGGTGTCGCTTGATATTGCACACACAGCCATTCCTAAAACCTCGACAAATCCAAAACGTTTCGTCAATCCATGGTTAGATATGATTGCAAACAGGCTATAAACGATGACAAGAATACTGAACGGGAATTTAATAAGTAACCAACTGCAAGTAATTTGAGAAAACCACGTTTAAATTGAGCCAAAAAAAATGTTATTGGGAAACGTATGTTTCCAAACAAAACCAACACACATCCATCAATAAAGTTTGAAAAATAAAGGTACAAAAATAAAATCCAGTATACACATCATCTCAACGGGAACACGCTAATTGCATCGAAGACTGAGACATCAAACAAATTGGCCTCATCATGAATGTCTAAACATTCGTCGTCTGAAAATTGTAATCCAGAATTCACCGAACATAAAAAACACCGGAAAAACAAAAGATCAGGTTACCTCTAACAATTTAGAAGATTACAATGAACCATTCTCTGTGGACCGGTTGCATAACTCTGTGAATCAAACAAAGGATACTGCCACTGGACCCGATGAAATACATTACCCAATTTTAAAACATCTGCCACATTCATCATTTGAACTTTTATGAATTTTGAATGACATACGGGCGATTGGCCAGTTTTCACCTTTCTAGCGAAAAACTATGCTAATCCACATTCCATAGCGTGAAAAAACAAAGATCACAGCAAAGCAAGTAATTGCAGACCTATTGTACTGGCACGTTATCCGTGTAAAACCTTGGAAAGGTTGACCAATGATCCACATGTCTGGTGTCTGAATCGTACAATCTACTTGCGAATGTTTAGTGTGGTTTCAGGAGCAAGGGAAGCACTGTGGATCATTTGATTAGACTTGAAACGTTTATAGGAAATGTCATCGCCAGAAGAGAACATGTGATCGCGAAATTTATTTACTTATTTATTGGTGTTTAAGGTTTAAGGTCACACATTTATGCACAATGACTAATCGTGACCGCGACAGTTTTATGGGTGAAGGAAGCCGGTGTACCCGGAGAGAACCACCGAGCACCGACGAGAAACTGTTAGCTCCTTGGCAAGTTTTATTCTTCAGATTACATCAACTTCGTTTTATTTATGTCATAGACGACAATGGCATATTTCAGAAAACATACTTATCATCGCCACGATATACTCTATAGCCATAGTTGCTGATATGACGCAAAGTACAAATAAATAAATACATAAATAAAAAATAAATAAATAAATAAATAAATAAATAAATATATAAATAAATAAATACGAGACCAAGGGCAGTAGTCATAGAAGACAATGGCATATTTCAGAAAACATACTTATCATCATCGCCACGATATAGCCTATAGCCTTAGCTGCTGATATGACGTAAAGTACAAATAAATAAACAAATAAATAAATAAATAAATACGAGACCAAGGGCGGTAGAAAAGGGAAAAATCGACCCCTACATCCACCTCATCGTTGCCAGGCCAACATCTCTACACGTATGGTGAGTGTAATTGAATGCGGGTTTAAGAGGCAGTGGGGGTGAAGGAGAGGGGGAGAGAGGCAGAGCGAGAGAAGGAGAGAGAGAGCGAGGCAGTGAACAGGGTAAAACAAAATATTTAAATTTGTTTGCATACATTTGGTATAAATTTTATATTAATTTTCGGAACAAGAACAGCAAACTACCCAACATAGCTCTGATTTTGAAAATGTATGAATCAACTATCCGGTTCTGTATTCGAAAACTGAATACCATTGCCGCCACAGCGTTGTTGGATGTATCAGATGATGTTCCGTATCTTTGTCCGTTGTGCAGTCTGCTGGCTGGACGCTATGCCAGAATGAGCAGAACGCGACGTATTTGTTTCATTTTGCATGCCTGAGAGGTTGCTGGCGATTGATACCTGTGAAAAGCTGTAAAGAGGGAATTCCTCGGGGTTGTTTAATGGACGTCAAGTGAAGATCGCTTGCCATCTCAACACGCTTTGAAAAGAGCGTATTGTCAGCATATTAACTAGATAAAAGAGAGATAGAGCTAACAACAGATTGGTGGTTGTAAACGCACATCATCATTATCCAATGAAAACAGCAAAGTCACGACAGGGGTAATTTTGGAGTGTAAATGTTTCTAGACATTAATTATCCCATTCACCTAGACAGAGTTGTAGTAATATATATGCGTGTGAGGTAAAGGGGGAGAGAGGGAGAGATGCGGAAGGGAAAGAGGGGGGCGAGGGGGTATATGCCACGACTGTTATAAAACTCAGTGGATTAAGGTATAGATCCTCAGAACAAGCTGCACCAATAATAGAACGTTTATCGCCGTATTTGGCACTACGTGCTCTGGGAATTTGACGTGGTTATTTTATTTTCTGAAACACAAGGATCAGATGTTTTAGCGACAGAGCAGACCATTTGCTTGTCTGTTATGCAATGCTCCAACCTCTGTTTGGAATGGGTGGCTAGAGGGCTACCGTTCGTAACTGTTCACTGGGGCTCGCTGGTGCGCATCATTGTAATACTTGTGTCTTAGTTGATTTGATGTAACTTCATCAAAGGATATGGGAAATCCAGTAGTGAAGGGCATGCATCACTGCAAACTAGCCTCTATATATTTGAATCTGAACCAGTATAGTAAAGTGAAGACACGGTAGAACTTTATCAAAATTAAAAACACGTAAACACGTGTTGATGAGGAACCCTAGGGATATAACGCAGTTGCAAACGCTCTCTAGGCGGGCCTTCTGGGTAAACGGTGATGTATATTGGAAGCTGTCAAGGATGGAAGAGCAAAACCCTACTGCTGTCCAGTGTGAGACATGTCGCCAGTGTCTGACGAATCATATATTTCCCGGCTAGAATACTGTCAAATATCAAAGTATATTATATAGAACCGTCATCATTTTATCCTGCTATAACTGTGCAAGACCTCACGTGGTGGAGGTGAAGAACATAGTCTTGTTATTCGATGATGGATATCAACAGTTGTTGGCTCAGTAGGACCAGTATATGCCTGCTGATGATGATAGGGTATTACTATCAACACGCAATTCCTCCACTACCTAGTCTACTCAGAACACCAACCCAGACGGGCAAATGTTAGGACAGTTATCCGTTTATTAACGCTAGTGGACAGAGGTTCTGTTGATATACCTGAGAGATATTGTTGGTTGTAAAGAGAAGAAAGTGGTAGTCATATCGGAGAGCGTTATATGGGGTTTGAAATATTGGAATGTGATTAGAAGCAAGGTGAATGGTCCCAATAAATTAAAATCCAAAGAGAAGATCCGCGTTTGAGAGGACAGTGCAGGACAGTTGTGTGTCGTCACAGTTTCGGACAGGCGAAGGCTTTTTATTTGTGCCTGCGCAACCACGGGGAATTTTACTACAGAGAAAGAGACACACTCAAAAAACTAAAATGCCTAAGTGGTTAGAATTATGAAATAAAAGTTCTTCCGGAACTAAAGCGAAAGAGAGACAAACAAACAAAGAAAAGTGTCTATGTGATTAAAATTATGAAATGCGAGGAGTACCCCTAGGACATAAACTACGATCCCATCCGTGCTGCTGCCTATGCCGTTGCCGACAAAGTGTACAGAATTGTGCGCAAAGAAGGTCATTTCGTCTTTAGCAGAAAGATGTTATGGAAATGGATTTCCAAACATTAGAGGTATTTGGAACACAGGGAAGCAAAAACTATATTCAGGAAAAGGAAAGTAATCGCTTCATATGGGGATTTTTCATGGAATACTGGCACAACTGTTATGGAGAAGTACGGAGCAGAAAACAATCCTTACCTGTTTCTCGCAATGGCTATAAATAGTACGTCTAAGACTGTCCCGCTGCGAACCAAGGCCGACAAGAAAATGGTAATCGCTTTCAAAACCATTTTCGCGGGAGACAGATTAACACAGAGAATTCGGTTAGATCCTGGCACAGAATACGTTAAAGCACCAGTGGAGCTTTACCCCAAGATTAATGGAGTTGATCACTCTATTACAAATAACAAAGGAAATGCGAACTATGCAGAGCATACAATTAAAACGATCGAAATGCGTCTGACTCGTTTAATGACTCACAAACAGACGCGTAGTTGGGTAGATGCTCTATTATTATAATTTATTGGTGTTTAACGCCACATCAGCAGCCAAGGTCATATCGAGCAAACGGCAAAAATATTAACTAAAAGTATTGAATAAAAATAGAAAGTGAGAAAAGGAATGTGTGACGACACAAACAAAGTGAAATCCTCATAAATCAACCTGATGATTTTAGACTTGATGTGACTAGGTTAAAAGAATATAAACAATTTTAAAATTTTCTATTCAAAAATGAGATTGTTGTTGTGTGGGTCCGTGTGAGCAAATAGATCTCATAGAGATCCCACAGTGAAAAACTGCCCTCTGGAATGATAAAAATCAGTGCAATGTAAAAGAATGTGGGCCACTGACAACACCATATTCTGGTCACATATTACCCTCCAACTAAAAGGAAAGTGTAAGTATTGTATGACATATATCAAACAAAGGATGACGGATAACAAAGGCTGTCTTTTTCATGGAATCTGTCGATAATGGAATCTGATAATACCCAGGCGCCATATCCAAAGTTTGTTCCCTAAAATGTATCAAGACAGTCCTCAATGTTAGGTAAGGGGAAACAATCCTTGACAGTACATTCATTCAATGCCCTACAATCGACACACCAATGAATAGAACAGAACCATCTTTTTTCTGACAATAACAGACACAGAAATCCAACAAATAACTAAAGGAAGAATAACACCTGTATCCAATATTTTGTTCAAGTGTTATTTTGCCTACTCCTGAAATCCTAAAGAAGTATGCCTCATCTTATGTTTTACTGGAGGAGCAGAACCTGTGTTAATATCACAGACAACTCCTGTCAGGCAACCAATATTGAGGTCATGTTTGGCAAAAACATCACCAAAGTCTGTCAATAGACGACCTACTTGAAAGGCGCATAAAGTTCTAAATTGACAGTAGGTTTTAAAAATAATTCATGTACGTGGCCAGACAAAGCCATTTTAACATAATCCAACTCATCAGATAATAAAACTTTGTCCGACTGAGCATCAATTACACGTACTTCTGAAACACCCTCACGAATATTTTCATCAACATAAATTATTTCCTCTGCATTTCCTAAATGCAGTCCTTTTTGAACTTAACATACTGGTTAGTGTCATTGACCACATTAACAACATTGATACCCTATTCCTATTGTTAAAGATACAAGTGTATCCTTATGTAGATGGCAATAACTTTTTAACAAACTCCTCATTGACTAACGTCAGCATAGCATTTTAATTAAGTATACAAACATCTAGCATGAGACTGAAACCACCCACTCTCTGTACAATCATGTCCTCTAAAAACTCATCAGCACATTCAATATTGGTGTCTGGAGGAATGTGATTCTAATTTACTTGAACCATGTTTGGGGTCTGCAGCTTAGTCCACTTCCGTTTAAAATGTATTTTTTTTTTTATTTTTGTTGCTGTTTGTGGGTAAAATTACCCCCCACCCCACCCCACCACCACCTCATTTGGAGACGTGACTGTACTTGTGGTCGTTTTATGTCCAGACACATTCAATTTTGGCTTGGTCCAAAAGGAAATGGAAATACCTTGATCTGGAGAATTAGAGCGAGACCACCCATACAAATTATACAGAGAAGACAGGCGTACATCTTGACTTCTTTGTATAGCACTTTTTACTGGACATCCTCGGTTTAATGAGGAAGTTCTGGAGGACTACCAGTAGCAATGTACGATCTTGGTGGGATCTGGTGTTGCCCTGATCAGAAAAAACTTCGAACTTAAAGCTTTTAACAGTTGTTTTCTTTTTAATTCTGTTATTTCCTCTCCAAGGTCTGGTTTATTTGAACTGTTTCAGTGCTTGTTTTGCTTGTCACTGGTATCGTTTATATTCGAGTCTGAAGATGCAAAAGTCACTTCTCTGTGAGCATAATTTGCAGCTCTGTACCCGAATAATATGGTCCTCGGAGTGGTTTAAGATGATTTGACATTCTGTAATGTTTTGTGAACATTTTGGGGGTTTCCCGGCCGCTCCTACCTTAGTCGCATCCTTGTCTGTGCACTTCTTTAAGAAAGACCCTGTTGAAATTTGATCTTTTGCCTTTCTACTAGCATGTTTAAAACTATCAGTTGTCATAAAATGAATTGTCTGAGAGAATTATTCCAAGGACTCGCCTTCTTTCTGATGCATAAAGTGAACCTGTTGTCTTGCAGCTACTGGCCCATGCTTATGACTGAACCTCTGGCTTATATTTTTTTTTATTTATGATAATTTCTCCCCAAATGTAATGTTTTGGCATATTATAGGGCACTTTCAGTCAAGCAATCTAATAGTCGCTCTATTTGTTTAGTTTATCCCTTCCGCTTGCAATTCTCTCAAATTGGAAAAACAAGGATTACCCAATTGAGAGTACTATTCCCTGCAAAAGTAGGCATTTTCGGTCTTGACCTGTTCTTACTTCTATGATATCTCCTTGAATGGTGCTATGAACTGCAACTTCTATATTTATGAGAATGACGCTTCCTAGACAGCGATCTATGTATCAAATTTTTACCAGCCCATAGATATATTTTATAATATCAGCGATCATCGTCATACGTCTTCTCCGTTGATTTCTTTTGAAATGGAAAGTTCCTGCTAACTTCCATCTCCTTATATGGTACATAAACGCCGCTTTCCCTTAAGTTATAGTTGGTAACCAAGATTGTTAGATGCAAATCTCTTATTTTCAGGCCTGCGAAAAATTGGGAGAAGAATCGATTTGTCAGCGAGAAAGTTTACTCGAATTAACTTATTTGTGAACGTTTTGAGAACCATGCCCTATTTTATAAAAACGATAAAAGTATGACGAAGAATGTCTATGATGTAATGCACGCCTGTTATGTGCTATATGGCACCTTTTCCACCAGTGTTTTACCATAATGGACATTGGCATTTTGGCACTAAATAAGCAGCTGCATTTTGGTTTTTCGTTTCATTCAAAATATGGTAAATATATAGGTGTTGTGTTATTTTTTGGATGGCTCTAAAAATTTGAAAAGGGTTGCTTTAGACACCTTAGTTTCCAATTTCCCCTTTCAGCTAACTTCCAATTGCTAAAAAATATCTTAAAGGGGTTCCGTTGAACGAATAACTTCTAATTTTACAGACCTTATTTTTCTGTAATCCCACCAACAGTAATTTACACTTATCACAAAAGATCATTTGTAGTAAGGTTAACATATGACCACACATAATGTACCGCACATGTACTGCCTTTGTCCGAGATGACGATGAATTGATTTTGAAAAGACTAAACAGTCTCACAATTTCTTGAGAGTAGACGTAGTTTTAAGATTTGCTTGAATTTAATATTTTTATGTTTTCGGCTCCAAATGGTTTGTGGAATCGATTTATCACGTGCTTAATTGCATAAATAATAACTAAAACAAAAACGTCTTAATAATAAGATTTGTATTGGCCTATTTTCAGAATGCAATGGTGGGTTATTTGGAAGCAACTGCACATATTCCTGTAATTGTGATAACACGACAGAAATCTGCAACAAATCTGACGGACATTGTGTGAGTGGTTGTCGTGTTGGATATGAAGGCGTTGGATGTCTCAGAGGTTAGTAATAATCATAGCTTTTGAACTTGTGAACATAAAATATTGTAAGGTATTTGTCATATTCTACTGAGGACTATAAATCAAATGAAACTGAAGAATTGGATGTGAGGGAATTATTTTTTCAATTGATGCAGCATCCATTTATTTATTTATTGGTGCTTAACGCCACATTAGCAACTAAGACTATTTCGTGGCGAGAGAATGGTATTAAAAAAAAAAAAATAAAATAAACAAAAAATAAAAGAAAATAAAAAAAGGTTTGGGCAGTGATGAAGTAACATAAATTAATATAAATGGAAAATTATTACAACGAAAGCGTCAAACCTATGAGTGATTTGATCAGTGATGAGATACAATACAACAAATGTGAATGCCATATAAATCAACCTGATGATTTGAGACCCATAAAGTCTGATTTAAAAGAATAAAAACAATTTTTAAAATTTATTAAAAAAGTTTGATTACTTTAAGGAGAGGGAGGACTTTGTGCGGGCTCGCATAATAAAAAAAAAAAAAATTCTGGAAGATCCATCAGTGAAATCCTGCCCTCTAATGTGATTAATGTCAGTGCAATATAAAAGAATATGCTCCACATACAGCATCTGCTGGCAACACACTCTGGTCGCAGAGTACCCTCTAACAAAAAGGAATGTGTAAGTCTTGTGTGAACAATATGAAATCGTGTCAAAACTCCATGCTCCTTTCTATATATGTTACCAGACGAGTATTGATCAAAGATGTTTGGTCTGAAGCAATGGAGTTTATTATTTGTCGATGTAGTCTCTATAGACACATTTTATGTGAGAAATAGCCAATACAAACACGTATGCAATTTATATTTCCCATTTCTAGAAAACATGAAACATTTTCACCAAGAGTCATGTAGTTAGTGACGTAGAACGAGGTTAAAGTGGGAGCGGGGCGGTCCCTAGTGTGTGAGGAGCAGTTGAGAGCTTGATTCTGATAATTATTTGCACTGTGATCCACACATGTGTCAGGTTTATCTATATTATGAATATGATGATAGGCTAATTGCCGTTGTTTGGATATCTATCTTTATTTCTTTGTTTTTTCTTTTTTTTTCTCAACAGTTTTCACAGTAAATTACATTAACACATTAATACATCAGCTGAGGGGGATCCTGTGTGCATTTATATGTCCCCTCAATTTGACTTTTCATTCATGTAGGGCACCCATGTGGGAGTAAAAAAAAATGGGTAGATTCTGAATTCTGAATCATGGGAAGGATGGGTTGAAATCAAGATGGCGTCCAAGATGGCCATCATTCTGTGTAATTGCCAATGACTCACCACCTGTTCATGCTAGGTAGATAGTAATTTTGGTGTATATAACTTGGTTTTAAGGGTCAACCTATCCATTAGAACCAACAATCATAACGAAAATCCACTGCATCATCGTTAAATCAAAGATGGCCTCCAAGATGGCCGCCGTAATATATAAACTGCCACAACTTTTCACTGAGTCATACTGGGAGGATAAAATTGGTGTCTATCGGCATCCCTATGTTTTAGAGGTCACGGAATCCATATTTACCATTTACTAAATACAATATGAATAACTTCATTGAAAAATCCAAGATGACTTTAATAATAGATTGAATTACATGCCCGTTTAATAGACTAACCCTATAAAAAACACTGTGTTGGTCCATATGTTATGGCTAGTGTTCCAGGTGTCAAACCATATATGAATTGGAATGTTATTTAAAATCATTTTCAACTAAGTTAATAGGCCTACTAACAGTTCGCAAAATTTCTTACAGCAAATTTTAAGTTTTTTGTTTGATTATGTATTATGAAGGCAAAATAACATACATGCAGTTCCATAAAAAAACATTCTCTGTATTATTACCATTTACTCTGTCCTTATTATATGATGCCAATGGGGTTGCTGCATTTATTCCCTTGCTCAGTCTGGCAGTTACAAAATTCACTACACTTGGCACCATTTTGTAGGCAGAAAAATATTGTTGTAGAACATTTCACACAGGTACACACAACTACAACATCGTCTGGCAAAAGTAGATATGACCTATCAGAGACAAGTAGTCCATGTGATAATTCAAACCCAAACTCAGTAGCGTCCAGAGTAAGTGCACTCAAACAGTTAATTTGACTATAGGTTGCTAGTCGAGGGCAAGTCCAGTATGGTCACATACTTGCTGTGGTGGTGTAGACTATGTCGTAATTCATCCATAGTTTGTATGTTATGGTCACCACGTTTCATGACTTGCACCAGATACAGTTCAGCTCCGTTTAAGCACAGGTTGTCAGAATTCCTTCCGAATTATTTTAGGTGTACTGCTGGGTTTGCCTTTAGTGCTGCTGCCTTGGTGCCAAATTTGCGTGTAATGTCACATCCAGTCAACGCATGGACAGCTGGCAGTACATCACATAATTCACGACACAGCTTTCGTGCTAATACATGTACTGGGTTGTATCTTATACTGCCCCCTACACCTGCTCTCATCCATAATTCATCCATACCATGAGTTTTAAAAATGTGGCTGAAATGTAATAACAGCACCAACACATCTGTGTCACTTGACAACACAACGGTCCTTTTGATACCATTTCCAATGGCATGCAAAACGTTGGGCATAATTCGAACATCAGACTCTTCCAGGGTAGAATTGAGTTCCGTGAGCTCATGTGTAATTCCCGAACGGAATGATCTTATCTTAGTAGGTTCTGTATCTCCTATTTGACTAAATAAATTTTCTCTCCAGGGACCCACGTAGCGCATTTTTGTATCATAAACCTAGTCAGCAACTCCTCTAGTCTTGCCTTATTATTACTTGATCCCCAGAATCTGTCCATCTCTTTGGGAGCTTTGTCTCGGGATTGGGTGGCCTCAGTGTCCTCATTTGTTGTTCACTGTCCTTCACAGATCCCTCGATGTAGGAATCGAAAACAAAGTCAATACGGCTTGCTTTGACACTCAAGCTATTGATGGCTTTCATGAACTCCTCACAGAAATCTCCAAATGTTGTCAAAGGCACAGTTCTGATCTTTCTTACTTCGGCCATTACATCTACAAAATATGCGGTTGGCATTGCAGACTACTGAAATGGATCTTTGTAATCGGCCTGCCTTGGCTAGATTTTTTTCAAGTTAATTTGTCAAGTCACACTTCGTAGGTTTTTTCATAAACCCATCATCACTGAACAGGTAACTTGGGGCATCACAAGATCGTGGTGAAACACATAGCGGGCACCACCTCCATGTACTCGGGCGATGTCTAATTTCTTCTATGCTGAACCGAAGTCCTTCTTTTCTTGTTTGTGTTTAATATTTACTGGTTTCTTCTTTTGGCCGATGGCATTTGCAAACGTCTTCAAGTTCTCTTTATGAATAACAGCACTGAGTCGTGTTGTTTTGTCTATTAGTCTATCCTTTCTGAATTTATGGTACATCTCCAATCCGGATTCCTTGACTGTTATCAGGTCTCTTGGGGGGGGGGGGGGGGGTGACCATCCCCTACTAGGCGGGTCCTCAGGTGGCGGATAGAGGACGGCCTGCTCAATTGGGCAGGTTTGCTGTGTGTTTATTGGCAGGTTTGCTCAGACGAGCTGGTCTGCTGCGGAATATATGAATACGCAGCCCCGGATCAAAATGGTCAACCCTGGTAATACCATCTTGCAGGCACCTTGTTCTCCCGCGAAGGGAGTTCCGAAGGCCCCGGGGGAAGGAATCCTGGCAGTTGAGGATGAGAGTCAAAGGCATCCAACATAAATCCATTTTTGTTGGGAAAAGCCATTAGAGGAATCGCTGGCACCGTCAAAAATTTAAAAAAAACTAAGATCTGGTGCATTATTGGTTGAATGCTTAAAAAAACAACAGGCAATTAATTTAGTTGATATTGAAAAATTGGCAGATATGAAAGTAAATGTTTTCCCACAAAGAACCCTCAACAACAGCAGAGGTGTAATTCGAACAAGGGAACTATGTGGCATCGATGTACTGGAAATAAGAAAGGAATTTGAACCGCAAGGTGTCAGCGATGTCAAAAGAATATATATTAAAGAGATGGTACAATTATAAAAACAAAAACAAATATTTTAACTTTTGATTCTTCTCAGGCGCCTAAATCAATTAAAGTTGGTTATATGAACATCAAAGTGGATTTGTACATTCCAAATCCACTTCGATTCTTCAAATGCCAAAGGTTTGGCCACGGTCAGAACAATTGTATAGGACTAACTATACAGTTAAAACTAGATGTCCTGTCATGAAATGCGCGCAAATAGCATGTTGATATGCGCGTTAATGTGCGCGTTATGACCCAATTAAAACTATCATATTCTGTACATATGGCCTGTGCAAAGGCAATGTTTCAGCCAATGGACCTCCGGGTAACCCACAGGTCCATTGGCAGAAACATTGCATGTGTTTGCTATGAGTAACCAGGAAAACCTGTCGTGCTTTGGATGCCATTCGATATGGCAATTGCGCGCAATTCCAACGCACAATTAAGCCAAGATAAGCGCACTATTCGTGACAGGACTTCTAGTTTTGACTGTATGTTTCAAGTGTGGTCAGGAGCATCAAGACCCCTATACTAACACTATCAAATGTTTCAATTGCCAGGGAAGTCATGTAGCTGCTTCAAAGGAATGCCCTGTTTGACAAAAAGGAAAACAAATTCAAAAGATCAAATGTGAAAAACAGATAAGTAACATCGATGCTTGGCATGAATACGTCAACTCCATCATCTGCAGCCAAATTAGCTAAAAAATTGCCACCATCACTAGTGAGTTGCCAAACAAATTATACTTGGATCAGCGGTACATTACCACTTTAGTGCAGGCCTTTATAATAGAACAGTCACATGAAACTGAACCCAAATAGACACAAACACCCTCAACTTCTCACAAAACATTAGAAATCACATCAGCAACAGATCCGAAAAACGATCAGGAAGAACTTAAACTAGACGAGACAAAAGTAAAAGAAGCAAGATCAGAACAGAAACAAACCCAAACAAAACCGAAACCAGATCATCAGAATCTTAGTCAGAATCAGAGGAAGAATCAGGCGAAAAACAATAAAAAGAAGAATGAAACACAAAAACAGTTTTCAGACAGAACTCCCAAGGCTCTTCATACCCTGTTGTTCGTAACATGTTTGAAGGGCTTGAATCGGTTACAGTCGGTGAGTGCATCGACGAAACGCTCGTGCCCTACGCCCGAACGTCTCTCAGAATAGATTCCCAATAAACAAATTACCCAAGAAAGCTATAGGGCTATTTCACTCATACGTCCACCAGCAAAATCGCCAACCAAATATGGATAGTACAAACAACTATAACATAACACAGTGGAATTGTCGAGGTTTTAGAGCAAATTTTAATGAACTTGGCTTATTAAGCCAAAAGTACAAACCCGCAACGTTTTCCCTATATGAAAGTCTTTTACATAAAACCGAGACTCAAAATCATTCCGCTTTTGAACATTTTTCATCGTATAATTCCTGGACAGGTGATAATGATCTTCATATTCGTGGAACGTCTGTCTTGGTTAGAAACGACATTATTCACAGTCCTGTCCGATTACACTCAAATTTACAGAATGTGGCGGCACGCCTAACTTTGGACCAACCAGTTACACTTTGTTCGATTTACGTTTCGCCAAGCAAAACGCTGCAACTGAATGATCGTGGTTGTTGGTCCAATAACTACCAGCGCCGTACATTTTGTTGGGTAATTTTAACGCTCATAGCCCCCTTTAGGGTAATTTCTGTAGTCAGGAAGATGCAAAAGGCAAAACTGTAGAAGAGCTCATTACAAAATTCGACTTGTGCATGTTCAATGATGTGTCAGACACTTACCTGCAAGCTGCACCGGTTCTTACCCTTCAATTGATCTAACAATTGCATGCCCTTCTGTCGATTTACGTTTCGCCAAGCAAAACGCTGCAACTGAATGATTTTGGTTGTTGGTCCAACAACTCCCAACTCCTTACATTTTGTTGGGTAATTTTAACGCTTATAGCCCCCTTTAGGGTAAATCCTGTAGTCAAGAAGATGCAAAAGGCAAAACTGTAGAAGAGCTCATTACAAAATTCGACTTGTGCATGTTCAATGATGTGTCAGACACTTACCTGCAAGCTGCACCGGTTCTTACCCTTCAATTGATCTAACAATTGCATGCCCTTCTGTCTTCCTTGATTTTTCGTGGAAGGTAGAAGATGACTTGTGCGGGGGTGACCACTTTCCAATTGTGTTGGAGAGTGTAGTTCCGGTGGACGATGAGAGGGTGCCCCGGTGGAACTTTAAAAAAGCTGATTGGGACACTTACTCATCCCTCTATTCTGAACGCCTCACACGGGAGAAATTTCAGGAGATTACTGGCCAGATTGAACATTTCACCAGTGGCTTGACATTGCAAGCCAAGCCATTCCTAAAACCACGGCAAATCCAAAACGTTTCACTAAACCATGGTTTGATACTGAGTGCAAGCAGGCTATAAAAGATCGCAAGAAATTTGAGAGGGAATTTAGTAAGTCACCAACTACACAAAACTTGGATAGACTATGTATAAATCGGGCAAAAACAAGATGACTTATAAGAAAAATTCATGGGAAACTTGTGTCTCTAAACTTAATCAAAACACCCCCATCACTAAAATTTGGAAAATGATAGAAAAAAAAAAAATAAAGGAAAAGAAACAAAATCAGCTGTGCGACACCTACAAGATAACAACACACTCATCACATCAAAACAAATAAATTCAAACAAGTTGGCCTCTACATTTACTAAACATTCGTCCTCGGAAAATTGTAGCCCAGAATTTCTCAAAATTAAAAAAAAACAAGAAACACAAAAGATTAAATTTACATCCAATATCTTAGAGGATTGTAACGATCCTTTGTCTGTGGAAGAGCTTAGTAACTCTTTGCATAGAGCAAAGGAGTCTGCCAAAAAGAACATGTGGTCGCCATATTCTTTGATCTAGAAAAAGCATATGATACTACGTGGACGTATGGGATTTTAAAAGATCTTTTTAACATGGGGTTGAGAGGCCGTATGCCTCTTTTTATTGAACACTTTTTTAAAGGACCGCCAATTTCAGGTTCGTGTTGGGTCAACGTTATCTCATCCTCACGAGCAGGAATTGGGGGTTCCTCAGGGTAGTATTTTATCCGTCACCCTCTTTTCAATTAAGATCAATAGCATGATCGACGCAATTGGATATATGGTATATTCTTCATTGTATGTCGATGATTTTTTATCTGTTATAGCAGTAAAAATACGAATGAGCGCAAACTTCAGCTGTGTTAAAAAGAATTCCGAAATGGGCAACAGAAAACGGTTTCAAGTTTTCATAGACTAAAACTGATTGTGTTCATTTCTGTAAGCTCCGGAAGCATCATCTTGATCCGGAATAAATGGAAGTACCTTAAAAGTTGAAAAGGAACTGAACTTCTTGGGTTTGTTGTTTGACAGCAAACTGAATTTCACTTCTCACATAAAACAACTAAAGATAAAATGTAAAAGAACTCTGAACCTTCTGAAGGTAGTTGGTAGCACCGATCGGGGTGCTTACCAAATAACATTACTACATCTGTATAAATCACTTGTTCGGTCGAAATTAGATTATTGTTGTGTAGTTGACGGTTCTGCAAGGAAGTCGAATCTCAAATCACTTGATGCAATTCACAATAGTGGTATTAGAATCACCCTTGGTGTTTTAGACCATCACAAATAGATTCAATGCTTGTTGAAGCAGAGTAGACTTCTCTTGAGAATCGCAGAATTGAATCTTCACTGCAATATGTTTCAAAACGTCTTTCTTGTCCGTCAAACCCTGCTTATAACTGTGTCTCGGAATTTCAAAATATCGAAGTTTCTAATCGTCACCAGAAACATATTCCTCCATTGGGAATTAGAATTAAACCTCATATGGAGTCCATCAAAACTGAACCAGACACAATAAAAGAAAACCTTGAACCACAAACTCCTCCTTGCCATCTTACAAAAGCCAACAGTTATTTTGGACTTAGCCTCTACTAAAAAGTCTGAAACACATTCTCTGCAGTTTAAGCAGAAATATGTTGAAATTAAGTCAAAGTATAGTGAATATGCAAGATCTATCCAGATGCATCTAAAGATGGCGACAAAGTATCATCAGCTGATGTTTCTGGTGATCAGGTCACCTCAGTGAGAATACCCATTAACAGTTCTATTTTCACAGCTGAAGCACTTGAACTCATCGGGAATGTACAGAAAAAGAAGTTGATCATCCTTTTCGACTCTCGTTCCTCTTTGCTTGCTTCACTCAACCCCAGGTTGAAGAACCCTCTTATTTTGGAACTTCGTGCGAAGTTGAATACTCCCGTGTCAGACTGATATGATATAGTGGTTTGCTGGTTACCTGGACATGTAGGTATCGATGGCAACACCAAAGCAGACAGTGCAGCAAAACAGGCTTTAACAAAGCTTCTAACTGATTTTAACATTCCCTTTAGTGATTTAAAACCACATATCAATAAATACATCAAATCTGTGTGGCAGGCGGAATGGGACGGGGCGACAAATAACATCCATCGCTTCCGACCAAACATATTTGATCACTTCCCTTCCAGTAACCTTTATAGTAAAGATCATGTTATTCTGGCACGATGTCATATTGGTCATACACGACTTACACATTCCTTTTTTGTTAGAGGATGATATGCGACCAGAGTGTGTTCCTTGTCAGCAGGTGTTGTCAGTGGAACACATTATTTTACTTTGTACTGATTTTAATCATGTTAGAGGGCAGTATTTTACTGTCGGATCTTATCTTTAAGAGATTTTTTTTTATCGTACGAGCCTGCAAACAGTTATCTCATTTTGAAAGTAATCAACCTTTTTAATAAATTTTAAATTATTTTTACCTTTCTAAATTCTCATGTATCCATATCTATTTCACAGATTGATTCACACAGCATTTCTTGTACCACTATTCTCATCTTTACCTTTCGTTTCACACTCCATAGTTTTATTCTTCAGATTTCGTATTTCAAGGATTTTTTTAATTACGTCGTGGTGGATACTGGTCTTTTTTAAAACTACATACTTTTATCGCCACGATATAGCCTTAGCTGCTGATGTGGCGTTAAGCACCAATAAATAAATAAATCATCAGGTCTGTTCGAAATTCATCAGGCATGATAGCAGATGACAAGATTTTGTACAGTCGTTTTTCTGTGTCATTGACAACTCTGAATGGGTTCTGATGAATAACGATGTACGCCATCATGTCATCAACCTTCTCCTCATTGCCTTCTGTATGTGTTTTAGTGAAGTCTTGGTTTACTACTAGCGCTGAGTCATTCATTCTGACTCCGCTTATGTCCCTAAACGGTTGGTTAACAGTCATCATTTCATGGTGAATACTATTCCATTTTGTGACGTATTGTTTCTTCCTGATGCTCCAATTGATACCAGCGCTACTCTTTGTTGTTTGCTCTAAACACATGCCCATCGTCGCGGCTGTAAATGGAGCTGAATAGCGTTTAATCACGAAGCTGGCTCCACTGTCTGAGGCAAACTCTGCAAGGTAAAGGGAACTCCAGCAAAGGTAGTTGGTAGAACCAAATACAGCGAAATAAGGCAATACAGCTTCAACAGTTTCTATATGTTGTTACTAATTACCTTCCTGGTCAGCTCGTACAAGGTCCTTTGCCAAACTGACCATATCAATGAATGTAGTCCAGTATCTGAATGTCTCACTTCTCTCACTTTTCTGTCTTTTGAACTCCTCGAAGTCTGCAAACAGGATGTCTGATGACGCAGCAAAATCACCAAGGAACTGTTAACTTTTTAACTGATTCTTTTCACAGACACGCTACTTCATCTCTCTGGGTATACGGAGGGCGCCATGGTACTTTGTTATCCCGAATTCATCAAAGAAAGCTTTCCACTGGAGTCGTGATATTGTCTCTGAAAGCAATGGCATTCCTGGCAAGGACCGCACATAATGCGAGCTCCCTAACACTGCGTTACGTTAGGACCGAATATGCCATTTTCTATCCAAATACCTACTACTCCGCTTTCATGTAAGTATTTTTCAATACACCCAATGATTATCTTAATCATATGGAAGGATCCCAGACACAGAACAATATTTTCAAATCCACCTGGGCGCCACAGCATGATTTCCCTTACAATCCGGTAAATTCATTCATCACATGAAATAGCTAGTTTATCCTGCTTAAGTCGATCAAATATACCCTGAAAGTTGTTGAGAGCAGTATACACTGTCTTTTATTCTGTAACAGGGTTGGGGAGAACAGGCAGGAAACCTACAATTTTTTCAGGTCCTTGTTCTTTTGTGATCAAAGTGTTAAAAGCACTCCATGATGGCATACTCTGTTCATCACTTTGTAGTTATATAATACCTCCATCTATTTCGGTCAGGTTCATTCTACTTAACGTCCAGGCCTTATCTTTTACTGTCTCGTCCTGTGCTGCATTACTGTTACTGGAATTCGTGCTAGTAGAAAAATCCGTGGGAATATCCCCTCTCCGTGACGGTTTATGAAATTCCCTCAGGTCTTGTCAAGACAGTGTTGTCAGAAAAACCCTTGGTCCATGCAGTACCTGGTTTTCTGAAATAGCTGGCTTCTTCAGCAATGGCGAAGGTTAGTCCAGGTAAAGAACGGATGCTGTATCAGGAGTCCCATGTATCGAAATAGTAGCCTCCTCGTGGTGGAAATTGTCAAAAGCAGCTGTGGTGAACATCTCGGGAGAGAAGTTGCTGGGTAATGGTACTACGCCTTCTGCGGAGTCGGAAACCAGTTCAGCCATGTCATTTTGGTATCTCTGAACTTCATCGTAACTTACGCACAGACCGAAATTGCTTAATGCAGTTATAAGTGTGTAGCTCTTGCATGTTGAATGGACCGATTCTGCACTCATCAACTGAAGGGGCGTTCTTCGTCTACCATTCTGCACTATGAAGTACAGAAGTTGAAACTTGGCTTTAATTTTATGAGCTTTTAGAGGAGACGACTTGGTATTGTCACTGTTTTCATTATCACTTTTAACTAACTGTTTGGGATCACAGTTGAATAATTGTTAAGGAAGGTCAATCAAACAGGCGGAATCTCCATATTGTCCCATGATTCCTGAAAATCTGTTGCTTCAAAGAAACTGTCTTGTAAATTGAAATCGAAGTCTAGAAGTTCCTGTCTGATTTCTGAAGCACATTGTGTTAATGGGTCTGACAACCGTATGGCATTAGCCATATCTTCGGGTGAAACGTTTAAAGTCCATTGCTGATTTGTTGGTTTCAGTAGGTAGTGATATTTTCAGATCTCTGCCATAATAGTTCTTCAATTGCAAACAGATTTCTCTGTTTGAAAATGATTGATGCGATTGAATGGTCAAATATTCATCAATAGGTGCACGTAGATCACTGAAGGTGAAATCGCTACCATCCTTCAGATGTGAATCAATTTCGTTTCTTAGTCTCGTAAACACATCATGTTTATGCGAAATGGAAGAAGATCCCTCAGATTTATTTATCGCTCTGTCATATCTTAGAAGGTGGAGTCGGATGCAGGTCCTATGTCAGAAGAAGTCTGCACCAAATACAAAATGCACATCCTGAAGGTCATTTGTGCGGTAGTATACTTTGTCTTGAAAATAGACGACAGCCTCCAGGACCTTACTCGTCCGCTCTTCTTCACACATTCGGTACTTCTTGGTTTCATTATTGCACTTGAGTTGTGAGCAAATGATACACTTCCTTTTATATACAGGGATGTCATAGTTAGTTGAAGGAGGCGCGCGAGGGGTGACACTTGCCCCCGTGGAAGTACCGGGTACTATACTGCTCTCCTGATCAGCTTCGACAGGCGTATTGTCTTTAGAATTGTCTTTTGTCTTGTTTTCTCGAAATTTAATAATATAATTGTCTTATTGAGAGTATATGATTTATAGCATGCATTGCTTACATGGTACGCAGACATATTGTGATCTACTTTTTCAAGTCTCCTTCTAACGTCATCTTGACGAATATGGGCTGCCTCTATAACCTTTCGTCTGCCTTCTTGGGTACTACATGTAGAATATGCAACAAATGATGCACTTGTTGATGTCTATAGCGTATGCTTCGGGCCGCCGCCTTTTCAAAGGTATACTACTCATGTTAGGTCATCTGCAATTAAATCGAAATATCAATCAATCAACATGGGGATAGATATCAAAATTATCCCCCCAGCATGACTCAGTAAAAGATTATGGCAGTTTATATGTTATGGCGGCCATTTTGGTGGCCAGCTTGGATTTGACGATGATGCAGTGGGTTTCCAATATGGTTATTGGTTCTAATGGATAGGTTGATCCCTAAAACCTGGGTATAGGCACCAAAATTACCCTCCTAGCATGGAAAGGTGGTGAGTTATTGACAATTAAATGAAATGGCAGCCATTTTGGACGCCATCTTGATTTTAACCCATCCTTTCCATGATTCAGAATGTCTATGAAAGTGTTTTTTTTTTACTCCTACAGGGGTGCCCAAGAGTGGAATTGATGGGACATATTAATGCACACAGGATCCCCTCCAGCTGATAGACAGCATGCATATGAACAAAAATACAATGTGTAACGTATAGGTACAATCTTCCGATCTAAGTTCAACATAGTCCTCTGTGGTTATAGACGACATTAAGATTAAACTAATTATTTTAAATAGTGTTTCCCACCTCGATTAGATGTTGTTTACCTTGCGGAACGAGAATAAATAGAGTGAGTATATAAAGACAGCTCTGTAATTCTTCAAAACTTATGTATTCGCGGTATAGTTGGGAAGCCGGTTTCAAGACCACATGCATATATATATATTTTTTTTTAAATCTGTAAACATGTATTCAATATGTCGAATAACTGAGGTTCTATTTGCATTCCTAATATTACTTCCTTAAGACTGACTGGAACATTTGAATTACAAACAATATTGACCTTTTCTATGAGTTGGAATAAAACCGTTTTTCAATATGAACAATCGTAAAATAGATGTGTTATTGATTCTTTGAGTTAAAACAAAAGGAACAGAGTTTCTGAAAGACCACTACGAAATAGTTTAGAATGTGTATAGGATACGGTGATTTAGAATTTGTGAAAAATACGGGGATTTATTTTGAACTGTAGTGTCTGTAAATATGGGTCATCGATAAAAGTGAATGTTATCTGTATACATATTGCCTTTCGTCTGTGCTTATATCATATCTCAGCTCATCGCTCCATTTTGCTTCGAATTGTCTTGCGTGTACAGCTATCTTGTTCAGGAGAAAAACGTAAAAATCTTTATTAACTTTGGCAGTTGACTTTTAGTGGGATACTAATGAATTCTCCACAACCTCATTTTTTGTGTACATTCTAGGATTATTTTTTTCCAATGTTGGGGTATCGCATTTATCTCTCTCATATATGTAGTGCACGGGATATGTAAGTTGTATTTGGTTTTAAAAGCTCCATGTGTTAACAAATTTCTGTTAGAATCTACAATATTGTTTATAACAAAACACACCAGCTGCAAACAAATTTTCTAAATGATAATATACATTGTTTAATTTGATACTTTTATTATAAAATATTGGTTGTGATAAAATATCTTTATAAGTTGATATAGAATAGTATTGTAGGATTGACCACGAAATTACAACATTTCGCCAGAATGGGGAAATTGTTTCCGACAATTTTTGTGAACCGTCTTCTGTAAAATGCCAAAAATTGTTGAATCCAAATTTTTCAAAGTTATCAAGTGCCAGTGTTTCCACTGTGGTGAGTTTTTCCGGTTTTAAGAGCTTCTTAGCCCAAACAATATTTAATGAATTACATAGGGTTTTAATATACGGAATTTTGAGACCACCTTTCTCCACTGGGCTTAGCATGGTAGAGCGCTTGGCTTCCTTATGTTACCAAAGGAATGCGAAAACTATTCAGTGAAGTTTATTTATAATCACATCGGGTAGGTTGGATAGGACTGTGAGAGAGTGTATGATAATTGGAAGAACAAGAGTTTTTAGCACCCTAGCTTTTTCAACAAGAGTAAGATTTCTTAATGACCAATCGTTTAATAGTTTCTGCATTCTTTCTATTTTATTCTATAATTTTTTTTCCATGTAATTTGTATCACTTAAGTTGTACTTTATTCACCAGAAGGTACAATCTTCACCGTTATTCCATTTTATCGGTTTGTCCGTTTTCAGTTCCACACAGCAACCCTTACACAAACCGATCCATACTACAGAAGTTTTGTCAAAATTTACTTTTAGACCTGATAAGTGAGAAAACTCGTCAACAATATTTAAGGCCGCGTTGAGTGATTTTTGATCATAGTCAAGAAATAAGTTGCTACCGTTTGCATACTGGTTAATTATATATTCAGAATTGTTTATGTTTATACCATAATTATTTCCGGACTAAATTTTAACCTAGAACTCAATATTTCTACACACAGGATAAACAGGTACGGGGAGAGTGGGTTCCCTTGTCTTACACCTCGTTCCACTTTGAAAAACTCTGAAAGATGGTCATTGTTTAAGACACAGCTGGAAACTTCAATATAGAGAGCCTTAAACCAACGAATGATTGATTGATGGGCTGAAATTGTAAAATTTTAGGGTTTTCTCAATACAGTTCGATTCAAGAGAGTCGAAGGCTTTTTCGAAATCCAGTAATACCAACATTCCCGGAATATTACATGATTTGCACCTATAGATTAGATCGGTAATTAGACGTGTTGATTCCCCAATAAACCTTCCTTTTACAAAACCCAACTGACTTTCAGAGATAAGTTTCGGTAGGACCGTTTTTATACGAGTTGCTGTTGCAGAAGAGCCAATTTTAAAATCAACGTTTAGAAAAGAAATAGGTCGCCAATTTTTAATGTACACATTAAATTTTCTTCCCCTTTGAATACATGTTATTATACCTTGTCTTTGTGTAAATGAGAATGTACCGTTTTCGTAACTAGCATTTAGAGATTTAACCAAAAAAGGTCCGAGATCGTTCCAGAAATATTTGTAAAATTCGGGCGTAAATCCAACCGAGCCGGACGATTTATTGCATTTCATGTTTTTAAAGCAGCAAAGCTTTCAGAGGCTGTCAATGGACCATCATGTAAAGTATTGTCTTCGAAGTCAAGTTTTCTTAGGAAAGGATTATTCTTATCGAAAAACGTGTAATCTGTGTATATTGATGGAGTATTTATCTTGGAACTTTATAAAGTTTTGTAAAAATATTTTTGTTCTGCAATAATATCTTTAATATCTGTACATTCTGTGTTGTCGTCGTTTATTAATGTTGCTATTAGTTTTTCTGTATATTGTCTTTTCTCCAAATTACAAAAGTATTTTGTCGGTTTTTCCCTTCTACTTTCCACTTTGCTTTTGTTCTTATTATAATGCCTTGCACTTTTTTGAATCGTAATTGTTTCAGTTCAGAGCCAAAAGTTTGAATTTCATCTCTGACTGTTTCATCCCCACTATCTAATTTTATATATAGTTCTTTTAATTTATGTTCTATATATGTTTCAGAGTTTTGATTTTTTCGTTTCAAGCAAGATGAATATGAGATTGTTTTACCACGTATCTTTAATTTTAGTGTTTCCTCAAAAAGCTGATCATTTATAGAGATCTTAATATTATGTGGGTTGTTTAGATTATTTGTGTGTTCGGGGTCACCAAATCAGCTATTGTTAACTTTTCAAAGTCCTCAACTTTTTTCTTGTTTTAAAAATTTAAGTGCGATGAATACAAGAGAGTGATCTGAGTGATAACTAGGGCTCCATGTCGGTTGACTGAACTAGGTCCTGAAGGTCTGAAATTATTAAGAAATAATCCAATCGCGCAGATTTATCATTCGGACACCTCCACTTGAAACGTTTGCTAGATGGATTCTGTTGTCTCCATACGTCATTCAGATCTAAAAGTTCCATGTAATTAAATACACAGTGTTGGGCCTTTACATTGTTCTTAGTTTTGTAGTTTTAGGTGTCAAGGCAATAGCTCATTGGGGCAGTCCAATCACAGCCAATTTTTATAGAAGTGTTCCCTACGCATTCTATTTTATTGTACAAATCGTGATAAAAATCGGGTGAGTCATTGTTTGGGCCATATACTACTGCAATTGTCAGAAAATGATCCCGATCAACGTGTCCAGTATAATGAAGTTTCCTGCAGTGTCATAAGTAGTATATAACTTCGGGGTACGAGGACAGCCATCGCGCCACCAATCTAACAATCCCAGCTGCCTCGGGGCGGAATTCGTATATAAATTGTAGGCTGCCGACGTTCGCATAGAAACAATATTGATATGCTGGTTTGACCAAACATTCCTACATGAACACGGTATCCAAGGTACACAATAGCATAGCAACGACGTTCATACAGGAACGCCTATGTGAGTGTTAGCTTCACACGCAACCGGAGGTCGCAAGCCACTGATGCCCGCTTTTTTCGGCCATCAAGGTTGAGCGGTATCTTGTTTTTTTATAACACTGCTGACTGGCGTTCATGTAGAAACGGTAGACTATGAGTCACGCCACACTTTCGCACTAACTGGCCTTCTGATAAGCAAATCGGAATGTTCTCTTTTCAATTCTGGAATTGTCATCTTCCATGTAATGCCCAGTTTGCTACGGATCTGTGGTATTGCGCATTGCCCAAACACAGTTTTAACTGATGTGATAATGTTCCTCTTCTCAACCTTTTCTGTAGGTGTTTTTTTCCATTATGGTAGCAAGTTCTGTTAATATTGGAGTAAACTCCTTTCTCTTATTTCCTTCTGATAAAATTCCGTTAAAAAATAATGTAATATGTTTGATACTTTCGTCTGCCATATTCCCCCTATCAGCCAGATGCGAATTCTTGAGTTACTACTATATCACTGAGGAATGTGACCTATTCAAAACTATAGGTGAAAGCCGATTTGTAAATAATACTGATAAGAGAGCTTTATTATTGACTTTGTTATGTACATAAGTGTATTTCCCGACATTGTCTATGGTTACAGTGTAGTAAATGTTTTTTATACACTGGGAACATATGCCTTCAAGCAATGCTAACCCGCTAACCCGCTTCTGTGGGTTTAATAAGTTCGAAAGTCTGACAGTGACTCGCCGCTATTCGTTGGTCTCTCCGGTACTCGCAACACTGTCACGACACAATATGACCCAAGCTGTTAAAAAAAACGTGCCCGGCGTAACACAAATTACTCCTAATGGGCCGCATCCTACAGTATAACCTTCTTTCAAAAATAGAGAGGACAATATACTATGCACATGAAGTTACAGAGTCCACATTTTTTTACCAGAAAAAAAAACAGCAGCGCGTTTTACCACAGATAAGAGTAAGAGATAACGTTTGTTTGGTTAAATATTTGCATATCGAGGGTACTAACATAGCTCTCTCTAAGGACCCTCAAATCGCTACAAGACAGCCTCCTCGTCAGTCCCCACACTCTTCAACTTCTGTATTATTCACGTTGGAATCGTCTGCACATGTATGGCGGTGGGGGTTGCCTGGTATACGTCTTTATAAACTTTACTGAGATTTGCCACTTTTTAACATATTCTGATGGGCGTCCTGCACAATTTGTTTGTTTTTTTTCTGTGCGTGCTCCAGTCAGTTCTGCTGATATAGCCTTCATTTGTATTGTTTTTCATTTCGTGACATTGCCATCGTTCATTAGAGATATTTCTAAATTCCTCGTCTGTTATGCACCCATCCTCGAATGCGCTGGCAACCTTCAAAGCAACTGTACTAAATTTTGCTCCTGCCAAGACTCTTATTTCATCATGTTTTTTAATCTTAGCGCTAACCTTCCTCTCTGTTACCTTCCAAAACATATCTAACGCCCACGTAGCAATGCCTACACCCTGCAATGGTAAAGCAAGTAGGGCACCTACTCCAGTAGCTAAAAGACCACGACTGGTAGCTGTAGAACCCATGCCGAGACTGATACAAACACCATCAACAGCATGTAAAGCATTCAAACCCCTTTTGTATTGCTTATACAATCCTTCTATAATGTTTACCTCATTTTTCAACAGCAACCCAATCTCACTACTTCTCTGAAGCCTGTAATCATCCCGAATCAATTGAGTACTCGGGACTTCCTGGATATAACCTCTTGTTTTCTTCCATGATACTCTTCAATATATAATAAGACAGACTTTCTACTGTTGAAGTTTATTCTATCACCAGCATTTACTGACAATGGAGGACCTAGGGAGTTTGATCATCCCCTACTAGGCGGGTCCTCGGGTTGCGGATAGAGGACGGCCTGCTCAGTTGGGCAGGCTTGCTAATTTCTAATTGGCAGGTTTGCTTAATTGAGCTGGTTTGCTGCCAAATACACAAATACGCAGCCCCGGACCAACTTGATCAATCCTGCTAATACCATCCGGCAGGCACCTTGTTCTCCCGTGAGATGCGTTCCAAAGGCCCCGGAAGAAGGAATCCTGGCAGTTGAGGACTCGTGGCCCCGGTTAGGGCAGTCTCCAAGATGGAGATCAGGTCGTAAACCCTGTTTGGCCCTGGTCTCCATTTTTCAGATAATGTCCAACACACCGCTTTGGCCCTAATTTCGGGAGTAGACGGATGGTCGAATGGCCCGTTCTGACCAATCAGGAGCCCCCAACCCCAAAAATACCGGGTGTCACGTTGGGGGGCATTGGGTGATCATTCAGTCAGTCTATTCTTTTTATTCAATTTATCATTGAAACGGAGGTTTGACTCTCAATGTCATTTTTAACCTTTTAACATACACTGTTTGTTGCGCTGTCTGCGTCAATTCTTCGTAGCTAAAGTTGCACGGAATGATTGGTTGAGTGACCACCACGACCTGGCACTTGCCAAACACTCGACGGGTCAACTCTCCAGCGGTATGCGTTAGCATCAACGCTGGGGGAGTATGCTGTTCATGCACTCTTGGTGTTGTTCGCTGGAATTCCACGACGTAACCCCCAAAGTTGGGCTCAGAGTAAGAGCGAGAGCTATGAACAGAAGAATTTTAATACACTACAACATGGACAATCTAAATCACAAAATACAAAAAAAAACGGGGATATTCTGATTCTGACTCTGACTCTGAACAAGTAATCAATCAATGTAATTCTTGGCCAAAAATTGTTCTTATATATTCTGATGAAGAAAGGAAATCGGCAACCAACTTAAATCCATTTGGTCTGGAGAAGGCTATCAAAGGAATTGCGGGCACTGTCAACAATGTGAAGAAATTACGATCAGGAGGGCTGTTGATCGAATGCAACAGAGAAAACCAGGCAAAACATTATTGCAGACAACCAAACTATTAGATTTAAAAGTCAAAGTTTCCCCCCCAAAGGACATTAAATAGCAGCAAAGGTGTGGCAAGAACTAAAGAACTTTCTGGCATAGATGAATTAGAAATCAAAACAGAATTAAAATCACAAGGTGTTAGTGACGTAAAAAGAATAGAGATACGAAAAGATGGAATCACAGTAAAAACAAACACATATATATTTACATTTGAAACTGTAAAACCAGCGAAATCTATCAAGGTCGGTTACATGAACATCAAAGTGGATTTGTATATTCCAAATCCACTTCGATGCTTCAAATTTCAAAAATATGGCCATGGACAAAATAGCTGCAGGGGAAAAGAAACATGTTATAAATGTGGTCAACAACATCAGGACCCATGTAATAACTCCGTCAGTTGCTGTAACTGTCAGGACAACCATACTGCATCATCCAAGGAGTGCCCTCTATGGAAAAAAGAAAAATATATACAGAAAATTAAATGTGAGAAACAGATAAGTTTTAAAGAAGCCAGAGAAATAGTTACAGCAATGCCTGGTATGAGTTCGTCAACAACATATGCAACCAAAGTCACTTAGAAAGTTCACACTAAATCTATTGCGTGCCAGACACAACATACTTGGTTGAACGACAGTGTTCTGCCAACTTTGATAGAGCCTTTTACAATTTCACAATCTCAAGAAACCGAACGGAAATCAACTCAAACTCCGACCTCTACACCAATAACAGCAGAAAACTCAAACAACAATACGAAGAAAGATCAAAATAAAACTAAAACAATTGAGATTAAAGGAAAAGAAACAAAACCAGACCAGAAAAAAAGATCAAAATAAACCACAACCAGAACTACAAAATCTTAGTCAGGGTCAGAGAAAGAAATATAACAGAGAGCAAAAGTGCAAAGATAAGGAACAGCAAAAGTTACCTTCAAACAGAACTCCAAAATATCAAAAAAATGTTGCTTCGAATATATTCGATGGCTTGCAAGATATGGATGTTGATGAATGCATCAACGCCACCTTCTCAAGCAAAATGAACCCGACTTCGTCTCAGGGAGGGTCTCCAAACAGAAAATCTCCTTGGAAACCTCCTGGGGTAATTTCGCCCATACGTGGCCTTTTATGTGTTTTTGCGTTTTGCTTACAGGAAACACTCGTGAAGAAACCTAACACAAATGATCATTCTGTTTTCAAGGGTTATACCTCGTATAATGTTAGGGCAGATGGAAATGACCTTCATGTACGGGGAACGTCTGTCTTAGTCATAAACGACATTATTCGCAGTTCTGTACCTCTACAATCAAATGTACAGGCTGTAGAAATACGCCTGACCTTAAACAAGACAGTCACATTATGTTCAATTTATGTGTCTCCAAATAACCCACTTCAGCTGACTGATCTTGAACATCTGATTCATCAGCTCGCAACTCCGTACATTTTTTGGGGTGATTTTAACGCTCATATCCCTCTTTGGGGTGATTCCTGCAGCAAAGAAGACCTGAAAGGCAAAACAATAGAAGAACTGGTTACAAAATATAACTTGTGTTTGTTTAATGATGGGTCAGATACTTATCTGCACCCCGCATCCGGTTCATACGCATCAATTGATCTTACAATTGCATGCCCTTCTATCTTCCTTGATTTCTCTTGGAAGGTAGAAAATGACTTCTGCGGAAGTGATCACTTTCCAATTGTGTTGGAAAGTGTAGTTCCAGCAGATGATGGGAGAGTGCCCCAGTGGAACTTTAAAAAAGGCTGACTGGGACACTTTCTCATCACTTTGTTCTGAAACGGGAGAAATTTCAAGACAGTGCTGATCAAATGGAACATTTTACAAACGAGTTGCTTGATATTGCAAACACAGTCATCCCTAAAACCTCGGCAAATCCGAAACGTTTCACCAAACCATGGTTTGATAGTGAGTGTAAACAGGTTATAAAAGATCGGAACCAAATTGAAAGGGAATTTAACAAGTCACCAACAACACATAATTTGGATAAACTGCGTATTAATCGAGCAAAAACAAGACGACTTATAAAACAAAAAAAGAAAAATTCTTGGGAAACTTATGTTTCTAAAATTAACCAAAACACACCAATCACAAAAAATTGGAAAATGATTATAAAGATTAAAGGAAAAGAAACAAAATCAACTGTACAACACCTGAAGGATAACAACACATCAATCACATCCAAAACAGAAATTTCAAACAAACTCGCTTCCACATTTTCTAAACATTCGTCGTCTGAAAATTGTAATCCAGAATTCATCAAAATTAAATACAACAAGAAAAACAAAAGATTAAATTTACATCCAATAATTTAGAGGATTACAATGAACCTTTCTCTATGGAAGAGTTATGCAACTCTTTGCATAGAGCAATGGATACTGCTACTCGTCCCGATGATATACATTATAAACTACTTTTAAAACACTTTCCTCAAACTTCACTAGAACTTTTATTATCAGGTTTTAATGACATTTGGGTGACTGGCCAGTTTCACAATTATTCCTATTCCAACGCCTGATAAGGATCACAGTAATCCAAGTTATTAGGGACCAATTGCACTAACTAGTTGTCTCTGTAAGACCATGGGGAGGATGCTCAATGATCGGCTTGTCCGGTTTCTGGAATCGAATAATCTTCTTGCGGATGCTCAGTGTGGTTTCGGAAACCAGAGAAGTACTGTGGATCATTTGGTCAGACTTGAAACGTTTATTAAAAATGCCTTTGGTAGAAAAGAACATGTAGTCGCCATCATCTTTGATCTGGAGAAGGCACATGATACAACGTGGACGTATGGGATTTTAAAAGATTTTTTTAACATGAGGTTGAGAGGGCGTATGACACTTTTTATTGAAAACTTTTTAAAGGACCGCCAGTTTCGGGTTCGTGTTGGGTCAACGTTATCTGATCCTCACGAGCAGGAATTGGGGGTTCCTCGGGGTAGTATTTTATCTGTTACCCTTTTCTCAGTGAAAATCAATAGTATTATTAATGCAATTGAAAATATGGTTAACTCGACATTTTATGTAGATGACTTTTTAATCTGCTATAGCAGCAAAAAAATGAATGGTATAGAGCGCAAACTTCAGCTGTGTTTGAAAAGAATCCAGAAATGGGCTACAGAAAACGGCTTCCAATTCTCTAAGACAAAAGCGAATTGTGTTCATTTCTGTAAGCTCCGGAGGCACCACCTTGATCCGGAATTGAAAATAGACGGGAGTCGTATTAATGCTGTTGAAGAAGTGAAATTCTTGGGTTGTTTGACAGCAAACTGAATTTCACTTCTCACATAAAACAACTAAAGGTAAAATGTAAAAGGGCACTGAACCTCTTGAAGGTAGTTGGTAGCACTGATTGGGGTGCTGACCAACAAACATTGATTCGTCTGTATAGATCACTTGTCAGATCTAAATTAGATTATGGCTGCGTGGTTTATGGTTCTGCAAGAAAATCATACCTGAAACCACTTGATGCAATTCATAATAGCGGTATTCGAATTAGCTTGGGTGCATTTAAAACTTCACCAACAAAAATGCTTGTTGAGGCGGAGGAGCCTTATCTTGAGAAGCGTAGAATTAAACTCTTTATACCTGTGTTGCAGAACCTCGACATGTCGAATTTTTTGACCGCCACCAGAAACATATTCCTCCACTGGGAATTAGAATTAAGCCCCATAGAATCTGCCAAAATTGATCCAGATGCCATTAAAGAAAAACGTGTACCACAGACTCCTCCCTGGCATCTTAAAAAAAAACAACGGTTATTTTAGATCTTTCTTCTACCAAAAAGTCTGAAACAAATTCTCTGCAATTTGAGCAGAAATATGCTGAAATTAAGTTAAAGTATAGTGCATATACAAGGATCTATACATATGGATCAAAAGATAGTGACAAAGTATCATCAACTGCTGTTTCTGGTGATCATATCATCTCAATCAGAATACCGAATCAGAGTTCTATTTTCACAGCTCAAGTTAAAGCTTTACAACTCGCTCTTGAACATATCGAGAATGCTCAGGAAAAGAAGTCGATTATTTTTTCCGACTCTCTTTCCTCCTTACTTGCTTTACTCAACCCCAGGTTGTAGAACCCTCTCATTTTGGAACGTCGTGAGAAGTTAACAACTCTCATGTCTGACCAATATGATATCGTCTTTTGCTGGTTACCCGGACATATAGGTATCGCTGGTAACACCAAAGCAGGCAGTGCAGCAAAACAGGCTTTAACCAAGCCTTCCAATGATTTTAACATCCCTTTCAGTGATTTCAAACCACATATTAGTAACTACGTCAAATCTCTGTGGCAGGCGGAATGGGATGGGCGACTAATAACAAGCTCCATCACTTCCAATCAAACATATTTTATCACTACCCATCCAGTAACCTTTGTAGAAAGGATCATGTTATTCTGACACGATGTCATATTCGTCACACACGACTTACACATTCCTTTCCGTTAGAGGGTAATATGCGACCAGAATGTGTTCCATGTCAGCAGGTGTTGTCAGTGGAGCACATTCTCTTGAATTGTACTGATTTTAATCTTGTAAGAGGGCAGTACTTCACAGTAGTATCTCTTAGAGATCTATGTTATAATACTAGCCCACAGAAAATTGTATCATTTCTGAAAGTAATCAACCTTTTTACAAAATTTTAAATTGTTTTTATTCTTTTAAATTCGACTCATCAAGTCTCAATTCCTCAGTTGATTTACATGTTATTCACTTATCTTATTACTCTTTGTCGTTCTAATCATTCTTGTCTTTGACATGTCTGTTTTAGTTCTTTTTTATTTTTATTCTATCGTTTACTTCGTAATTGATAATGACTTTTTAAATACCGCTGTTTTCTCGCCACGATATGGCCTTAGCTGCTGATGTGGCGTTAAGCACCAATAAATATAAATATAATATATGACAACGGAGGAAGGAATTGTTTAACTGCTGTCCTGTTACCCTCTTGGATTGTTGTTGTACACCGAGAATCGACATTCACAATACAATTTATCGCTATAGAAAAACTGTGTTTTAACAGAATTACTACTTGTGTCGGTTGAGCACACTGTGGAATATTTAATTCTACCAGATGCAAACATCACTACTCCAGCTTTTACCATTGCCTGCTTTATTTGAAGTTGCGTAACGATATGAGTTAGCTCCAAAGGAAAAGTTGAATGTCTCGGCACTAATTTTTCCAACAGCTTCAGCCGTTATGCATATCATGGGTTTTGAAAGTGTTTGTAGCAACTGTTGGAGGTATCCCTTACTGACCACATCCCTAGGCTCCTCTTGAGCAGCAGCATTAATCATTTTATTGCCACCCATATCTATGGGGCCTGACTTAACCCCACCCGACTTCAGAAGGGGTTCCGTATCTACGTAGTTTTTGGTACCGCATCTGCGTCATGCGTAGGCTGTGAGAGGCTTAGTAATTTGTTGTAATTCATGTTTATAACACCTTCCATAACGCCACCGCATTTTTTGCAACTCTCCCCCTAAGCTTCTCACCCACATATTTCTTATTTGTCGCGTCTTCATGATCGTCAGGAAGAGCTAATCCATACAGTTTCATACCCTCCAAATCAACGGAGCCACCGGCCTCTTTTTTCACACATTTAAGCAGTTCTGTCTTGGTAGCATATTGATCCGAGTCAAGTTTTTCATGAGTTTCCCACTCTTGTGGTATAAACACAAATACATTCATTGTACATATATTATTAATCCTGGTTAAATTTGGACAACTCCTCTCTGTAGGATGAACCCTGCACAACATCCCCATTAACATCTCCTATCCTGTAAGTTGGTGGGACGGTTGGAAGCACTTGACTGATAGTGAAGACCTCATCCATATAGTTTCTTGTATAACCCCTCTTGAACTTGCCTCTCAGTTTATAGATTCCTACTTGGTCCTCAAATTTCAACAACCCTCGAATTATTGGAGGCTTATCTCCGTATAGATTTTCCTAAACGACAGTCTCATTTTTCCCTTTTGCTGGCTTCTATAGGTGTCACCTTGATTGATCGGTGGTAGGAGGTGCCGTAGTTCTCGATACGTTTGGGTAATACACCAAGTCAGTGTGTAGTCTTGTTAGCAGTGAAATACCTAAACATTCTGTCCTTCAGAGTTGTGTTCAACCTCTCAAAAATCTGGGCTTTCGTTTCATTCGCTGTAGCAAACCAATGGATGCCAACCTTGTTGACCAGTTCGTGGGTTTCGTTATTAATAAACTCCGTTCCTTTGTCTGTCTGAAACCTTGCGGTCTTTCGTTATTTAAATAGTTTGTGGAATGCGTGAGAAATATCTTTACCTGTCTTCTTTTTGATAGGGAGTCCCCATGCATACTTGCTAGATACGTCTATAACTGTCAGAATGTAGTTGGTGTTCTTGTTAGCAGTTGAACGACTCCTCATATCAACCAAGCCAGCCTGCCACTGTGCATCAATGCCTCTTACCATCACTGTTCTAGTGGGATGCTTGCCTTTGTAAGGCTTGTGTTTGGTATTAGTCTGTTGTTCTTGCAACCAGCTAAAGACATCCCCAGGTTTTATACCGGTTCTTCGGGAAAGCTCAGCTACTGAAGAAAATCCCCGCGCTGGGTCGTAATAATTTTGTTTCAGCTGAAGTTGGTTAGTACATCAATAAACTGACTTCCTTTAAGCAACTCGTCAATCACACACATACAGTTGATTGAGTTTATATCTTGGATTCTGTAGGAGTTTCGAACCATATTCTTCCTTGCCCGTCTCATCCATTTCAAAACCTCTTATGGTGGGTAAACTCCGAAGCTGTCAAAGTAAATGCAACAGGAACCTACATTGAAGACGCCTACCCAATGAATGCCAGGCCCCTCCTGGTCATGGTCATCTAAATTCACTATGTAAAATAACTCCTCAAGTTCCGACAGGTTGTCCTTTGCAAACACACTCTCGAAGTAGTCATTTCCTTCGTAGTAGTTCATGAAATCAAAGGTGGTAAGGGAAGCCTTTATCTTGTTTTAGCTCTCCCACCCTCCTCAATCCTCTTCCGCCAGGCCGCCTTGCTCTTCTTAAACCTTTACCACCTAAAAGTGTAGGTAATAGGCTGCCAGCGACTGACGCTATCAGAGTGCCAATGAACCCTCCTTCCTGTTTTGAAATGGAAAACATACACTTTTGTCAGGTGTTTGGAGGTAGCACGCCCCTTTCCTCTAGCTCTTTAACAATATCCTAGAGATCACATTTGTGTCCTTTCTGGTAAGGTAAAGGGGTATTACACCATTTCGACTCTCTTTAACTCTCCCCCACCAGTAGCCCTGTGTGTAGCTCCTGATATTGCTCCAGATGCCACACTGAGCCCACGTGTGCCAAGCACAGGCACAACTTTGGGAAGAAGAGTCTTAGCAACGTTCAAAATAGCTCCAATAAACCTCCCTTCTGTGCCCTCATCTGTGTTTTGGAGAACGTAATTTTGACAGCTCCAGGGACTTTCTGAAGTTTCTTGATTTGTCTTTCTGTCAAGTATAGCTGATGCTGAACACCAGTTTGCTATGAGGACAACTCCAAGGTGATAGCCTCTCCATTTCTTTTCCCCTTTCTAAGTTTGTCAATTTGGCTTTCTGCTAAAGCAAATTCAACTGGGTTATACATGCTTATGCGCTATAATAATATTCAGATTAAACAGGATTAGCCGAGGGATTTATGAAGTCAAATGTAGTCTTTTTTCTCTAGCTATAAAGAACAGCAGTCTTGAGTTACCCGACAGTGTGCCTCTAAACCTAATTGTTTGAGCCTCCCTAGGGTCGCTCTCAAATACATTCTGCATAGACAAGTCAAGCACATAATACATGTGAATTGCAAGCCAATCATTATAGTCAAGTATTGCACCTGTATTTTTGTCCTTTCCGCCCATGTTGAAATTCTCCGCCACCATTTCATACGCTTCAATGTCCTTTTGGATTGGACATCATGTGGTAAAAAGTAGCCATTATCTATAATAAGGTTTATGGCAGTGATTGATGTGTTTGACGTGCTCTCAATGTGCTGCTGGCTATTTTATCTTGCTGTTGGTAGTGCTACACAATACAATTTCCTCATCCCATCCAATGACGCCTCCAACTGTATATCTTGGTGATTATTGAAACCAACAATCTCTGCAGGGTAATGACGGCAGTTCCATATCCATACAAGAGATTATGTCATGCTCCTGCATGCATTCGTTTTGGGTAGTTTTTCCGAGTACTCCCTAGGTAGCGCAACCCTTGGAAGATACAGAACAGCAGAGTTAATAGCGCAATCAACAACAATGACATCCTCTCTTAACAATGCATTGTTAGTGCGGTATGTGATATCAAACTGAAACACTTGAGTAATCAACGGGAAATCTAATGCCTTGAAGCAAGTCGAAATGTAGGACAACGGGATTTCCACACCGTATTGTATGTGTGTGTTGTTAGGATCAGGGATTTGCCTCTTTCTAGTAGTATGCCCAGTATTATTCTCCTGATAATTTGAAATGTTCTTACTAAAACAATACTGTGCCGCCACTCTTACATCGTCGTTAGAGTATTCCAAGCTGTTAAGAATGGGGACACTGACAAAGTTCAGCCTGGAATTATCCACCTTGGCTCCATTAATTCTTACTACTGTTTGATTGGTGAGGGCGAACGAACCTTTGGGCGCCACAGTCTTAGCAGCAAGATCGTCTCTGGAAGCGGTAGCAGTGAGCAGGATATATCCATTGCCATAATTCACCAGCTAGTTCGATGCCGTCTTACAATGAATCGCATATCTCTCACCTGATTGTTTGCTTTTAGGGCTCTCAAAATGTCCATTGCATTCCACATTGTGATGTAGGAAGTTGTTAATTGACTTCACTGTGTATAACCATCAAGGAGACTGACTTGATCTGAGCCACCCTTAGACGTCTTATACGTGAAAGTATTATTGCCCAGTTGCTGAGTAATATTGCGCCAATTATACCATAGATCTATATTGCTGAGAGCAATACAGCTGTCAAGATTCATAGGACTGTTGAGACCATTCCTAAGCCTGCTGTTTGAATCAGTCTTGCCATTAAATGTTGGCATGTGCAGAGTATTCATGCTTATATCTATGTTCTGTCTAAATGCCAATGTTTGCGAGCATTGACTTGTAATCAACCTTCTTGATTTTCTATGTTTGAAGAGATAGTGATGCAAGTCAGCTAGCTTGTTCTTCAGTTGGATTACCTGCCTATAGTTCCCCCAACAACACCTGAATCCTCTCAGCTATCTCTTGCACTGAGGTAAAGAACCCAGAACCTCTGATTGCTTTGGCTTGGGAAGAGGATGGATTTTGTCCTGCATTCATGTGGACTTTGTCCAGAAAAATTATTTTTGAATGCAGCTTAGCAGTTGGTTTTAACACCACATTCTTTTTACGTTGTTGGACACCCTCTTAGCCCCAAAAGCAGGCACCATTTCATTGGGCCTCTTGGCATATCTCACGGATAAAATGTTTTCTATTTTAAATCTTTTTAGTGGGATAGTGTAATTCCCTATGAGTAGTCCCTTCTCTGTCGTCTGTCGTCTCTTCAACACATTCCCGTACTTGCTAATGGATGCCAATTCGTGCTCAATGGTATCAAGTCTAAATCGTTCAAATTCCTAAGATTCTTCTCCTCATAAAAATCTTTATCACTCTCTGTTATATTAAAGCGCTCATAAAGATCTATTCCTGGTTGTGACTCACAACCGGTAATGCTGTTGGTACTGTTAGTAATTGATGCTGATCCTGCAAAACTGTAGTTTGATTGCGAATTTCATTTTTCAAAGCATCTATCTCTGCTACCACCGCTGCCAGACTGTTCACAGCCTTTTACAGGCTGATTAGTTGATTGATTGGATGAGCTTTTGGCTGAAGGGCCTTGCCTGTAACGGGCTCAACTCTGGCTATCCTTTCACTGGGATTCAGGGTAGAGTCTCTAGACTTATTACTCACTGCTATCCTTCTCTTTAGCGATCTTTCCAGCTCACTATATTGGCTGAGCTTCTTGTAGTCAATATCCTTGAAAGGCATAGTTATGTTATACTATATGCTTCGACTAAAATCCCTGTATGTTTTTACCCACTGGTAGTTTTACACAAGAAAGCAAGACATGTCTTTCTTGCTTTTAACTCTCCCCTTATTTTTATGTATAATCTTACCCACTATGTAGTTTTACACAGGAAATTAAGGCATCCAAACTGGGGTAAAATCCCCCCTATTCTTAGCCTCTGAGTGCATTGGGTTCACAACTAGAACAAATTGATCAGCAGTGGCTTCTCGAAACAAATCCTTAAAGGTTTCAAAGTCCACCTCCCTCTCTAGATCTTGATGAATATGCTTCAAATCTTTCTCTGATATGCTCCTGCGGAATATGAAGAGATAACCGTTCATTCTGATGGGTTTCGGTGCCTGGAAATAGTCCTGCCCGGTGAAGACAAGAGAGCAAGTTTTCTCTCTCATTTTAGTAAAATATAGTAAAATAGGCAGAGAGTTTCTTCATGCTCTTGGTATCCTCATCCAATATGTCATCAAACATTATTAAATTCTGATAGGCACTGTCAATCTCGGCAGACATCATATCATATCCAAATCAAAACTTTATTTCATTAGAATGAGTACACCATGCCTTTTTTCAACAGCTCGTAGCTTAGGCACTAGCCCCTCATCGTACAAAGGATTAAAACCCACCAACTTAACGAACAAGTAGAATCGTTCAAAGTAGTTCAACTTGCCAATCAGATTGAGCAGAGCATTGGTTTTACCACCCCGTGAAGCTCCACTGATGAGACACTAAAAGGGGTGCTTGATTAGATACTTGTTATTGTTTGGATTATTAGAAGAGACCCAACCCCCCCCCCCCCCCTGAACATGCTTATAGAAATTCGTTAGTGCAGGCATCCTTCGGCTCAGCTTGTTGTATGCATCATTACTCAGTTTAAATGGGGTGCACATGAATGGCTTGATATAGGTCAGATCTTCGCAGCTGTCAACAATGACTTTCAAGGTAAGTAAAGCACAGGGTATTTTCCTCTCTAAATTTTGATATTCATCACAACACCAGGAAAACATTCTCTTTAGCAACTCTCTGGGGCACAACTCTATAAATAGTTTCTCGCCAGTCAACTTAAATTATATGTAGTTGAGATATCTCTGGTCTTTGTTGATAAGGTGTCTGTGAAGGTTAGGTGGAGCGAAGTCATTTTTCAACTTGGCTTTCAGCGTCTCCATATAGTCAGTATCAAATCGTGAGCACGTTTTGCTCTCTGTACCTTGCAACCTTTTCAACACAGCTTCAAAGTGTGTATATGGGATGTATGTTGGTTTTATAGTATTTCATTAATGACCATTGTGATCTCTCACCCAACCACCTATCGCAATTCCCCTGATTTTGATTATTAGTGGTATGAACAATTTGGGACACTTCATGCTCATTTATAATGGGGGCAGTCTTGTTGTTGAAATATGCAGACTTGTATGTGATCTCATCAGCACCAGTTGGTTTGCTAAACAGTATTTTAATAGCGATTACGGCCTTCAACCCCTTCATCTGCCTCAACTGGTGAGAAAGAGTATCACATGTGACTGTAGAACTGTTGTTGAGTTGTTCAATCAAACTTGCACTATTCGTAATTGAAACAATGTATGGCTTGGCATAACCCTTCAGAGCATGTTCTAATAGGATGGTATTAGGCTGTTGTGGAGGGAATAATATAGTCCTTCTTTGCCATAGTTTCACTCCTCTCAACTTGAGCTTGTCTTCGTCTTTCACTTTTTTTATTAAGATCTCCCATTCCAACAGCCCCGGCCATTTGAGCTCTTTTACATTTCATTTTGGAGAGCTGATGTTTAATCTCATCCAAAAGCAACTTGTTAGTTATTTTCTTCTCAAGCTGTTCGACCTTGGTTAGCCATTCCATGGCAACATTATGTTTATGTTCATCTCTTCCCAATCGCTGTCTCCTTTCCATTGCCGGAAATCTCATTCCGATTCGAGCAGGTGTAGTGAGTCGCTATATAAATATATATATATATATACATATTCCTAAAGAAATCTATTTCTCTAAATGGGCGACTAGTATTGGAATGGGAACAACCCAGTCAATAGATAGGTGCAATCACCAATCGTCAATTTAAAGCGTATTTTATCTCGTTGAGCAATACAAATATGGATTTTCTTTCACACTCTTCATTTTACCACATTATATATATATTGGGATTACCTAATAACAGAAAATTTCTTTGAATAATAGTGATGTGCACACATTGTTAATCACTGAAGTAAATTGAAACATTCTTTCTATTGACCTCATTTCTTTCACACACAGGTTTGTGAAACAAGTGATAGCCTCAATTGACAAACCGCTCGAGAGTTAAATATATAATCGACTATTGTGAAAGCAAAAATGTGTCAGTTAGGAGGAGTAAAAAATAAATTGTTGGGCACAGTTAGGCCAGTGACAATAGGTCGTCACTGTGTGTGTAAAACAGTCTGAGGAGGAAAAGTGAACGGTATTTTTAAAGATCCTTACAATATGTCGAAGCTGTGGTACTTATGTGCTTTGTTTTTTCTGGCTGACCTTGAGCCCATTATAGCGCATATAGTTAGCGTTGGGTTGTTTGGCTAATTGCTTTATTGTCGTGTCAATAGCCCACACCTCAATGTTTTCACCAGTGGCTGCGTTTAGTGTTAAAATCAGTGTATCACCACACTGGGCTTTTAGCTCTCTTTCCCCTTCGATCCTATAGATACGCTGTGATGTCTCAGCCCATTTTATAGCAGCTGAGGTTGTTAGGGTTGTGGCACGATAACTATCTGGAATGCCTGATTGTGGGCAATTAGGGTCGTTTATAAATCTCGTTTTTTATTTCGTATTTAAATGTGTGTCTGATCAGTATAGCTGTACCTCGCTTATGACTTGTATTCGAGCAGAGAAAACCCCATTCGTGCTTCCACGCTAATTCGGTCTCCAAACTGAAATGGGTGTCTACTAAAAATGCAATATGACACACTTCAGAAATTGATCTAACTCATGTTTGGTTAGTTTTGTAAATAATCACGACCCTTTCGGCAAGGCAAACACTTGTAACACACATGAACACAGGATTTAATTTATATGTTACATCAAGGCATACAGGGTTTTTTTTTTTGTTTTTGTTTTTTTTTTTTTTTTTTGGGGGGGGGGGGTTGTTAAATAATAAGAGAGGGGAAACCAAAAGTGGGACATGTTTTACCACTTTTACGTCTGGTATAACTTTGCCACTTGGTATTGTTTAAAAGCACACTCAGGGAGGTACAAAAATAAATTAGTTATGAGATCTTGAAAAACGCAAAAACCATAAACAAAAAAGCCATACATCTGGGGGCAACAACACATTCACATACGCGATATGAGGTCTGGTGAAGAAAGCGGGAGATGGAGGGCGAGAGAGAGGTAGAGAGAGTGATGGAGAGAGAGAGAGGGAGAGATAGAGGTGGACACATGGATAGAGTGGGGGAAAGCGCTAGGAACATTTAAATCGAGAAGATGAGAGAGAGAGGGTAAGGAACAGACAGACAGATTGACAGGCATACAGACGGAAAGACAAGGATATATTTGGAGTGATCGAAAGAAAGTCACATATACATACTTGCTTGCATACTTGTACCCAACATAAATATATACATGGAATTCTGCTTGACATCGACTGTATACATTTATATACATATGCATATAAACAAACAAATTATATACATTATACAGGGATTATACTATATCTATTTTTATTATGCCTACAGTTAAAACTAGAAGTCCTGTCATGAACTATGCGCTTATTTGGGCTTAATTGCGCGTAATTGTCACATCGAATGGCATCCAGGGCAGGTTCTCCTGGTTACTCATTGCAAAAACAGGCAATGTTTCTGCCAATGGTTTACCCGAAAATCCATTGGCTGAAACATTGCTTGTGCACATGCCATATGTACAGAATTTGATAGCCTTACTATGACCATAACACGTATATTAACGCCCAGATCAACGTGCTATTTGTGCGCATTTCATGACAGGACATTTAGTTTTAACTGTACGTGGAATATTGTCCAATGACAGGGGCTGTATCAGAGTCCAGTGTGAACTAAAATGATACTTACCGGGACAACATATAGATCGAAAGAGTCATTATTTGCAGGTAATAGGTCAGGGCCTTTGAGGGTTTTGACTGTGGGCTTGACAATTCATTGGCTGTTTTTTTCCCTGAAAGTGTAACGTCCGTTTCTTTTGCAATAGTTATTTTGCGTTTCCAATTACACGTTTACGATTTGTTTGATGTTTTTTTCAATCACATATTGCCAAAGTGAATATGCGCAAATAATCGAAACAATAGTTTACACAAATAAAAATCTACTTACTTTTTAAACAGAACCATATACTCCGTTCGTCGCTTTTCAAATGCGTATCCTCAGGTTACAGAATTAGTTAATAATTGGTAACTAATAACAAACACATGAACTGCAGAACAATGAATCTGGTTGATACAATGTAACAAAAACATTTTCCATGTTGTTTTTGGGGTACTCATAGAATATTGTGTGATTAATATCAGTTGAATATGTAGAATTTTAGTGCAGCAAAATGTCTATGGATTATTTGAAATGTTTTTCAACGTTGGATTCCAGATTTTTATTTTATATACATTTTCATGTGAGTGGTCAGTTAGTATATGGAGAAATACAGTTTTCTGACTGTGATCATGAAATAATAATTTCCGTTGAACTTATTAATCCCGCTACAATGCTTCTATAAATTCTTTTGTAGAAAGGATCATGCAGTTTTGACACGATATCATATTGGTCATACACGACTAATACATTCCTTTTCGTTGGAGGGTAATATGCGACCAGAGTGTGTTCCATGTCTGCAGGTGTTGTCAGTGGAACACATTATTTTACATTGCTCTGATTTGAAACTTGTCAGAGCGCAGTACTTCACAGTTAGATCCCTTAGAGATCTATTTTATAATACGAGCCCACACAAAATTGTATCATTTCTGAAAGTAATCAACCTTTTTAATAAATTTTAAAATTGTTTTTCTTCTTTTAAACTAGACTCATCAGGTCTCAATTTCTCAAGTTGATTTAGAAGTTATTCACTTTCTCATTGCTCATTGTTGTTCTGATCATTCTTATTCGCCATCATATTTTGATAGATGATGGAATTGCACAGCGAGGATACATGGATCGAATGCCGACTTCACCTGTGTTTAAACAAAATTCAGAAATGGGGTTCAGAAATGGTTTCAAATTTTCCAAGTCAAAAACACATTGTGTTAATTTCTTTAAACTCCCAAGGCTCTATCTTGATCGCCAATTAAAAAGGGATTGGAATTCTATTAAAGTTGAACACTGAACCCCCTGAAGGCAGTACTGATTGGTGTGCTGACCAACAAACAATGCTCCATCTGTGTAGATCACTTGTTAGATCCAAATTAGATTACAGTTGTGTGGTTTACGGTTCCGCGGGAAAGTCGTACCTCAAACCACTTGATGCAATTCATAATAGTGTATACAATAAGCCTGGGTGAATTCAGAACGTCACCAAAAGATTCAATGCTTGTTTAAGAAGGGGGCCTTCTCGTGAGAAGCGCACGATTAAACTGTCACTCGAGTGTGTTTCCAAACCTTCCTTATCATTGCGTCAAAGATCCTAAAGTGTAGGATTCTATAACAAACGCAAAATAACACCTTCGTCGTGAACCTCATATTACTCTTCGCCATCTAAGGAAACCAACTATCATTTTGGACCTAGCGTCCTACACAAAAGCTGAGACAAACTCGATGCAATTTAAACAAAAATACACCGAAACAAGGTCTAAATATAGTGCATATAAAATTATCAATACATATGGATCGGATTTAAAGATGGTGACAAAGTATCATCAGCCGTTGTTGCTGGTGATTGAATCACCTCAATCAGAATATCAAATAGGTTAAATTTTCACAGTTGAAGTTAAAGCTTTACAGCTGGCGCATGCACATCCCGAGAATGTACAAGAAGGGAAGTCGGCTATTTTGTCCGACTCACATTCCTCTTTGCAATGTTTACTCAACCCCAAGTTGGAACTTTGTGAGAAGTTGACTACTGTAATGCCTGCCCTATATGATATCGCGTTTTGCTCATTACCTGGGCATGCTGGTATATCCAGTAACACCGGGGCGGTGAAGGTAGCAAAACAGTTTTCAACCGAGCCTTTCGCAAATTTTAAAATTCCGTTCAGTGATGTTGAACCACATATCAATAAATACTTCAAACAAGTGTGGCAGACGGATTGAGATGGAATGGGAAATAACAAGCTCCGTCACATCCGACCAACCAGCAATGACAGATATTCTTCTCGTAATATTTGTAGAAAAGACCATGTAATTCTGACACGATGCCATATTGGTCATACAAGACTCACGCATTCTTTTTTTTTGTTAGAGGTTAATATGCGACCTGAATGCGTTCCTGGTTGTCACGTGTTGATAGTGGAGCACATTATTTTACATTGCACTGATTTTAATCGTGTCAGAGGGCAGTATTTCACTGAAGGGTCTTTAAGAGATCTATTTATCATACCAGCCCGACAAACTTTTATCATCCCTGAAGATAAAACAACCTTTTTAATAAGTTTTCATATTGTTTTTATTATTTTTACCTCGACTGTTCAACTCTCAAATCATCCGACTGATTTTATAAGTTATTCATTATATTGGTATCATCACTCATTACTGTTCAAACTACTCATGTATTTGTCGCTGTATTGTAACACACACTAAAAACTAAAGTGTTAAAACTAACACTTTCAAGGTGTTAAACCCATAATAACTCTTAAGGTTTGATTTTAACACTCAAAGTGAAATGCTTTAAGCACTTAGACATTACAATCGTCAGACATCTGAAACTTGAATGGATGGCACTTCCCATATGTCTAGCATTTGTGGTTCTTCCAGAATCGTCCATAATTTGATTGCCGCTTGGTGGGTACATAACTAAAAGGACACAACGCAGATGACGCAGATCAGGCTCGAGAGTTCGAGCCTGATCAGCGTCAACTGCGTTGTTTCATTTTAATTGTCGCGCCATTACACTTGTCAAGTGGTATTATTGTAACACCTGTCAAGTTCTGGGATATCTACACTTGAACAAAGTGCTAGTTCAGCACTTAGTAAGTGTTAAATACAGCACTTCAAGTGTCGTTTTTAACACTTTAGTTTTTAACGTGTATTTCCTGTTTTAATTAATTAGTTTATTTAACAATGATGCATTTTATTTTCTGTTTTTTCGCCACGATATAGCCTTAGCTGCTGAGGTGGCGCTCTGCACAATTAAATAAATAAATAAAATGAGAGCTGAAAAATTTGGAGTGAAGTTATGCCAAAAATCACCCTATTGTCCAACAGCATCGTCCTCCCCCACCCTACCTCTCCCTGTTTCATTTGGCAAAAAAATATTCGAAATCCTTCAAAACTCATTTTATAGCAAACACAAATAGAAAATTAACCGAATCAGCACACCATCTCATCAATTCCGCGACCCCAGTTTATTGCATTATTGGAACTCTTGGTATTTAAACTATCTGACTTGGTCAGCAAAGTTATAAATAATTATGTGACTTGATTCTTTTTATCTAGCCGTAGTTGCTGAATGTGACTGTAAATCCTTCTTTGAACAACCCTCTCGAGTGAGAGATTAAGGGCGTCTTATTTTTTGTAACTATTTGCGTTTTATATCCATTTATTTTACCACATCCATACGGTTTTATGCAAAGGTTCAATGCAGACCTTTTACCTAAACAATTCGTCACAGATAATCACATTTACATTTCTCACTCCAACACCACCGCTATAGCTAATAATTATCATGTGATCCAGTCATCAGATGGCTGCATTGGGGTCGGACTTTTCAATATAACCTCGAACGTGCTCAGAGGGTGATTGGGGAATAGAATACAAATAGTGAGAACTGACATGTCATATAACCTCCTCCACCAACAATCGGTCTCATGTCTTTGCCAGTTGAAACCTGACGGCATTAAATTATATATAAATCAATTTTATCTTATTTGGGTGTGAAGAACGTTGACACCGTCTAAACACCACATTATGCCCACTGGTCACCTAATTCTGGTCACACAGGAGTTATTTCCTTTTGTAAATGTTTATTCAATCCAGATGTGTGGGTGACATTGCCCCATACAGCATTTGATACTGAACATCTACGACAGAAAGACTAAATAATGATCCATTTATTATCTGTGAACATATAAAATCAGATTTAGGGATGGTGCGATAGACGGGAGAACGGACGGACACATGGCTCTAGTTACCACTCCCTCCACCCAATCTCTTAAAGAGTCTATTCTTAAGTATAAATGTCTTTATCCTCATGAAATCGTGGGAACATGATTGGAATATCATCCTCCTTGGCACACATGATAAGAGATAGTGTAAACGTATAATGCTAATGAGTTACGTAACTTCATTAAATAATTACATTTTTATATCTATCCAAATAAGATTTGGTAATGCCACACCAGGCAGTATGGCATGCAGTGGGGTATACTTACGGGTGTAGACTAGCTCTTGTTCCACATGACACATATTAATTGCAAGCATGAGTAACCAGACTCGTATCTGGAAGCGAACAGTTAGATCACTTGTAACTGTGTGAGATTCCTTGCTTCAGTCATTGAGATGGGTGAATATATGAATTACATCAATTAGACCTCCTTGAATGAGAACTGGGATTTTGAGACTAATATTGTACATAAAATGAGATGCCAAATTATTTCCCATTATTATTTTGGCCATCACAATTGCAGCTACTTCTATTGAGTTCGAAACTTTGCTGGCCAGGTATAGCAGTAAAAGGCATCATGTTCGCTAACAGTATAACCATGGGAATGAGAAATAGTTCCTCGTCCTGTTCTCTAATTGAAACCCAAACTGGAAAAAAAATCTTCGACCATTTATGAATTGGAACACCAAAACTGAAAGCGATGAAAAGGTCCATCTTTTGGACTAAATCTGATTATACAAATTCAAAATTGTACCGTTTCAAAAGTGTATGCATGCTGGGATTTCGTTTCCTGTGGCTTTGTCTCGAATATTGTCTTTTGTACTCTCCTTGCAGTGCCAATCCTATTGTTTTGAAATTTTGATTCGTTTTTCTACTTTTAGAGTGTTCAAATAGCACATACGGACAGAATTGTTCAAATCAATGTGGAAACTGTGACAAAGCAAGCTGCGATAATGTTGATGGCAGATGTGCAGACGGATGTAAAGCTGGATACACTGGAGACATGTGTAAATTAGGTAGGACTTTTCTGTTTATTCAACTTGTTCCATGCAAAGTAATGTTCACGATATCATTAAACTTTGTATTGATACTTCAAGAAATGGTAGGAAGGTAATCCTCAGGGCTATGCTGTCTGCATGCTATGTACCTTTACCTTTATAAATTTTTATAAATTGTCAGTATTCTTCCTCTTTCTCCACTCACACTCCTCGATTGCGATGGTTGTGTAATCCAAGTTTCAATTGTCTCGGGTGTAGTGTAAAGGTTTATCTCTGACTACGTTATTGAGAACATGAGATCCCTTCTTTTCTTTCATGTCGACATGTTGAAGATACTAACACATGAAATACATAACCGTCCGGTAGAGTCGATTGTGGCCATTGTCCTGAATGAAGCCACTCCAAATTTTCAACGTTTCTTCTAGAGAGCCTGCCGAACTCGTCCAGAAACCGCGCTTGTGTCCCGTAGGAATCACTCTCACGCTTGTGCACTATTTTTTCCTAATCGATATACCAAAATGTTCAATTCGCGTCGAAGGTCCCGGCCAAAAAATGGATCGACTATTCCTGCACCATGATTTAAAATTATTGGAAAACTCTTGGATATTGGCTGAAATACAGCGTTCTGATAAATGATATAATTTTCTTAATTTCTTTTTCAAGCTGTACGAAACGACTTCATGAGTAAATCTAGAAAAGTCGATCTACACCTTATGAGAGAATCACTCTTTTCAAGTTTTTATAAATCATTAACAGTGAAGGGATGGAACAAACTTGAACTGGCATCGTTACGTCCGCCGTGAATAGGTCACTATTGTTGCTGAGTTAGGATTAATCTCCCTACTGATTTGCAGTTGTAAACTAGGACTAAGTTCGCTGTGTTAATTGATAGAACCGCGAAGTCCCGCCAGCCCGTGGCTTATTGAGTGTCTTTTACAGACGATATTGTATGCAGGTTCCAGACAGTTTTCAGCTTCCTAGTAACTCCTGAAATGTGTTGCGTATTAATTATGAAGTTACATAACGAACGCTTGAATCAAGTTTTCTAACATTTAATATAATATATTGTCAAAATATATACTCGCCCAAAAATGAAAGTGTGCATTGCAGAAATTGATCAAACTCCCAAAAAATAATTTCGTAGGTGTAAAGAGTGTTAACCTGTTCATGAATAAGTTATATTGAACACAAAACAGCTTTCCCCATTAAAATTGCATTAACGTTAAATGACGTGCTGCACGTTTGTGAAAAGGCATGTTTTGCACGTGGAGAGTCTGAAAATTCATGCAGCAGTGTGAATCCTTGGGTATTTAAACACTAAAGTAAGGCCTTCCTATCGTTCACATTCAAACTTGCGCTGCTGTTAAAACGACTCCACGTTAGCATGCCAAGATTGACAATGAATCAACGTCTCCTTGCCCTGGGTATGATTAGAGCTGGCAGAACACACAGAGAGGTTGCCCAGCATTTAAACAGCCACCGTAACACTGTAGACAGGCTAGTCCATCGACGTGCACAACATGATGACGTTCGAGACCGACTCCGCTCCGGGAGACTCCGAGTTACCACCCATGCACAAGATCGGTATATCCGTGTCGTCCATCACCGGAACCGGCAACAAACGGCACGACGACAGCCAGGAACATCCCTAACCTGAGTCGGATACATCCTCAAACAGTAATCAACCGGCTGAGAGAATACGGCTTACGTCCTCGAAGACCTGCAATTCGTCCGATTTTGACGTTACGTCATCATCGTGCTCGACTGCAGTGGTGTAGACAACATCTCAGGCATCCCTTACACTGGTGGCGACGTGTTTTATTCACAGATGAATGTCGTTTCCATCTTTCATCATCAGATAGCCGCCAGAGAGTGTACAGACGTCGAAACGAACGCTACGCAGATCCATGTGTCGTGGAGCGAAACCGTTATGGGAAGGGTCTCTCATGGTGTGGGGTGGCATCACTGCCCGTAACAGAACTCAGCTGGTCATTATTGATGACAATCTCAATGCAGCCAGATATCGTGATGAAGTGCTTACACCTGTTGTTGTCCCATTTCTGCAACGTCACGGCCCCGGCGTCATTCTACAGCAGAACAACGCCCGACCCCACGCAGCTCGTGTTGTTCAACAGTATCTGCAGCAACAGCAAGTGGATGTTCTTCCCTGGCCCGCAAATTCGCCCGATATCTCACCCATTGAGCACGTATGGGACGAAATGAAACGTCAGCTACGCCGGCTTCCCCATGCACCGTCAACGCTTGTGGAACTCCAAAGACAGCTTATCAAAATATGGAACAACATCCCACAACACTTCCATGCTAACTTGTTCGCTTCCATGAGGCGTAGATGCACAGCAGTAGTCGATGCAGACGAAGGTCATACCAGATATTGAGTGTGTGACTTTTGTGTTTGACCCTTGGTGTCTTTCACTCTCCATGGCACCAACAGTGTTCGTCGTGGCGTAATGACATTTATCGTGTTGATCACAAATTGATTCATCTATGATTGAATCAAATTTCCATGAATGAAAATGATATATATCTTTTTTAAGTGTTATTTTTTAGCATGCACACTTTCTTTTTTTTGGGAGAGTATACTTTTGTCATCTCCGGCTATTTATTTACATGTTATAAAATATACAACGTTCAGTCATACCGAATACTATCTCAAGAAAGTGGCAACCATTTACAGGCAGCTACCAAGGTTCTCGATGCATCAGAGCAGGAAACAACTGACCCAAAACAAAGAAAACGGTGTTTATACACCATTTTCTGATGCAATACCTAATCACGCAACCACTCACAGGAAAGTTACAGGGAAGTCCCAGGGTGTGGCATCCACCATTGTTTGACTCTTACAAGGTCATGCAAGCTGCCAGTCAGTCTGTATGCAGGGCATAGAGTTTACAAGTGAAAAACGCATTCTGCCGCGTGTGTGTTAACTGGCAGAATTGCATGTTGGAATTCACAGTTCTGCAACACAGCATCAGGTGATACCATGTGATGTTCCACCCACTGCATATTATGATTTGGTGACAGCTACAACAACAACAATCTGCAAACTACTCTGGAATGTTATTAAAAGAACTCTAATCAAATATTGCAATATCATTGTCAGTTGACAATACTGGTTTCCAAGGGAATGCCTGGCATTGTCAACATAACATCTGGTTTCCACCCCAATGTGTGAATCAGAGTACACTTGTACTCTAATCGCCAAGTTGTATAATTTCATATAATTTCTACTATATTAATATAACACTGCACATAAAATATGATTCCGATCCCAAATATAAATTGTATATTAAATATTCTATGGTCACAATAATCGGGGTGGGTACAACACTTCCACAATAATCGGGGTGGGAAAAACTCTGAGGAGCTTTAACTATAACTCTTCTTCCGAGCTTGATTAACCCCTGCGTGCGCACTTCTCAACACTATTCTAGCTTCAAAACTCACCTAACCGTCGTAACTAGAAAGTAGACAAAAACTTTTCACACTTATTTTGAAGAAATACAACTATCAGTAGGCCGTCTGCTGTAGCAAAATCGTCACCGCGTGAAAGCCCTTAGAATCGCATGGAAACCGAGAGGATGATTCGTCCCTGCTTTAGTCTCAAGGCTACTTATTATTCTGTCACTGGCCTCGTTTGGGATTATGTCCGTCTATTTTATGAGCTGTTCAACTCTAACATACCCACCCTTCATACGGGACCGGGTGGTTCGAGATGAACATTTTTTCTTAGACGTCTTAAACTGACAGTCCAGCCATTTCTATACAAAGATACCCAGATCGTCGGCCACTGATTAATGAAGACGTCTATGTCATATATAGATCGCTTTTTAGATACACGCTACAAACATGAAAATTGTGTGTGTGTCAAGTATTCAATTATCTCACTCATAGAATGGATGTTCGAAACTTTGTGATGGGGGGTGGGGTATTCACGTCTACTTAACAGTGTTAGATCTGAAGTGAGTCGAGATTTGAAGAAAATTGAGTCTTTAGAAGTGCCATGCCGTCATGACACATCGTGATTTCAGAGGATATAATCGGGAATTGCACACAGAACAGCAGCATACCTCTAATTGTAACATTTCCCTCTAACACCCGTTGATTTGCTGCCAGGTATGTCACAAGCATGCCCTTATCGCTATGGTCTCCAATATTCCGGACGTCATAATACGCCATGGCTTGGCACTGACAAGGCCATGCAATCTGCTAGTCAGTCTGCATGCAGGGCATAAAGTTTCCAAGTCAAAAACGCACTCTGCATGGGATCTGTTTACCGGCAGAATTACGTGGTGGAATTCACAATTCTGCAACTCAGCATCAGGTGGATTTCACAATTCTGCAACGTCATACAGTTGAAACAAGAAGTCCTGTCATGAAATGCGCACAAATAGCACGTTGATATGCGCGTTAATGTGCGCGTTATGACCCAAATTAAAGCTATCATATTCTGTACATATGGCCTGTGCACAGGCAATGTTTCAGCCAATGGACCTCTGGGTAACCCGGAGGTCCATTAGCAGAAACATTGCATGTGTTTGCTATGAGTAACCAGGAGAACCTGCCGTGCTTTGGATGCCATTTGATAAGGCAATTGCGCGCAATTCCAACGCGCAATTAAGCCTAGATAAGCGCACTATTCGCGACAGGACTTCTAGTTTTAACTGTAATAGTTATTTTTACAAGTATGTCACATACCGACATTTCAGATGGTACACGATTCTATTTTTCTGCCTTTTCGATATATCACATTACTTGTATGTATTTGTCTTTTAAATCATTGAATGATGGAATGGGTACTTTTAGACATTAAAAATATCGATGGTTTTGCTCGGGATGTCTGGGGGCTGGCTATTTACTGAAGTAATGTTTTCTTAAAAGACTCAGCAACAACAAAAAATGAACCATGCCTGCTGACTGGTGTGAATGAGGCTATGCCAGATCTGGGTAGCCGTGTTTCTGTATATCTACTTAACCAATCCACCTTCAAAGCGTACCAAGTAGACAACAACCATCAGGTTGAAATATCATTCTGTATTCTAATTATGTTTTCGAGTTGCTGTTCTCATATGTTGATAGACTCAATTTGACTCACTAGATGGTTTTGAAATCGCAAATCGTGTTTCCAGAAGTCATCCAACGAAGCACGACCAACGCCGAACTCACCAAAGACGAGGACAAGGTCGCCTTTTTAAAAACTAAGCAGCTCAATAAAGTATAGCCTATCGCTCATTTTAGTGAAATATGTCAGAAATAGGTTAGAGTTTGAAGTGACGCAAACACGTCAAAATGGAGGCTATTCGGAAAAAAAAAAAAACAGAAAAAAGCTATTTCTTAATTGTTTGGACTATACAACATGCTAACATTTCAGAAACATCCGACGTAATTTAATTTTTGACCTCATGACACTCTATGATCTCACTCCAGCAATCGACCATAACCGCTGATAACTTTGTGAGACGGCATGGAATCTTCAGATGTGTTTTTATGGAGACTGTATTCTGAACATTTCGAAAGGCTAAAGGTTTAAAAGTTCAAACGAAAAGGTATACAGCAAATGTAAAATTGGCATCGCTGGTACCGGATCACTCAATTTAAAATGAAAAAAAATAATTCGGCACATTTGCAAATGATTAAAAATATTTGTAGGAAGTTTTAAAACTGTATCTCTCAAAACTATAGAACTGCGTGTGACACAAAATTCATCGTTTTTCAGCCCCTTCCGACTACGGTTATCGTGACGATTCAACGTCACGAAGAAACAGGTTTTGGTGACGTCAAACGCAATCATTAGCTCTTTGAGCCCCGGTGGTATCTTTCATATCAGTTCAATGACAGCGATAGGAAGAGTCCATATTCTTTACTTTGGGGCAGACCAATTAATATTTGCAATGTGCAGCCTCATGGCTGCACTTTGGAAATATTGATTGGTCTACCACACACATGCACCTAGCATCCATGCTGTTTTAATAAAATTACGAAGTATCATGTTCCAGGACGAAAAATCGGCCGTAGTGGCAACGCACGGCCATTTTCGTACATAATATTACGTACTGTAGTCGAAAAGGATTAATAAGAACATTCTGAAATTTGAAGTTGCTTAAAAACGTCAAAAATGGCCTAATTTAAAAAAAAAACAACTTGAAATCCGCATCGCTCTCGTCGCAGATAGAATATTAGGAAATAAATGGTAGTCCGAGAGAGCGGTTCTTATTTCGGATTAGTGTTCCAAATGTCGTGAGTGTGGTACAGAAAGAAAGAAAGGCTAGCGATCACAAGTCATTTCAACTTCGTTGGATGACTAAAGTAAAATATTTTGAAATCACAAAGCGAATTTCCGGATGTCATCCAACGAAGCACGGCTATGATCCTCTCGATCCAATAGCGAGAGGATGGTGTATAGTGCCTTTTAACGTACCAAACCGCTGGATAATGTGTCTCACGTCCCTTCCGGTCATCAGAGAGCCGAACGAATTTCTGTCCAGAATAAGAGTACCACCCGTTAACAGTAAACTGTGACCAAAGTTCTTGGAGTAGATTCTTAGCATTTTCAGTGTGATTTGTAGGACATCTTCCCCATATGACTGTAGCTGCTTGAGCTCCTGAAAACGCCATTGGACACTTATAAAAACATCGCTTTTTAAATATGTTGTTAACGGTCACAATTGGAAATGACGTGAAAATAGCCATAAATTTAACATTTGGATAGAAATGCACAATGAATGCCATCAAGTATTCTTTTGGCGTGCTTGATATCATTATAGTGCTGTGTTGTGTAGTTTGGGGCTGTAGCGAAATGTGAGAGGGGAAACGCTTCTCGCGCCTCGTCACATTTGACGTCATAGCCTTATGTGCTTTGTTCCATGGTCATATGAATGCGAGGAGACCACCTCCCGCTTATTGCATGAGGTGCATGTAATATTTTATAGTGGCACATGGTACCAGATATAGAGTAAGGGCTGTAACTAAAGGTGAGCGGGTAGCGTTTTTCACATTCTGTCACTTTTGTCGCTATAAGGATCTCCGTGATGCGTCCACGGCCGTATAAATGCGATGAGCTTACTTTTTAATTATTAATGGACGCATATGTAATATATTATAGAGATAGTTGTTAGCAGATATTGAGGTAGGGCTGTGAGTGAAATGGGGTACCTGTCGCATTTTCATTTGACATCATAGCTTAACCTGTGTTGCTTCCGTGGTAACGCGAATGGAATATCACATTCCATTGATTAATTAAGCTGCATGCAATATATTTTTCTGGCACATGTTACCATATATAGAGGTCGGGCTCTCACTGAATGTTGACGGGGTGGGGGGTGGTGGGTGGGGGTGGTTGGTAGCGTTTTTCGCATTTTTGAAACAATTGACGTATTAAGGTTGTCTTTTATGCGTCCGTGGCAATATAAATGACGTAGAGTCACGCTGGTGGGTAGGGTAAGGGTTTAAAAACTCGTTGTGACATAAAAATGTTAAAAATGACGCTAAATCCAATAATGCAAAATTTAGCTATTCTTTTTATTTTTTAAGCTCTACAACATACTTAAATTTCATGCAAATGGACGTATTTTCATTTTTGCGACGTTGACGTTGACCGTCACCGCAACGGCAACCCCACGCGAATTTTACGTCGGCTAAAAAGTGATTGAATTTTTTAGTATATTTTTTTATTGGAGAGTGTATTTCAAAACTTTGAGAATTTAAGTTGAACAGCATGACGGGTGTTAAGCGTTGATGAGAAAGACGCCAATCTGACGTTATTTTGGTAAAGATTGAACTTTGTCATTCTGACAACTGCATTTAGTAGAGACATCATCAAGGTTATAGTGTACGGAATTTTATAAATGTATATGTATGTTACTGATAGAGAGCTGAGTATGTTAGAAAATTAGCACATTTAAGGGAAAATGGCGTGTAAAAGCCAAAAATATGAAGTGACGTAGAAACGATAGTAAATAAATAATCGAAATACAAAAGAAAATTAAAAAAATAGAACACATTTTAATGTTTTACTCTTTAACCCTCCATGACGTCACATCAGAGTTCGACCACAACAGTTGAAAATTTCCAAGGACGGCACACCATTTCAGATATGGTTTTGCCAGAGATAGGATTTAGAAAAGTTGAAAATGGGAAACTTGACACAGGCGTTGAAATAAAAAGTTTTAGAAAAAAAAGTCTGAATAAAATGATATGCCCCAATTATTATTTCCACGTATTATTTTAGTTATCACATTGGATGCTACTTCAGTAGAGGGATGGAAACATTTTGCCACCTATAGTAGTAACCTGAAGATCACACCATCTTCATTGGTGTTACACTGTCTCTGAAGATATATATACTAGACATGAATACACATTCTTGAACGCGTAGGTTCAGATTGAGAACAACTTCATTTATCCTTATTATGGCGCATTGAAATTCCCAACAGACGTGATTTACAATTCTAACGCCAGATGTAAGTGTGTTCGGCACCATGTACGCTTACAGTTTAGCAGTGGGAATGAAGAAATAGTTCTCTTGCTTTTCTTTCTACGCCGTGTTGGCCATTTCAGAATTAAATTGGAACATTCTTCGATCATTTATGAATTCGAACACCAAAACTGAAAGCGCCGAAAAGGTCTAGCTTCGCTGTAAATCTGATTCAAATATTTTCAAAATTGTGTCGCCTGCTGTAGAAATTCTAGCTGAATAAACATATGATAAGACATCACATACACTTCCATTTCTAAACCGTTCACTTGATGGGATTCCGTTTCATGCGGACTGTTTGTCAATTTATGGCTATTGTACGCTCATTGCAGTACAAATCCTGTTTGTTAAACTGTTGATTCGTTGTTCCATTTTAGGGTGTTCTAATGGCACATACGGACACAATTGTACAAATCAATGTGGAAACTGTAACACAGCAAGCTGCAACAATGTTGATGGTAGATGTGTAGACGGATGTAAAGCTGGGTACACTGAAGATGTGTGTAAATCAGGTAGGCCTCTTCTGCTTGTTCAACTTACATTCTGCAACGCGATGTTAACTATATCACTAAATTCTGTGTGAATGTTTCAAGAAATGGCAGGAAGACAACCCTCAGAGTTATGCCGTTTCCATGCTGTGTACCTTTACCTTTATATGTTCAGTAAAACTCACTTATTACGAAGCCGATTATAACGAACAATCGGTTACAGTTTTTTTTTATTCCCCGGCCGACGCCTGTAGAAAGCATGCTAAATTTTCACGCTTGTAACGCAGTGGGTTATAGCGAATAATCGGATATAACGAATACGAATTAGATGATGACAGTTTACCCTCAGTGCGTTTAAAATCACATTGGATGCAACTACAGTAGAGGGATGGAAACATTCTTTATCACCTATAGGAGTAACCAAAAGATCGCACCATCTTCAGTGATGTTACACTATCCCTGAAGATATATATGCTAGACATGAATACACATTCTTGAACGCGTAGGTTCAGATTGAGAACTCCTTCATTTATCCTTATTAAGGCGCATTGAAATTCCTAACAGACGTGATTTACAATTCTGACGCTAGATGTAAGTGTGTTCGGCACCATGTACGCTTACAGTTTAGCAGTGGGAATGAAGAAATAGTTATCTTGCTTTTCTTTCTACGCCGTGTTGGCCATTTCTGAATTAAATTGGTAACATTCTTCGATCATTTATGAATTCGAACACCAAAACTGAAAACGACGAAAAGGTCTAGCTTCGCTCTAAATCTGAATCAAATATTTTCAAAATTGTGTCGCCTGCTGTAGAAATTCTAGCTGAATGAACATATGCTAAGACATCACATACTCTTCCATTTTTAAGCCGTTTAATTGCTGGGATTCCGTTTCTTACGGCATTTTTGTCGATTTTTGGCTATTGTATTCTTATTGCAGTGCAAATCCTATTTGTTAAAAGGTTGGTTCGTTGTTGCATTTTAGGGTGTTCTTATGGCACATACGGACACAATTGTTCAAATCAATGTGGAAACTGTAACAAAGCAAGCTGCAACAATGTTGATGGTAGATGTGTAGACGGATGTAAAGCTGGGTACACTGGAGATATGTGTAAATCAGGTAGGCCTCTTCTGCTTGTTCTACTTACATTCTGCAACGTAATGTTAACGGTATCACTAAATTCTGTATGAATGCTTTAGGAAATGGCAGGAAGACAACCCTCAGAGTTATGCTGTTCCATGCTGTGTACCTTTACCTTTATATTTTCAGTAAAACTCATTTATTACTAAGTCGGTTATAACAAACAATCGGTTATAGTTATTTGTTTAATCCCCGGCCGATGCCTGTAGAAAGCATGCTTAATTTTCACGCTTGTAACGCAATAGGTTATAGCGAATAATCGGATATAACGAATACGAATTAGATGATAACAGTTTACCCTCAGTACGTTTAAAATCACATTGGATGCAACTACAGTAGAGGGATGGAAACATTCTTTGTCACCTATAGGAGTAACCAAAAGATCGCACCATCTTCGGTGATGTTACACTATCCCTGAAGATATATATGCTAGACATGAATACACATTCTTGAACGCGTAGGTTCAGATTGAGAACCCCTTCATTTATCCTTATTAAGGCGCATTGAAATATTCCTAACAGACGTGATTTACAATTCTGACGCTAGATGTAAGTGTGTTCGGCACCATGTACGCTTACAGTTTAGCAGTGGGAATGAAGAAATAGTTCTCTTGCTTTTCTTTCTACGCCGTGTTGGCCATTTCAGAATTAAATTGGGAACATTCTTCGATCATTTATGAATTCGAACACCAAAACTGAAAGCGCCGAAAAGGTCTAGCTTCACTGTAAATCTGATTCAAATATTTTCAAAATTGTGTCGCCTGCTGTAGAAATTCTAGCCGAATAAACATATGATAAGACATCACATACACTTCCATTTCTAAACCGTTCACTTGATGGGATTCCGTTTCTTGCGGACTGTTTGTCAATTTATGGCTATTGTACGCTCATTGCAGTACAAATCCTATTTGTTAAACTGTTGATTCGTTGTTCCATTTTAGGGTGTTCTAATGGCACATACGGACACAATTGTACAAATCAATGTGGAAACTGTAACACAGCAAGCTGCAACAATGTTGATGGTAGATGTGTAGACGGATGTAAAGCTGGGTACACTGGAGATGTGTGTAAATCAGGTAGGCCTCTTCTGCTTGTTCAACTTACATTCTGCAACGCGATGCTAACGGTATCACTAAATTATGTATGAATGCTTTAGGAAATGGCAGGAAGACAACCCTCAGAGCTATGCTGTTTTCATGCGGTGTACCTTTACCTTTATATTTTCAGTAAAACTCACTTATTACGAAGTCGGTTATAACAAATAATCGGTTATAGTTATTTGTTTAATCCCCGGCCGATGCCTGTAGAAAGCATGCTTAATTTTCACGCTTGTAACGCAATAGGTTATAGCGAATAATCGGATATAACGAATACGAATTAGATGATGACAGTTTACCCTTAGTACGTTCAAAATCATACATGAAGGATTTGGATTTAACTGTTAGGGACATTGTGTGTGTTGAAGATAAAATTGATGGAGAATCTGAACTTTCAGAAACATTACTGGCAAAGCAGGTGACACCGGATGCGTTAAAACAGTTAAGAGGTATTTAGATGGACAATGCAAAATAAATGAATCAGTGTTCAGAAATTTGTATTCATTAGCAAATTTTGTAAAACCCACAGCGAGCGCCAGTCAACGTTACATGAGTTCTTTAAAACATGATGCCCAAAAAACGTGTGAAAATTGTTAAATATGTTTTATACCAAGAATATGCTATAATGTCTCCCGCTAATTATTATTTATATTCTTTATTTCTATGGCCTTTTCCTGCGAGTCGTATATTGCGCCTGCTCTCGACGTAATTTCTATGGTCACTTTTACTTCGCTATAATCGAGTGTTACTGTATATTGTTTTTGTAAAATGTCAATATTCTTCCCCTCTCTCCACTCACACTCCCAGTTTTCACTGTGTGTGTAACCAACATCGGTGATATACTTTGCAATGGAACTAGTGTATTGTAGCAGTTCTTCCGTTGGTGTATCTCTAACTTTATTATGGAGAACAGGGGGTCCCCTCTTATTTTCAATACAGGTATGTCCATGACAGAAACAACCATTAAATTAGTTCACGGTCTGTGTCTCTTTGTACCAGCCAGCACTAAGCAGCATACATCGGCCGACCATCTTTTCAGTTTCATTAAACTTATTTCTGATATGCACGCTATCTCACGTAGACAGACATTCCAACTACTGCTCTCTCATTTTTCCATACTTGAAGGGAAGTTCTGGTTTAAAATGATCTTATGCACGACGCCTGATGTCCCATCCGCTAGCATCTCTCTCTTTATGCAGCAATCGTCGAATGCATTTGTATCAAAACCTGAAACACTACAGCTTGGTAACTCACTGGTAACTCTTTTCCATTATCCATTTGGTATTCAATAGTTTCAGTTTGGCCCACTCTTACATACCTTCTTCCATTGCATTGTCTTGGAAATCTTCAGATTCCCCTTTGCAGTATATCGGGTGCAGAATGCCAAGTACACATACATTATTTTGGAATGCCTGATGATATTTCCGCTCATCAGGATTAATCCAAAGCTCGGGTTAATTTTAACCCAGAAATTAGGTGCCCTTCCGTTCGTTATCCACGTTTCCTCTCATCAGGATAAATCCAAAGCTCGGGTTAATTTTAACCCAGAAATTAGGTGCCCTTCAGTTCGTTATCCACCTTTTCGGGTTAAGACCGTTGATATGGTTTTGGGCCTGGACGCTTCTATTCATCACATGGTGAGCAGCGGGGGTGTACCAAAAAGCTAAGTCTCACTAGCCCTGCCACAGACCTGCCAAAACTCCTCAACCTATATTCAGCCAACATATCTTGCAAAACTTTTTTGGTGTAGTAAAACATGCATCTTCATCACAATGATAAAGCGCCACGACAACCCACGCACTATTTGACCTGTCTCGACGAGGGACATCCTTTCTTCTATAACACAGATGAGATAATTGTATCGAACCATGTCCGTGAAAACCAATCATTAATCATGGCTAGTGGGAGGACGAACTAATCTGTGTCCAAGGAGATGTGCCTCTGTTCTCTGTGCTCAAAACAACTGGCAGATTAAACAAAAGTGTGAATATTTTGTGTGTTATGTGTGTGATTTATTATCAAACAAAAAATGTCTAAGTGTGCTCACCCCTTCCGTCTAGCTTGAACATAAAAGCAAGAAACAAAAAATGTATTTCCCTGTGAAAGTCAAGTGTGTGATTTTTAATCAAACAAAATTATCAGACCTCTACGTCCCCCTCGGTTGAACATAAGGAAGAAATAAAATCTGAAAATAGGACTGTGTCTCTATGAGACTTGATTTTCGTGAGCGCGTGTGCCTTTCTTTTGAATAATTTAGTTAGCCCTATTTCTGTCAGTGTATTCACATATCCATTCTCTTTGAATATCTTCCAATTTCATTGAAATGTACATGCTTCATGTTGGGTAGTGGGGTGAATGTTTCTTTTTTATCTGTTCCATTTCCTCCTCTTCAAAATCCTCAGTTTGTGTATCAGTAGTAATATGTCGTTTACGTGGTTTTCGTCCAGGTTTTTGCCACGGTGTAATTTGTATTGGATTCTCTTCTTGAATTCCAATGGTACTATTAGTTTATCTGCTGATGTGAAATAAGAAATTGAGGACTGCCATATTTTTATGACTGAGCAAATACAATCATCATTTGTTATAATGACGTGGCATTCATAGGAAAAGCAAGCTGTCATCCAGATTAAAATCTCTCCAAAGAATGTTCACGTGATATTTCGATTATAAGGCAGGAGAAACTCAATCCATTTACGACGTTTACTATCACGTCGTTGGAGAAAGTATAAAACTGTCAACTCGAGCTCAGTGAGGTTTGATACTGAACCAACCTTGGCTATACATAGAAATGAAGATATCGAAGGGAAGAAATGGAGTTGGAAGAGTTGAAACGAAGTGGAAATAAACCAATACTAATCCAAGAAATAATTTAACAGAGTTGAAGTCGAAAAAATATCACCATTAGTATTTGACGAAATTCCACACGATTCCGACAATTTTTACAGAATGTCATCAGGGATACCATCCAATACGGAAGATTAAGAGGAGGAGTACAAGCCATTATTACTAGATGTGATGTTAACAAAGGAGGTAAGAGGAATGGAATAAATATGCTGGGTTAGCAATTAAAAATTGAGAAACAAAGCAAAGCCACTTTTCAGGGTCATCACATCACATATTGAAAAAAGTAGAAAACTCTTGATATACACACTTGGCAGTTTGCCACTTGAGTCTTGGTGTCAAGATTTGATTCAGTTCAAGAGTTATAAACCTCATAGTTTTGACAATGTAAGTTATTTTCGTTGCACTTAAGAGAGCTTAGCTGCATTCCCTTTGATTTTATAAATAGTGTAATACGAAACATGTTTGTGTTTCACTTAAGTATTTTTTTGTTTTTTCAGAATTTGTACATCGTACAAAATCAGAAAAAAATACTCATGTGTAACACAAACACGTTTTACACTCTACCTCAAATTTAACATAAAATTATTTTCACTTGTACTCAAATTAAATTTTCAGAAAATTGTTTTTGTATGAAACATAAAACATTTTCTCAAAAACCTTCTTGAGAAAATGATTTTATGTTTTGAAAACATTGGAACATGAAAATTATTTTTCTGTTTGCAAATTTGTTTTCTGAAAAAGTTCTCTGTTTTATTATAAACTTTTTTTTTCAGAAAACTATTTAGCAAATAGAAAAGAAACCCTTCTTTGGTTGATTAGATAATGTTTTCAATGCACATTCATTAATCCAATATCCTTTCTGTTTTCAAAAGTAACATGCGCCTTTATTTGGACATGTTTTAGCCAGATGTCCACCCTCCTTACAAATATAACAGTGCTTCAAGAATTTGTAAAGTTCATACATATAATTTAAGACAGTACAGGAGGCTCATTAAATGTAAAATTTTACCACCACAAAATCTTCACATGCCAGTTTTACCAATTCACTGTAACACTTTGCAATACATGTGCAGAACAAGAAAATGATCACTGTGAACACACACGAGAACAACGCACATAGACAACTGTCAAACTTTTCAGAGTAAATGGTATGGCAAACAAAATACTTGACACTTATCAGAATTGACTATGGGAAGAATTGTCTAAATTTACATACATTAAAGTGATAAATATTTAAAAATGAAACAAGAAGCTAGTGAGTATTCAGTATGGGTGAAAATAGATAAAGCCACTTCGAAAAAAGATTATGCAGACATTGAAAAAATAAAATTACAAGATATTGAAAACAATCCTGATAACAGATCATTTGCAAAAAAACGCTTTAAACTTGTTATGGTGGGAAAATGTACAAAACAATGTCATAACTAAAACGGAGTACATACATAATCCATCCAAATATTTTGACTTGGGACAGGACCCAGATATCATTGATAAACATGAAGAAATATTTGATCATGATCATTTGTTTTAGTGAATTACTCAGATACAAAACAAATGTATGAGCCCCACTGATCCGCTAATGATGTTATAGTTTCTTTTGTCACAGCATGGGCACGTTTGGAATTGTCCAAAGTTATAAGCAGATTAGGTAAACGTGTTTTATATTGTGATACAGATAGTTGCATTTATATACATAACCCACTACTTTGGAATCCAACAATTATAAACGCTAGGTTAGGTTCATGGACAGGTGAACATCCAGATGGAAAAATCATTGAATATGTAGGTTTGAGTCCTAAAAATTATGGTTATAAATTTATTAAAGGTGGAGAAACACACACTTCATTTAAAGTCAAAGGGATTACATTGGATTTCAACACAACACAAAAAAGGCAATTTGAAAGTGTGGTTGAATGTCTGCAAGATAGGCAGAATTGCAAAATAAACACTGAATACACAAATATAATTAAATGTCACAAGAACAGACAAGTCACAAGAGAAACACAAACCAAAACATTTTGGTCTGTATTCATAAAACGTTCAGAAATAAATATGATACATGTCTATATGGGTTAGCTTTAAATAGAATTAAATGAAACAAGAATAGACAAGTGTAAATAAACACGAGACATGTCCAGACATGTTGAAGGTGTAAATATAATTAAACAAAACAATGAAAAGACAAGTGTAAGTAAATATGAGATATGTCCATACATGTTAAAGGTATAAATACCCCCACCTATGGTGGCAATGGTACATTTGAGTTTCAACCATGGATCTGGCAGGGTGACTTTCAGAAAACAAGATCTCTTGTAAGGCATTATTGTATGTTTTCCAACTTATTTCTCCTAGTCACCAAACAATAACAGATGTTATTCAAATTGAATTAGAAAAAAACAAAAATGTACAGTTAAAACTAGAAGTCCTGTCATGAAATGCGCACAAATAGCACGTTGATATGCGCGTTAATGTGCGCGTTATGGCCCAAGTAAAGCTATCAAATTCTGTACATATGGCCTGTGCACAAGCAATGTTTCAGCCAATGGACCTCCGGGTAACCCGGAGGTCCATTGGCAGAAACATTGCATGTGTTTGCTATGAGTAACCAGGAGAACCTGCGTGCTTTGGGTGCCATTCGATATGGCAATTACGCGCAATTCCAATGTGCAATTAAGCCTACATAAGCGCACTATTCGTGACAGGACTTCTAGTTTTAACTGCACATCGAATTTTGTACTGCATTAAACACAATGAATACTTTTAACAAAGACAATTTACAAAATATTTAGACTAGAGTTATTATTTATGATGAATGTACCACAAATTAATCAAATAATAGATTCTTCAGAAAACATATTTGAGTTAAAAGCACCTTTACCAAATATTCCCTCCAACTAGTATGAGGAAAGCATGAAAGTAAGTAGTATATAAGTTAGTGATAGAAAACTTTTCCACAAAAATAATTATGGCATAAGTGAGAGTTTATTGTTTCAGCATCCCTGTAATATTTTTTTCATTTCAGGACCTAGTCGTTCAGTGAAAACAGAATGGGTTAAAAACCCGATTGATATGAATCATGATTTCTTTCAAATTGTACCTAAAAAATTACTTGGTGTTACAAAATCATTTGCTGTTATGAAGAATGCCAAAAAGCATATACTTCACTTAAACAAAGTGAAGACATCAAATTCGTTGAAGGTATTCCTGACGCTGAATTTGACATTGTCAGTGATGTCACTATTCCACATCTTATCGTTCTCTATGATGTGTTAGGAGATAAAGATGAAGCAAAAATCAAATTATGGTTTACTCGTAAAGGACATCATAGAAATGCCAGTGTTATTTACATACACAAAATATGTGTCAACACTCTAAATCTAGTGGTAGCATAAATTTAAATGCACATTATATGATTTTATTTCAAATGCAAGACATACAAGACAAATTAAAGTATTATCAAATCAGGTTCAATTACCAGATTTAAATTCAGCTTATCGTGATGCAAAATACATTGGAAACGGTTATTTATTAATTTATTTTTGCCCTAGAACTCCTGATTCATTGAGATTAAGAAATGATATTTTTCATCGTTGGGTAACACAAGATGAAGGTGGACCAGTCATTTATACAAAAATATAAACAGGACAGCGTTATGATATTTGTGTCAGTTGTTTCAAATATGTTAATGTGTACACATCATCGTATCATTCAAACATTCTTTGGAAAAACTTAGCCATCAGACTAAACAACTTGAAAGAGAACAATACTTGAACAATTTGAGAAAATTTTAAAACAGTTTACATTAGCAAATAGAATCAAACTTAATAAGAAAATTAAATTGCGAAAAAAACTTTATCCTATATGTATAAACTTAAATACGATCTTGAACAACTTGCAAATCCGAGAGTAGATCTTACAACAAAACGAAACATTATATTAAAATCAGGTGGTGGTGGGCTTTTTTGGTAGTGTCATTATTTGTAATTTAAATCGATTGGATGGTTAGGTTATAAAACAACTAGAAAATTTCAATCAGCATTCCAGAAGAAGAAAACACATAAGAAAAGAAAGTAACATAAAAACCATCATTAATTCATCAAGTTATGGAGAGATAAAAAATCGACGAAAGGTAGGACCTAAATACGTGAACACACATTTTGAAACTGCACCCCATAATTCTCCAGCTACCAAGCCTGCAAACGAAAAACCATTACTTGTGATAAATCTTCAAAAACAAAGAAAGGTGTCACCACTTAAGTTAACACGTGTAATGTCAATAATAAAATATGGTGTAAAAAATGTAAATCATGAACCAATGCATTTTCTACAAAATACAGAGTATGTACCATTAAAAGAAAAGATTTACTGCATCAAATTCTCCTAAATCTATTTGTGGAATAAGATCTTCCTTTAAGTTGATATATTTTAATAAATATATGTAAATAGTAATACATTTTATTTGTTTCATTTTATCCATAGATATTGATAGAGAAGGATGGTGAGACAAAATAAGAAACAAAAAATTCGTTTAGTGAAAAAATATCATGGTATGTTATTGGCATTGAGTCAAACTCCTTCAGCATTCAGAAAGAATTAATGAGAAATGCACCTGAGAATTAATTAATTGATTGTCAGAATGTTGTAATAATCTTTTAAAAGGCAATGTGCATCTAACAAATAGTCTAATTTCCTTAGTCGGGAACAGAAATTGTATCCGAAGCCTAAAGAACTAAGAACACTTCCTAGTAAATCAGTTTTTGTTAAAAAAAAAAAACAACAAATATTATATCACAAAGGTGTATTTTTACCACTACTGATTCCGTGCTACAGTCGTTGGACCTGCAACAAATCTTGGAAATAAATTAGTCAGTACAGTATGAAGAAAATGGCTATTGTACCTTATCAACTATTAGAAGATATGCAATGGTTTTGAAATGAAAAAGCTCAATGTCCTTGATTGGCAACTAACCCACAAGTTACAAATACTGCACAACCATGCGTGTTAGACAATTCTGAGTCATCACAAGTGAGAAAGAACTCAAGTATGGTATTTGGTGCTACATTCACTGGTCAAACCTGATTCAGAAGAAAAGAAATCATTATCTATATTAGGTCGAATTACAAAAAGTGGACATCTTACTACTATGAGGTGAAAGCAATGCCATTATTATCTGCTTTAACAACTTATCCAACCATAGCTAAGGTGATCAGAGTATATTAAGGTATGATGGAGAAGCCATACATGGTTAAAACATTATTGATTTAGTTAGTGATGTTCTTAGACATCAAAAAGGTTCCAAACCAAGCAGATGGAAAATATTCAGTCGTGCTTTAAGATATAAATATATCACAAGATTTTGTAGGTAATCATGAACATTGGGTATGGATGCATATACGACTCTCATAAAATTAGCAGTAAATACCACTGTTCCCCTCAATATAGTTGGCCAGAGCCTCCTATATCCATATCTCAAACACATGAAAGTAAGAACAACACTGGAGTGAAGATACACCAAAACCATAACTAAAACGTAAATTATCTTGATGTAAGATTTCTGACAAATGTGAAGCCTACTCTAAATGATTTATTGAGTGAATTGTGTTACAACACAAAACATCCTGCTGGTTATGACAGTGTACAACAACTATATAAATCCAGGACATCAAAAACATAATTCCGTTACACTTGATCAAGTGAAAGATTGGTTAAAGGGAGGAAGAACATATACTTTAAATAAACCTATCCACAAAAAATGTTCAAGTCGTAAAACTATAGTAGGTTATGTTGATCATCAATGGCAAATAGATTCACCAGATATAGAAGTTTACAATCTTGCAATAATTAATTTCATTATTTAGTTTGTGCTATTGATGTATTTTCTAAATATGCATGGTGTGATTACTTGGGGAACACAATGATTGATGGATGAAGGTTCACTTAACACTGGTTTTTCAGCATCCTGGTTAATTGACTCGAAATCAGCAGACTCAGAATTTGGAAGAAAGTTTCCAACATCTGAGTCGATGGGGTCAGAATCAACATCAGCTGTCATTTCTGTTTGGGGATAGGCCACTTCAATGTCACTTGGGGTATGTCATTAGTGTAATGTGGTTGCAAGGGGACAACATGTCGACGTATTACTCGACCATCAGTTAATTATAAAATGTTTGCCCGTGAGCCACAGACATCAGTTACTGCAGCCGGTAACCATTTTTGAAAACTGGTGAAGTTTTTTGTAAAAACTAAATTTCCCACATAAAACTTGATTTTGATTGAACTGTTTGTTCATTATGCAACCATTTATTATGCATTCTGACTTTATTAAGTCAAGTCTCATACAAATGTGTCTCTTGACCATTAAGTCCGATGGTGTAAGCCCGGTTGTGATTTGGGGGATTGTTCGATATAATCTTGACAGTCTTGACTACATAGTGTCTGATTGCAATTTATTCATATTTTGTTTGAAAATCATCCATTTTGAATATGCATCAATTGTGATAAGAAACATTTTATTTGTGAAATGTCCTGCATAATCCACATGAATGCGTTTCCTGATATGTCAACTCCATGGCTGAGGTGGAGCCTCTGCTGGGTTTTCACTGTTAATTTAGCAAATTCCACACAACTTGACAGTTTTCTCAATTTTGGTGTCCATGTTTGGTGACCACATATGACTATGGGCTACACTTTTCATCTTTGAAATTTCGGGATGACCTGAGTGAAGTTCTGTTAATAGCTGGTTTCTTCCTGGAAGTGGTGTCACTATGCGGTTCTCCTAGTACAAACAATCATTATGACATGAATATTCAGTTCTTTGGTGAAGTAAGGTTTGAATGCTTCATTCCATCATTTTTTGAGTCAGCTATGTTTAACAAAAGTCACAACATGTGATAAAACTAAATTACATCTTATCCAGTAATGTATTTCTGCAGCACTCACTGAGCTAGTTTCCATTTGTTCCTTTAACAAAATGGTTTCACTTGGGATGGGAGGATTCTGATTCTGAAGCCCCACTTTTTTCAGTGGTAAGTGACTAAGTCCATCAGCATTACAATTTGCCTCTCTCCTCCTATACTTGATTGTGTACTGATGAGCTGCAAGAATTAATTCCCATCATTGAATTCTTGCTGCAGCTATATGAGGTATTGCTTTATCTTCACTAAATAATCCGATTGAAGGTTTATGGTCAACCAAAAGGGAAATGTTATTTTCAAACAAATATCAGTGAAACTTCTGAACTTCCGAACTCCAAATACAATGGCTAACCCCTCTTTTGTGATTTGCAAATACTTTTATTCTGCACATGACAATGAATGTGATGCAAAACTAATGGGTTTTTCTCCATCCTCTACTACCTTGTGAATCAGGACTGCCCCAGTCATAAGTTGAGGTGTCTACTGCCAAGACAAGTTCTTTGTTAGAATCAAAATGAACTAAGATATTGGATGACTGTAAAAGCTATTTTGCTTGAAGCCATGACTTCTCCTGTACAGAAGACCCTGACCACCTAACATTTTTGTCAAAAGCTGATGTAAAGGATTCAGGAGAGTAGTCAAGTTGGGTAAAATTTTATTATAATTGTTCAGCATACCCAAAAATGCTTTGAGTTTATACACATTTTCAGGCCATGGGGAAGCCTTAACTCTCTCAACATTTTTTTTTTAATTGGATAAACACCATGTCTGTCCGCCATGTATCCTAGATACTGAATATTTTTCGCCAAGAAGGTATATTTAGATTCTTTCAAGTGTAAACCTGCATCTGAGAGACTTCGGTAAATAAGCCAAATATTCTTCATAGGTATGATCTGTTATCAAAATATTGTCTACTCGGACAATCACTTGAGGAATGTTTCAAAGCAAATTTCTATTATTCTTTGAAAAATTCCAGGCAAAGAAGAAATACCACAGAGTAACCTATTATAACAGAAAAGTCCCTTGTGTGTATTAATTGTAACATAACATTTGGATTCCAATGGAATCTGGCCATATGCTTGACTAAGATCAGGTTTTATAAATTCTCTACCCCCACGCAGAGCTGTAAAAGTATCTTCTGACTTGGGAAATAGATAATTGTCTAATTTAGAAACTTTATTGACCATTGTCTTAAAATCACTGCAAATTCGAACAGACCCATCTTCTTTATCAATGGGTACAATTGGAGAGGCCCATTCAGAAAATTCAGTTAGTTCAATTAGACCATCATTCTGAAGGTTGTCTAGTTCTTTCTCAATTTTATTTCTTAAAGTATAAGGTACTGCACAAGCTTTATAGTACTTTGGCATAGCTTGAGAATCAATGTAAATTCTAGTTTTAGGCCCATTGAATGTTCCTAACTCTGGATAAAAAAATATTTCTGAATTTATCTAACACTGGAGATAAGTCCTTTGACACATCTTTCTGAGAGCCATACACATAACACATTTTAAACCAGTCCAGTTTTATTACTTCAAGTTAGTCACAACCTAATAAATTTGGACCATGTCCATCAACTACAGCTACTGATGGATGTTTTGTTTCACTATTGTGTTGACCAACAACGTCCACCTGGCCCAATACTTTGATGTGATCCCCAGTGTATGTTTTTAAACAAAGCTTTCATTGGTGTCAGTTTTGGATTTCTCAACTGCTGTAATATGGATTGATTTATCACAGTTAATGAAGTACCATCGATTTCCATGAGAATTTAATGATTATTAATTAAAAAGTCAACTTTATAAGGTGGAATTTTACTCGGTTCTGTATGAAACATTGTATAAACATCATTGTCATCATTATCACTGTCACTCTCCTTTTCAAGAAAATTGTGTTTTTTTTTTAAAAAAATGTTTGTTTAGAAAATTTAGTTGGATCACTTGACTGATTTTTGTTTAGCGTTTTACCTTTCGATCGACAAACTTTTGAGATGTGTCCGGATTTTTACAGAAAAAGCATTCAGCATTTTTGAAATAACTCTTGTCTGCAGAATGAGTTGGATGTGGGAAATGAGCATTGTCAAAATTTTGTTTATTATTACAATCCCGTACAGTATTTATCTTGGGAACCTGTGAAGAATCTACACCATCTTGAACAGTCTTTTGTAGGTCACTCGTGTCCTTTGCAGCCATTTCCATTAACATTGCTATGTGAAGAGCTCTTGCAAATTTCAATTTTTTTTTGTATAATAATCATCTTTAAATTCAGTCATCCCTGATTCCACACACAAGATGATCACATAACATTGTTTCTATCATGTCCCCATAATTACAATGTTCTGATAGAATTCTTATAATTTGGCCAAAAAACTTGAAACAGTCTACTGAGCACATCAAAACCAACTGTTAAATTTACAGCATTGCACAATTTCCGATGGCTTCAGATTGTGATGTTTTTGTACTATTTTGACTATTTTGTCAAATCTGTTTTCACCTTGTTTACTTGGAGCCACTAAGCTTGAAATGAGTCTTATGTTCTACTATCATACACCATCAACAAAATTGTTGGTTTTTTTCTGGGTCAGTGATATCATTCACAAAAATTAGTGTGCCAGGCTTTCGACGTATGGCAGCCATTCTTCAGTGGTTCCATTAAATTCAGGAATTTTCCTGTACATCATAATCTTGCAGTGAATGTGCTGTCTGAATCTCTCTGTAGGTGACTATTTTTTCTCATTGCCATCAGTGATAACTTGGGGAACACAATCGTTGATGGATGAAACCTGATTAACAATAATAACATTGAACTGGTTTATTTCAGTTGCCGTTTTCCCATGTTTACAATTCACTCTGTAAGTACAAAATTAACTCCCTTGATATGACAAGCATGTGTCTAATGTTCAAATGTAAGACACTCACTAGACCAGTACTACCCATGGGTATTACATATTTGTAATAAATCTGGAGACACAATAACAAAATCATTTCAAGCTATTTTGAAATCTTCTGGTCATAAACCATTATCATTACAATCTGATAAAAGTTCTGAATTTATAAATAAGGTGGTTTGAAAATTTCAGAAGATATAAAATATTCATTTTTTCACAACAGAAAATCCTGAAACAAAAGCAAGTATTGTGGAACGATTTCAACGTCCATTGAAAACACGAATGTGGAAATATTTCACATATAAGTGAACATTAAAATTTATTGATGCGTTACAAACTTAGTGGATAATTACAATCATAGTTGTCATCAGTGTATTTAAAGAAATCCTATTTCTCTATCTACAGAAAATGACATAGAAGTTTATAAACACTTGTATGGATGAAAAACTCAAAAGAAAAAAAAATGTTCAAGTGGGCGATGTGGTACGCATTAAAAAAAACAAATGTACATTTGAAAAATAGGCCGATAAAATCATCAGATGTGTACCCATACACGCAACTAGTAGAAAGCTGTATGACGGAGGGCCACCACAGATGCGGACATTATGTACACCATACAAGGTATGGGTACATATAGAAATGGATTGGAGGAGTGTCTAATTTGATGGATAAAGGGTTAATATCTCCGGATCAAATTATCCGATTTCCATAAAAAACTATACAGCACTGCACATCAGTAACCTGAATAAATATATAAAGAAACATGACAATCGGATTGATCTTTTTTGAGTTATCTCATGCCAAAGGGATTCGAGGAATTTTCAATTTGAAGGATAAAGGGTTAATATCTCTGGATCAAATCATCTGATTAACACCAAAAACTATACAGCTCAGCACATCAGTAACCTGAACACAATTATAAAGTAACTAAACAATCCAAGCAATATTTTTCAAGTTATCGAATGCCAAAGGGATTGGAGGAATTTTCAATTTGAAGGATAAAGGGTTAATATCTCAGGATTAAATTATCAGATTTACACCAAAAACTACACAGCTCGGCACATCAGTAACCTGAACACAAATATAAAGTAACTTGACAATCCAAGTAATATTTTTCAAGTTATCGAATGCCAAATGGATTGGAGGATTTTCAATTTGAAGGATAAAGGGTTAATATCTCAGGATCAAAATAACAGATTTACACCAAAAACTATACAGCTTGGCACATCAGTAACCTGAACACAAATATAAAGTAACTTGACAATCCATGTGATATTTTTCAAGTTATCAAATGCCAAAGGGATTGGAGGAATTATCAATTTGAAGGGTAAAGGGTTAATATCTCACGATCAAATCATCAGATTTACAGCAAAAACTATACAGCTCGGCACATCAGTAACCTGAACACAAATATAAAGTAACTAGACAATCCAAGCAATAGTTTCCAAGTTATCGAATGCCAAAGGGATTGGAGGAGTTTTCAATTTGAAGGATAAAGGGTTAATAATATCTCAGGATCAAATTATCTGATTTCCACCAAAAACTATACAGCTCGGCACATCAGTAACCTGAACACAAATATAAAGGAACTTGACAATCCAAGCAATATTTTTCAAGTTATTGAATGCCAAATGGATTGGAGGAATTTTCAATTTGAAGGATAAAGAGTTAATATCTCAGGATCAAATTATCCAATTTACACCAAAAACTATACAGCTCGGCACATCAGTAACCTAAACACAAATATAAAGTAACTTGACAATCCAAGCAATATTTTTCAAGTTATCGAATGCCAAATGGATTGGAGGAATTTTCAATTTGAAGGATAAAGGGTTAATATCTCAGGATTAAATTATCAGATTTACACCAAAAACTACACAGCTTGGCATATCAGTAACCTGAACACAAATATAAAGGAACTTGACAATCCAAGCAATATTTTTCAAGTTATCGAATGCCAAACGGATTGGAGGAATTTTCAATTTGAAGGATAAAGAGTTAATATCTCAGGATCAAAATAACAGATTTACACCAAAAACTATACAGCTCGGCACATCAGTAACCTGAATACAAATATAAAGTAATTTGACAATCCAAGTAATATTTTTCAAGTTATCAAATGCCAAAGGGATTGGAGGAATTATCAATTTGAAGGGTAAAGGGTTAATATCTCAGGATCAAATCATCAGATTTACACCAAAAACTATACAGCTCGGCACATCAGTAACCTGAACACAAATATAAAGTAACTGGACATGCCAAGCAATATTTTTCAAGTTATCGAATGCCAAAGGGATTGGAGGAATTTTCAATTTGAAGGATAAAGGGTTAATAATATCTCAGGATCAAATTATCCAATTTACACCAAAGACTTTACAGCTCGGCACATCAGTAACCTGAACACAAATATAAAGTAACTGGACAATCCAAGCAATATTTTTCAAGTTATCGAATGCCAAAGGGATTGGAGGAATTTTCAATTTGAAGGATAAAGGGTTAATATCTCAGGATTAAATTATCAGATTTACACCAAAAACTATACAGCTCAGTACATCAGTAACCTGAACACAAATATAAAGTAACTGGACAAGCCAAGCAATATTTTTCAAGTTATCGAATGCCAAAGGGATTGGAGGAATTTTCAATTTTGAGGATAAAGGGTTAATATCTCGGGATCTAATCATCAGATTTACACCCAAAACTATACAGCTCAGCAAATCAGTAACCTGAACTCAAATATAAAGTAACTAGACAATCCAAGCAATATTTTCAAGTTATCAAATGCCAAAGGGATTGGAGGAATTTTCAATTTGAAGGATAAAGGGTTAATATCTCAGGATCAAATTATCTGATTTACAACAAAAACTATACAGCTCGGCACATCAGTAACCTGAACACAAATGTAAAGTAACTTGACAATCCAAGCAATAGTTTTCAAGTTCTTGAATGCCAAAAAATGGATATGGACGCCGGATGGACAGACGGACGGATGGACGGATGGACGGACATACGGACAAAGGATGGACGAACGACGGATGGTCACCCCAGATGCCAGCATTATGTGTACCATACATAGTATGGGTACACACAAAAAGGGTATTTACTAAATTGGACAAAGGAATTGTTTAAAATTACACATGTAAAATGTACATTACCACCTACTTACAAACTTGAGACTTAGGTGGAGAAAAATTCAGAGTACATTTCAATCTCAGGATATTCAAGATATTAAAGATTATAAAAAATATGTTATCAAATCAGATCTTAACAGATCGTCAAGACGTGTGAGTAAGAAAATTATTAAAGAACTTTTAAGTATATTGAGAAGTATATCCAAAGAAATTTAATAATTGGATCCCTGAAACTGATTTGATATAAAAACAAAAATGTCATCAAATGACACTTAATTACCCGATGAAAGCACAAGTGTTGATGTTCAACGTCAGCACAATCAACAAACTAAAATTTGTGGGAATCATGTTGCAAAAAATCAAGTGACCTATTTTACACAAATTATTATCATTTATAGTATTATAATTACTGTCATTGCACATTTGAGTTTACAAAGCTCTGATAAAGAATTGTGGTTATTGTTATTATGTAGTTCTTTAGGATAGATTCTTCCAAGTCCAGATTTAAAATATTTGAAACAAGCACATGATAAGAAAAAAAGGAATTTGTTTTACGTAACACTTCTGAGTGATAATTGTATGAATATGTTTCTGAATAATACACAATGTTGTTTTCAAACACAATTACCTAAATATGTTCATGTTGATAAAGAATGGTGGGAAGTAGGTTCAGTTGAAGTAGTTGTACCTTCAGAGGCAAAACATATTACAGATGAAGAATATGTTTTTAAAATCATTGTGGCAGATGGCAAAATATCAACTCATACCAATAAATCATCTCTGAGACACACAATTCACAAAGGTGTTGCTGCTGCTGTTGTTAACCCTTTACCCAATGTAATGGCCAAAACCGGCCAGCGCTATTCTCAAAAATCGCCAATTAATTTTAATTATTTTTTCATTTTTTGTCTCAAAAAATTAGGTTATGACCCCCTCATTGGAACGAGCTCGTCGGCCATAACCTATGTTTTTGAGACAAAAAATGAAAAAAATAGTTATTCAAGAATTTTTTTTGCAAGTGTCGTCTGCTTTTCATGTTAGGCAAAGGGTTAAATGTTCTACCTGGTGCATACCCAAATGTCAGTCATGTCATAGATGCCATGCAATCAGATATTCACAAAAAAACTTGGAGATACATTCAAAACATTTTATGTATCATTTCGTGTTGGATATTTACATCTCCAAGGCCGTTTAAAAGTAGTAGGAAATAGTATTGGAAAAGTGGGTATTGAAAAGTCACAAAGTTTATTACAAAGACGGAGATGTAAAAAATATGTTTCCTGCCATTTTTCCTAACACGGCAAGAGATGCGTTTAAATATAATGTGGATTTAAATATTGATTTGAATCAACATTTTATTTATTTGGACATTGCAGATTGTACATTTTTAGGTGATACAAAAACACCTATTTTACGAGTAATTCCCTTTGAATCACGATAAGAATGTTACACATTCACAAAGAATTTGATAATGTACATTACATACAAGAATCAAAATCTTATTTTGATCAGATTAGTATAAATATAAATGGAAACACAGGTAAACCTATTCAGTTTGTCAGTGGTGAGACTGTAGTAAAGTTGCATTTTAGAGAGCAGAAGAAATTGCATTTATAAAAATGATGCCTATATAACAAGGTATACCATGTCAATATGGCTTAGGTTCGATTGTTTGTACAGCATTGAGAACAACTGTATCATTTGTAAAAGTCATAACAAAAATGCATTTCAAACTTTAAAATGTGAAGATTTGAAACATGGTATACAGATGGCAAAAGAATTTTTGGGAAACATAAAGCACCTAAATAGATTTTATTCACTCATGGAAAAGATCTTTTGACATCAGTTGGTGAATCAGCTTTAGGTATAAAGCGACGAAAACGAAAAACAGAGAGTCATTCTAAGAAATTTTGTCAAAGAAGAAAGATGTATAGAGCTCCTGTAAAACGAAATTCAAGACCACTGATATATTTGATTAAAATCATGATGTTACATGGATCATGCGAACAGTTTGGAAGTAGTTTTGATCCAAATAAGGAATCACTAACATCAAGTGGAATAGAAAATGTTGGTGAAATTGAACAGTTTCCAAAAACATCTTTAAACCATTCTTCACCAATAGAATTTTTAATTCCAAGACAAACAACCAAGTGGTTAGATCTTGCAGCATCAGCCCTTGAAGTTCAATTTAAAATTACAAACAAAATGGTAGTGCTTTGGCTCCAGATACACAAATTGCTCCCATTAATAATTCTTTTCCATAGTATGTTTGGCAAAATTGATGTCACATTTTACGGCAAGCTTATCACTCCCAATACAGATATATATCCTTATAGAGGATTTTTGGAGGATGTTCTTAGTTATTTGAGAGAAGTGAAAAAATCACAATTGGCTGCAAGTGAAATGTGGCATTTAGATTCTCCTGGCACACATACTAAGACTACAAAGAAACTAAACTAAGAAAGGTTTGAGTGAATGTGCAAAATTAATTGCTACTAGTGAGTCTGTACAGTTAACAGGAAAACTACATTTCAATCTATTTGTGCAAGAAAAATATATATCAAATTGGGCTGATATGAGAAGTAAATTGCATCATACTCCATCTAAATTTTGACTGATTGGTGTTGGACATGGGAAAATTGAAATTCCAAAAAGCTATTTTTAAAATACCAGCATTAGATTTAATTCCAAAATATGCAAATGATCTTAATGCACAAATAGAGTGTCATAGTTATAAAATGCACATAAGGCATGTAGAAATTAAAACAATTGTTAACAGTCTTTATTCAAAAATAGAAGATCAGCTGTTTCATAAACAGATACCAAAACGAATTTTTCTTGGTTTAGTATCTAATCGAGATATAAATGGAGATATTGGCTCAACTCCATTTAATTTCCAACATTTCAATTTGAATAAATTGGAAGTAACATTTGATGGACATTCCATTAAATCACGCCCCTTTGAACCAAATTTCTAAGATGGACTTTATCTAAATTCGTATTTATCATTGTTCGAAGCTTTTGGACAAAACCAATTATTTAATTTATCTTTGCAATAATATTCAACATGATATACTCTTTGGGGAATTGATTTCACACCTGATCAGTGCAGTAGGGGGTCATTGGCTCATCCTATAAAATATGGTAATCTTCGAACTGAACTTCAGTTTGCTCAAGCTCTTCAATAGGTGATCAACATTGTCGTCTATGCAGAATTCGATAGTGAGAGAGAGATCAACAAATTTAGAGAGTGATATTTGGCTATTAAAAAGATGATTCAGTGTGAACATTGCAACATATGTGAAGAAAAAATACAAACATTATTTCAAGATGTGTAGTGATAGAACTGACAAAATCTGTTAAACCGAAAATGAAAAATATCTGTGAAGAATGTTAAACACACACAAGAACATTAATATGCACATTAAAGAATGTCCTCAGAAACTGTGTCTGGTAACTATACTATATAATCCACACCAGAGAGCAAGAAGAATAAACTTATTAGAATATTGTGCTCGTATAGACTTTGAAATAGTCTTCCAAAAAGACATTCAAAAGTGGGCAGATTTAGTTAAAAGAGACTGGTCATATTATACAACATATCTTGATTAATGGCTCTGTGACAGCCCCTTTAAGGGCTAAGAAGATGGAAACCCTACGGTTACAATATATACTTGAAATTTCTCAAAGGTTAAATGGGAAAAGTGTGTTCAAAACCCCTGTTACCAAAAGGAAAACCTAAACACAGATAAGCATATATATTATGAACACAGATTCAACGAAAGAACCAGAACCTTGGATAGCAATATATTTTAAAGACAATCATTTTCCTATCTACTTTGATTCATATGGTTTACCCCAATAGATAGAGACAAACCAAATGAAAAACACAGATTCCTGGACAATTACACAATGAGACTACATAGTGATGTTAGTGTTGTGTGTGGAATGTACTGTTTATTTGCTTCAGATCATCTTGCAAAAAGATTGGATTTAGAGGCAGTCCTTAATATCAAATTGCAGCCAATACATTTCCAAGAAAATGACAGATACATTGGCTTGTGCAAACTATAGACAATATTTGAAATGACTGTGTTGGAAAAAAAATCAGGTATCAAAACAAAACACCAAAGGTATTTTTTCCACATATACTTTTTAATTTTTGATAAATAGTAAAAAAGTCATTAATCTGTTATATAAATGTCATAGAAATCCACTATGTAACACACAATTTGGATTTTTTTTGTTCATTCCGATTTTTATTTCTTTCAGAGAGTAAATGAGAGACTGAATACTTTCAGTCAGTTTTATTCAATCATGGATAGGTAAACTCAGATCTTTGTGTACATAACACTATACTGAATTAACTTTAAATAAATGTGTGTTATGTGTTAAAACTTCTGTGACAGTTTTGTCGATTTTGTTAGGTTAGTCCTATAATCCCTTTTTATCACCACCTCCTACAGTTAAAACTAGAAGTCCTGTCTTGAAATGCGCACAAATAGCACGTTGATATGCGCGTTAATGTACGCGTTATGGCCCAAGTAAAGCTACCAAATTCTGTACATATGGCCTGTGCACAAGCAATGTTTCAGCCAATGGACCTCCGGGTAACCCGGAGGTCCATTGGCAGAAACATTGCTTTTGTTTGCTATGAGTAACCAGGAGAACCTGCCGTGCTGTGGATGCCATTCGATATGGCAATTGCGCGGAATTCCAACGCGCAATTAAGCCTAGATAAGCGCACTATTCGTGATAGGACTTCTAGTTTTAACTGTACATATCCTATCAGCAAAACAGAGTCAAGACTCACTTCTCATTTTATTGTGAGTACTAGGTTTATATTGTATGCATCTGTATCAAATTTTATATTTTGAAAAAAAAACTCTTGTCCAAAATGTGGAAAGTTGATAGACAATCATATAATCATAAATACTTTACACCTCAAAAAACTGTCACAGTGAGTTCGACCACAGCACGTACCATCAAGTTTTTTCATTTTTTTTTATTTTGTTGTTTTCTTCTTAAATTTCTAAAAAGCAGAGAATTAGAAACAAGATATCCTAAAACCAGTTTGACATAAAGTAGTGTCAAGAGTAATTTCTCTTTTTACTGTGAGTGCTAGGTTAATATTGTATGCACCTCTATCAAATCAAATATCAAATATCAAATCAAATATTTAAAAAAAAACTCTTTCAAAATGTGAAAAGTTTATATGCAATCATATAATCATACATATTTAAAACAACTGACTCAGAGAGTTTGGCATAAATGGTGTAATTACGTCAGAGTAACTCCAGGATTGTCTGTGTAGAAAACAGTGTTAAGAGGCGAAGGTCATATGGCGTAAAAATTAAACACTGAAAACTCCCATAGGGTTTTGAATTGTTTGAAACATTTGTGGCATAGTACTTATAGCATAAAAAATAACACTAAAATTCCCCATAGACATTTTTTATGCCAGAGTGCCATCAAAAAATGTCTATGGGGAATTTCAGTGTTAAAATCCTAAGCCATAAGTATTACGCAATTAATTTTTCAAAAAATTCAAATCCTATGGGAGTCTTCAGAGTCAAATGATTGCGTCACATGACCTTACCTTACTACTTATCTACTATGGTTGATCTTATCGACGAGATAATAGCAGACATTATGCCAGACAAAGCGCAACAATTCATCAAACACTGACACACCAGACCCTCTTCCGGTGAGGGTACCTGCCGTCAAACAGCTCGGCCTTATTCCGAGAATCTGTGCTCAGTATTTGATTTGCCAGTAAGGAAGTTATTATACTATTTACAGTTTGAAACTGGATCAATAACATGCATAAACACGATCTGTCATGGACATATCGACACACAACATGGAAATTATCTTCTCAATCTTTTTTTCTTATGAATAAGTTTCAGGTAGGTATACGGCCGTAATGCTGGAGTCTCGCATTGGCTCATGGGATATAAAAATCAGATCGTTTTGATTGGGATTTGACTAAATATAGATTAAGGGGTGTTATACAGTTTTTGGGTTGCACTGTAGTCTCCCCGTTTGCAAATGAACATTCGTCTACACGGGTGAAAATAGAGTCGTGCAGGTTATTTAAAATGGAGACAGCTCCTGGCTCCTTTAATACTGAGGGAGAGCGGGTAGATAGCTGGTGACAGTTGTCCTCTGGAATTTGTTAAGTTTTCAAGGTTGAATCTAGAGGAGTCGGTTTCATTGAAACGCTCGGTAACACTCAAAATAAGAAACATTGGGTCGGGAGTATGTCCATTTTAATGTCTTGTAAACTGTTTGCTCGTAGAAAAGCTTGAATCAAGGGAACTTATCTTCATTCAGAACTCTAATTACACTCAACGCTTGAAACACAGGCGATGCGGGGTATGTGTACTTTAATGTCTTCTAGATGGTTTGCTCCACGTGTGGCTTCTGTCACGAAAAATAGATTGTTAGTGAGAGATTTGGCTAAATGTAGGTTGTTTGTTTTTATCTGGGCTGTGGTGCATCTTTTTGGCCCTTAGATCTCGGGATGTACGGTGGGCTTCCTAAATGGTTACATTCGCCTCTCCCCCATCATCCAAAGCTTTGTGGTTTCGAATACTTCTCGACTTGAATTGGTAGAAGGTATTATCTCATGGATCTATTCACCTGTCATCAGATACCATCAACATCTATCAGCCCAACATCATAATAGGTAAAAGTCGTGGTTGTTTATTGGGCCTCTCTTCGGCCTATTGGTCTTCCGCTTAGAAGGTGCAAGAATAGGTCGCTGGGTGACGTTTTGTGCCGGTTGAAATGTAGAAGTGGATCAATCTCCTGGTCGTATTACACACACGTATAGGTCTCCAAGCACTTCCCCTGGTGATGCAGGAGGTCGTCGTGGATAAACTTCTTGTTTCAATTGGTGCTGTTGTTCGTCTTTTCTTCTTCGTGTGTATTTCTGAGATGGCTGCCCCGGATTATCGCGCCAAACAGCTAACCCCGAATCGTCGTAGTCATACACTTCAGTCCTGGAACTGGACCCAGCTGTAGTAGCAACATCAGATTCCAGCTTTTATAAAATATTTGTAAAATTGCTATAGAAAACTTCTAGCGAGGTGTTCAGTTCGAGGGTTCGTAACAGAATGATGTGATGTAATGCATCTTCGAAATTTACCTGTATGTCTTGGATATTTCTGAAAACGTCACAAAGTTTTTGATCGACTTTTCATTTTTCTATATGCGTTAATTTCCAATAGCATTAGGAGCTGGAGTTGGAATTTATAAAATCCACGAGTCTATTTAAAGGAAATACAATGTTTATTTGCATTGTAAATTGATAGAGGGGAAAATACTGATAATAAGCAGAAGCCAAAGCTTCTGGTATTACACGAACCGAATAAGCAGTTGTTGGTTTGTTTGTGGCAATTACTTAAATTCTAGGTTTTTGGGACACGCCTGTTAGGAGCCTCGAGTTCTGTGTGCCACTCGGATTAACCTAGGAAAGTGGTTTTTCCGGGTCTATTCCGAAGTGTTTGGTGTTTTTTTGTGATTTTAGTTGTCAGTTTCATTTGGGTAATTAGTATCTTTCCATTGAATCGAGAATGCACACAAAACACACTTCATCCTAGTTCATCCTAGTTTATGCTTTCATAAGAACTGAGTGTCATCATTTGAAAGAATTCGAGACAAATGGTTGCCAGGTTGTTTGTGAAAGTTCGATTTACTCGTGTCAATTGCACATACCTTCCAAATATACTCTCGTTCCATTACAAGTCTTCCGGGATCATAGCATCACGTACTGCCATAGTAACCGAGATGTTGGCTTATAGTATACAAAATGGACGACGGGATTATGGATCATCCAAACACCACGCGTTTCGCAAGCGCACGGACAGCATGTATCACAGTAGTTATCACTCTATAACATGGCAGCTCACCTGACCTACCAGAGCGACTCCGCATGGCGTAACTTTATCATGTGACTATGATGCATACATGGGATCCGGTGCGAGATCCGATAAACATGCCATAAAAAGTAACATGTCCTACTGTAATTGGCCCGTCATTGGGATCAACTCGTTAATCTCATCCCGATAAAGGTTCTCTGACTATGTTTACTCACATTAAGTAAAGGCTTAATACTCAGAAGTTCGTATCGTTATAATCATGAGCGTGTCCATCGCAAAGTTGTCATCCATCGCAAAGTTAGCAGTAATATATTTTAGACCTTTTAAAGCTCAAAGTAGGGCATGCTAAAACATTATTTTTCCCTGTTGTGCGTGTACGTGCTCTATTACGTCTAAATATTGATGCCGTCATTTCGAATTCACTAAATGTAGATCCGGTGCCTTCTTTTTTTCTAAGATTATGTGTTAAATAAAGGAGACAGTTGTCTAAAGTTTTCTTAGCCAATATTTGCATTTGGGGACCTAGCAGTCTTTGTAACAGAAACATTATGTAACTTACATGTATCTTGCTTGAATCTTTAGCTGAGTTAAATAAATTAATAAAATAAAATCCCATATAGACACAGAACGGCACACGCGTGTGTCCTTCTGTGTTTATTGCATGCCTTCGCGTCTATAAAAGCAATTATTAGAAGGAATCTCAGCAATTCATTTAACAACTCGTCCCCTGAGTTTCAATGTGTTCCATGTGTCACTAGGCACATATAACTCATTGGAACTCAGTGGACGAACTATCAACAAAAAGAACACATTTATCGTCCACCAAATTTGGGAGGGGCACCTGTGTTACTATTTTTAGCTGTTGCTAGCGATTCAGATTGTAATTTCTGTTCATGATTTGTAGAAAATTCCTGTGAAATACCGCTTCTAAAAATAGTCCGTCATCGATTTCCGTTCCGCACATATGTGCGGAACGGATGTTCATTTTCCGCATGGTTTAGTGTTGCTGTAGATGGGGATTTCATAGAACAGGCGTGTAATAAAAGGTGAATGCTTGATGGAGTTTGACGACAGATTGACAACCAGATTGACATCGTGTCGGGCAGTTTTAACGAAGTACCAGGAGAGAATGACCGATAAGCTACGAACAAATATCAGACTCTCCATCTTACTAACTCTGCGCCAACAGAGGTGACAGCGGTTAAAGCAAGTACACTATCGACGCGCAGTTTGCCTTAGTACAGAGCACTGCCGTGCCCCTTCATAGGCAAACGGAATTAAGTGGCACGCCGATGGACACAGCGCTGGTCGGGATAGGACCGCATTCACACACTGTGGCGTTCTGTGTTTATCACACGCCTCTGTGACATAAACTCCATTAATTTAAAAATCCAAACATGATATGCTGAACATTTCCAACTCTAAAACTTATTTATTGACCGCAGCGTTCGATTTATCGGCTGTCACTGCAGCTGCCGAATTGACCTGAGTCAGAATACGTCGTTTCGATTGGCCGATTACGAAAAGGGCGGAGTTTAGTTTAATGGTTTCATGACCTCAAGTGAAAAAATAATTAATCAATGGAAATCCGGAAGAAACACGTGTTCCGAACGGATTTGTAATATGGAACTGCAGGGAAAGTAAAAGGCATGTAATAAATTTGAATATTAAACAACTATTACCACCAGTTTGAGAAAACAGGCAGCAATGTATGAGACACTACGGCTTTCCCAAAATAGTACAGAGAAGTCTTGAATTAAGAGAAAAATCCCCCAAAAGATGCACACGGGTCAAATGTCATAATTCTGAAATTCCTCAATGGATGGCTGTGGCTAAAAATCCCATCTTCCAAAAACACACTTACATATTAAGTAATTGCCTTCTGATCTGCAGGGAAGGGGAACTTCATCGATGTCGTTTCTGATTCGATTTGATTTAATATGTTTTGAGAATGTAGAGCTGCGGACAACGCACGTGATGTTTCAATGCGGAAACCCATTATCAAAGTCTATCACATGTTATTTAATATCATGTGCAATGTGTTACAATAATCCACAAAATGACATATTAATTACGAACATAGTGATAAAACCATTAATAGTAAAAACTTGTTAAAATATGTCAAGTTTAACCGTTTCCCTAACAGGAAAAGTAGACGACACCTGCAAAACAAAATTTTTGAATAACTTTTTTTCATTTTTTGTCTCAAAAACATAGGTTGTGACTCCTCATTGGAACGAGCTCGTTCCAATGAGGGGTCATAACCTACGTTTTTGAGACAAAAAATGAAAAAAATAATGAAAATTAATTGGCAATTTTTTAGAATAGCGTTGGACGGTTTTAGCCATTACGTTGGGGAAAGGCTTAATAACAAATAATAGAACGCTGACACTCTGATAATTAGACGTAGGATATCGGGGAGGGGGTGGGGGTGGGTGGGGAGGGTACCCTTTTTTGTTTTGCTTCTTGTTGAAAATTCAAATCTGTTTCGCAGCTTGTGGGAAAAATTAGTTTGATGGTTCAATGGGTTGTTTATCTTTCTACTTTGCAGGTGTAAATGATAGTGGCATCGCAACTCCTGTTATAATTGGTGCGGTCATCGGTGTAGTTGTAGCCATTCTTGTTGCTGTAGGAGTGGTGTTATTTTTGCTACGACGCAGGAGGTACGTTCACAATGTGTCTTCATCCCACCTTTTAACTAAGCGTGGTTTCTAACTTTTGCTAAGCGTGGTTTCTAGCTGTAAGTATAAATAAAGATAATGGGACATTTTAGACTTTTTTTCAGAAAATGTCTATGAGATATATTTTATTTACTGTATAGTGCTTACGTTAGTGCCTCATCAACATCTAAGGATATACCGTGGCGATAGAAAAGATCTGTCACTTTTGAAAAAAGTTTGTATTCATTATCTTCAAAATGGTCCAACACAGTTTTGGTAATATTATACACCTCATGTATTTATTTGTGAAATAAATCATACCAATGGTTAAAATGGTAGCGATACAATTGTTCTGAAAAATAATTTCGGTCCACCCGATTTATATGAACAATTCCCGATAACCGAAAATCAATGTGCGAAGTTTCAAATCTGTATCTTTCTGAGCTATGGAGGGGCAAGTGTTGCCAAAACTATCATTTACGCTATGCCCCTCCCTTTGTTAACACTTTGGAGTTTGTCAGTAACAGTTGGGAATTCGCCAGTACGGCAATATATTTTAGATCAACTCGACGAAGTCAAACTGAGCTTCCAATCCGTCCGTACGTACGCACGTACGAACGTCCATAATTTCCTTTGGCACACCGCACAGGTCGCATTTATGATCATATCGCTTTGAAACTTGGTAGGCTTGTTTGGGGTGACCTCTAGATTGGAGTTATCGTATCGTTTTAGTCTAGTTCCACCAAAAAGGTGTAGCCAATACCATCGGCCTTTGAATATAGTGCATATGTGCATCAATATATTCATTTGCCATGTCCCACATGGCACATTTACGACTGAATTGCTTCGAAACTTGGTATACTTATTTTGGGTGACCTCTAGATTGGCGCTATTGATTTTCTTTGATTTCAGTCCAGAATCGTTGCCGTTAGCGACGACGTTCAACTTATCCATTTTGTACGTCAACAATTACCTTTGGCATACGGCACAGGTTGCATTTAAGATGTATCACTTTGGAAGGCTTGTTTGGGATGACCTCTAGATGGAAGCGATCGATTTTCGTCCATTTCCATAAAAATGTCCCTACCAACAACCTTTGAACTTAGTGTATTTGTGCGTCAATATATTCCGTTCATACGCACATTTATGAATGGATTGCTTTGGAACTTGGCATGCTTGTTTGGGTGACTTCGAAAGGGGAGCTATCGATTTTGTTTCATTGCTGTAGAGAATCGTTGCCGTTAACAACGACGTTCCAATTATTCAGGTTGTGCATAAAAGATTCCTTTGGCACACTGCACAGGTCCCATGATCACCATGAAACTTGGTATGTGTGTTGGGAGCTATTGATTTTCTTTCACTTCCAACAAAAAAAAAAACGCCGTTAGCAAAGACCTTTGAAGTGTGTGTATTTGTGCATCAGTTGTTTCTTTGCCATACCCTGCTGGTTCAATCATGCATGGATTGCTTTGAAACGTGGTATGCTTATTTAGAGTGAATGCTAGATGGGAGCTATCGGTTTTCTTCCATTTCCGTTGAGGAACGTTGCCGTCAGCAACAATGTTTAACTTATCAGTTTTGTGCAGCGACAATCTTCTTTGAAATCTAATTTATCAGGGGATCAGTTTGAAACATGGTAAGCTTGTTCGTGGTGACCTCTAACTAGGAGCCGTCAATTTTCGTTCATTTCCGTTGAAAAATGTTGATGTTACCTTGAACTTTGTGGATTTGGGCATTAATATTTTTCTTTGGGAAACCCTGCAGGCTGCATTATGAAATTAAGTATGCTTGTTTGGGATGCCCTCAAGCTGGGAACTTTTGATTTTTTTTCTTTTTTCGTCGCGAAACGTTGCCGTAAAAAACGGCATTCGCCTTATCTGTTTGGATGTCAACAATTTCGGTTGGCACACTGGACAAGTCTCATTTATCATCGAGGGCGAAATTTGGTATGTTTATTCTGGGTGACCTTCAGATGGGAGCTATCGATTTTCGTGCATTTTCAATAAAAAAAAATTTGCCGTTAGCAGCAACCTTCAAACTAAGTTCATTTGCGTACGAGCATTTCCTTTGGGGCGCCCTACAAGGTACGTTAATGGATGGATCGCTTGTAAACTCAGTATGTTTTTTGGTTGACCCCCAGATGGGAGCGTCTTTCATTTTCTTCAAAAACGTTGCCGTTAGCAACGACCTTCAGCTTTGCCCGTTCGTGCCTCGAAAATTTCCTTTGGCACACTGCCTAGGTTATATTTATGATCCGATTGATTTGAAACTTGGCGTGGAGGTTTGGAGCAAACTTTAGCTGTGAGCTTTTAATTTTGTTTCATTTCCTATGGGAAACGTTGTTGCTAACATCTTTGAACTTTGCCGTTTTTGCAGCAATATATTTCTTAGGCACGCTCTTCGGGGTGCATTTATGAATGTATCAGTTTGAAACTTGGTATGATTATTTTAGGTGACTTCAAGATGAGAGCTATAGATTTTCCTCCATTTCCGTCCAACAAATGTTGCCTCCAGCAATGACATTCAACTATGCTGTTTTACCTGTCGACAGTTTCCTTTTTAACCCTGTGCAGTTCACGTTTACGATTCGATCGATGCAAAAGATTGTGTGTTCTTTGGCTACGCCTCTAGATGGGATCTACTGATTTTCTTTCATTTCTTTCGAAAACGTTGCCGAATGATGCCGTTAGCAATGACCTTTGAACTCATTGCATTTGTACATCAACATTTTCAATTGGCAAGCCCTGCAGGGCGAATTGATGAATGGATCAGTTTGAAACTTGGTACGCTTGTTTGGGGTTATCTCTAGACGTGAGTTGTCGGCCTTCTTCCATTTCCGTCGAGAAACGTTGCCGACAGTAATGTTATCAATTTCTCTAAAATGAATATGAGAATGACTTTATTGTTTGACATTTTAGTGATCAATTAATACCGCATGGACGAAACAATGCAGAATTGTTAGTGGTTAGCTGTGTCACACGCTATGGTCTTGTTACATTTTTTTCTCATGGCAGCTAATGATGCCATATCATTTTCATCTCATCAAAAAAAGAAAAGCAAACTATTCCACTAGCAACAAACTCCAAACGTGGTGCGCTTGTGTAATATCATTTCCGTTGTTACGCCTCGGAAGGCGCATTCATTATCGGGTTGTTTTGAAACTAAAGGGCAATTTGCATGACAAAAAAAAAAACCTGGTGCGTTTTTTTCAATCGGGGAATAAATTTTAATCCAGGAGTGAATTGCAAAAGTACTCTGAATTTACATGTGCTTAAACAAATGCGACATTGTTCGTTTTCATGCTATTTGCACTGTCGGGAGAAATTCACATGGTCACAAAATTCCAATTTAGTCCTGAATTTTTCGTAAATGCACAACCTCACTAGCTGGACCATTTCTAAAACTTTTAATCTAAGATTTTACCTAAAATTAAGGATTAAAATCGTTTACATGGCTGTTAAATTGACCTAGGGTTATTTTTTTAATCTAGTTTGTGCTAAAATCTATTAAATTATGTCCCATCATGTGAATGGGTTATTAGTATGCTTTATCCTGGTGACCTAGATATGGGCTATCGAGTTTCTTTCATTTCCGTCAAACACTTTTGATCTTAGCAACGAATTTAGTGCATTTGTGCATCAACATTCTTTTTGACATGGCCTACATTTCTCATATGATTGTTTTAGAACTTAGTGTTCTCTTTCGGCGAAACCTTTAGATAAGACCTATCGATTAGTATTCATTTCTGTGAAAAAAGTTGCCGTTTACAATGGCCTTTAAACTAACTTCATTTGTGTGTCAACATTTCCCTTTAGCCAGACCCGCAGTTTACATTTAACAATGTATGGATTGCTCTGACGTTGTGCACACACAACTGCTGTGATGTTGAAGTTTCACCAAATAGCATTGGAAACAATGATCTTCAATTTTGCCAATTCACTTATAACTTACCAAGTTCAAGTTTGTCAAGTTGAGCTACAGTGTCATCGACACTTTCCTTTGTTTTTATTGCAGATAAAATCGTAATTAAAATTTTAAAAATATCTCTTGGAATCCGGCTGCTTCCAATCAAGGATAGAAAATATGAGAAGTAAACCGGATAGATCAAATTAGATAAAAAGGGAATGTATATGCAATGTTTCAAGGCTGTATCTTTCAGAACTAGCTGTGCGTGCCTCAAAACCTGCATTTTTAATGAGAAAATGCTCACATTTGAAATGGCGTAAAAACGTCAAAGATGGTAGTATGTCAAAAACCAAAAAAAAAAACAGCTGTATTCAAATCTTTTGAGCTCTACAACATACTAAAATATCCTGAAGAAGTTTATTTTTTCCGACCACTATAACGTTTCCCGAGGGATTGAGAATCACCCAGTAGTGGACACATTTTAAGATATGACATTATTGTTGGAGATGAGATATGCAACGTTTGGAAGAGGGTGGCTGGATACAGGTTTTGATATTAGATATTAACCCCCCCCCCCAAAAAAAAAAAAAAAAAAAAAAAAAATCAAATGCGCATCGCTGTCATGCTGTACAAAATTTCGGCAAACAAATGGTGGTCCACCAAGTATTTTAAATTTACGATTAGTGTGTCAGATTTCATAAGAGTGGTTGAGAGGGAAGTACCTGAAATTTTTAGTCCGGCGACAAAGAAGGAAAGAAAAAAAATCTGACAGTCACTTAACTTGAATGACTTTATAAACGAAAAATGGAGTGTCCATGCGTGTTCTGAACTTATTTGAAGCCCCTATCGATCCAACGCATATTTACAATGACGGAATTGAGGAACGAGGAACACGTGTTCCATTCACCTTTTGTCAAAATATGTTCAAAAACATGGTGTGCCCAGGTGTCGTAATACAGGAATTTATGTTAGTTTGACTTGGTCAGTGAATTAGACCCTTTATGGTTCGACTACTTGCTCTATTTCGTCTACCCTGCATCTCTAATTCCCCAGAATGGAATAAGTAGAATAATAACATCACCAGCCACGGTCAGATGGTGACATACATACAACGGCGAGGGACTGTCAGACATTCCAATTTACTAATTCGGCGCAAGCAGATTCAGAAACAGTTGAAGGAATATACACCATCGATGTGCAGTACACCTTAGTACACAGCGTCACCGTGCACCCCCCCCCCACCCCACACACACACATACATGGGTAGTATGGATTAAATGTATTGTCCACAGGACTGAACGCAGATGGCGTAGTTTAGGATCTAACCATCAACTCTCCGGTTTAAAGTCCAATGAGCAACAGCGTTCAAAGTATATTATCTGTTCTCATTTATCAATTTATTGAACACGGACTATTCCATGGCGCAAATACCTATTGTAAATGTCACCAGTACAGGAGTTCGTTCAGATATAGTGAACTAAAAGTTGGAAAAGTGAAAAGGAAAAAATATTGAAAGACAAAACAGGGGAAAAGAAATTTCAGACGCATTTCAAATAATAAAACTATAAACGAAAGCCCCTTTTATAACAGTAAAACAACATTTATTTCATTTAAAATTGAACAGATGTTATCACATTCTAAAACATAAAAAAAATCTCTGAGAATTGCTGAATTTCGACAGTTTTTTGTAACATTACCGAAATCAATTAAGTGTAAATGCGCAAAATGACAGAAAACACATTCCACGCGCATATAATAACCCTCGAACAAACGAAAAGAGTCGTGTGTGACCGATATGACATCAAGTCAAGATAACTTTATATTTTTATGAAAATTTACCGGATGCATACAGTTAAAACTAGAAGTCCTGTCACGAAAAGTGCACTTATGTAGGCTTAATTGCGCGTTGGAATTGCGCGCAATTGCCATATCGAATGACATCCTCAGCACGGCAGGTTCTCCTGTTTACTCATAGCAAACACAAGCAATGTTTCTGCCAATGGACCTCCGGGTTACCCGGAGGTCCATTGGCTGAAACATTGCTTGTGCACAGGCCATATGTACAGAATTTGATAGTTTTACTTGGGCCATAACGCGTACATTAACGCGCATATCAACGTGCTATTTGTGCACATTTCATGACATGACTTCTAGTTTTAACTGTATATCAAACAAAGTGGAGGAGGTACGAAAAGTGGTGTATGTATTATAGAGCGGAAAGGTGGGAGGGACAGGGGAAATTACAAATGATTTCCTATCGAGCGGAAAGAAGGACAACATTGAAGACTAACGACGTTATTGTATAAACTGAAGCCTGGTATTGAGAGGTACAGTACGTGGAGAGTGTATTATCACTAAATCACTCGCAGAGTGTGGATTCCACCCGTGCAATAATTGCAAATTTGTTGCAAAGCGTTACTAGCACAAGCAAAGTTTCAGCCAATGGACCTCCGGGTTAAACCCGGAGGTCCATTGGCTGAAACATTGCTGGTGTTTTTTGTCGATATGCACAGAATTTGAAAGTTATAGCTTGGGTGATAACCCCACTCCGCGGGTGATGTAGTTACAATCCACTCTCCACGTACTGTACCTTATTGGCACGCTGGGATGGGGTAGGACGGGTCAATGCTGTTCAGACTGGGTTCAAACTCACTGAGATTAGTGGGGGGGGGGGGGGATTTATTAAGTCCACATGAGTACAAAATGTTTAATTATGGGGTGAAGGAGACACTGGAAAATTTTCCCTCGGAATATCAACAATATCAGTCATCCAGAATAATATTCAGTGAGAGCATAATGGAAATGTGAGACAACGAAGGACACTGGGCGACACAAAGAAGAGTGTTAGTATTCTTATCTGTGATATTGAGTACAGTGCGTTACGGAATATCATCAAAGAGTACGGTATATCATCAAAGAGTTCGTTTCCATATGTTGGGTGGCGTGGGGAGGGGGGGGAGGAGATGCGATAAAAAAGGGTGACATTTAGCAACACAAGTGGAGTAATGGTTTTCTCATCTAAGAACTACTACAAATTTTGCTTACACAAATGTGTGTGTCATGTTATGAACTGCTCCATTCCAGTACGTTTGCCACTTATTTCTTATGTGCAGTGGGATGTGTGGTGTACAATCACTGACAGTGATTTTGGAATCAGTGACCTGTTTTGTAAAAGTTTGTTATGCTGCACTGTCAGCTCTAGTGTTAGACGCAATGCCTACATGAAGGGTTATACGATCGACTGCTAAATCCAAGCTAGATGTGTATGCAGTTTGGAATTACGGTCAGACAAAGCAGCAACAAATCGATAATGTGATGTTAGTGAATAACCCGTTTGTTTCCACGTTGGAGTCTCTACTGCGTGTCCACTCCACTCACAGGAACAAAATAACACACCCACAATATACCCTAATCTTATCGTACATCCAAGAGTATATTACAGGGCTGAGATTGCATGTTTCCCCAAGGCTGGCACTACTCTACGAGCGAGGTAGTTCTATTGGATCGAAGAAACACCGGAGTCGTGTTAAAGAGTTACTAGCACGGTGTGCTGATGTGCCGAACTACCACACAACGCTCTATATTACGAATTTCCTGACCAAGGCCCAGTAGCATCCCAAATCGCGGATTTTCATTATTTCCTGCTCACCATCTCTTATGCATACAGGAGTACTCTCGCTGCATGAAAAACATATTTCTCCCTTTTCCCCGCACCCGTTCGTGTTCATACAAATCTAAAATGGTGACTTTCATCAGCCAGAGGGTTTAATCGAAATATGCGTCAATTTGAAATAGCTGTTCTAACCGGAGGTTTTTCTGTAAACCGGTTAATTCAAAGATATGTAAAAAAATCCCAATTTTCATTCAACGTTTGTGCTTAGTTTAAAGAATAAAGAGCCTTACAGACATACCGAGACGAATGCCTGAACTGCAGTCTGCCCGACTCAAATAAAGTGGATTATCAAATCTCCCACATTCTTTCATTGTCGAGAACGAGAAAAATGTAATTGGATTTCCCCAATCATATTTTACAACAAGAGCGTATTTCTCTCCATCCTAGAGAATTTGGCCATCCCCTACAAGGCGGGTTCTCAGGTGGCGGATTGAGGATGGCCTGCTCAGTTCGGCAGGTTTGCTGGTTACAAATTAGCAGGCTTGCTCAATTCAGCTGGTTTGCTGTGGAATATACAAATACGATGCCCCGGACCAAAATGGTTTAATTACTTTATATTGTCCACTAAAATCGTCCATTCTCTTTGGTGTGTCGTACGGTTTCATTTCGTTCGGTACATCATAAGGGCTTTCAAGTGGTCTGCCATAAGGGTTCATATCAGATTCACAGGTACTATAACCACATGGCCCTTCAACACCCATATCTGCTGGTATTTAGTCGTAAGGGTGCTCAAACGCTTCCTTTGAACATGTGTCCAATCCTGCTATATCATATTGCAGGCACCTTGTTCTCTCGTGAGGTGCGTTCCGAAGGCCCCGGAGGAAGGAATCCTGGCATTTGAGGGCACAGTGGCACGGTTAGGGCAATTTCCATTTTGGAGATACATATCCGATACACTGCTTTGGCCTCAACGTCGGGAGTAGACGGATGGTCGGATGGCCCGTGCTGGCCAATCGGGAGCCCCCAAAGATGTGTCATGTCGGGGGCAGGGGATTGGTTGGTCATCCAATCAGTTATTTCTTTCAACTCAATTGTACCTCTGGTATACTGATTTTTAACGAATTTCGAACTTTTTTATATCATATACGGCTTTGATTGCACTGTCTGCGTCAGTTATCAGCGATAATTGTCCTTGCACTAGTTTCACAAAATGATTGGTTGGATGACCGCCACGACCTGGCACTACCCAAAATCGACGGGCCAATCGGTCAGCGGATATGCATTTGTATCAACGCTGATCGAGTATACTGCGTATGTACTTCTGGTTTTGTTCGCTGGTGATCCGCGACAGTAACTCCCAGGTTGGGCTCGAAGTAACTGCGAAAATCATAGGCAGAAGAATTTGTATACACTTACATTGCCTGCCTAAACCAAAATCAAACGACTGTATGTTCTGTCAACGGAAACAAGTTTCATCTGATTCTGACTCAGATGGTAATGACAACATAGCACACAATTGACCTAAATTGATTAACCTTACTTTAAAAAATGAGAACAGAAAAGTTAGTAGCATTAATCCGCTCGCTTTAGAGAAGGCGACTTATGGTATGGCTGGAACAGATAAAAACCTTAAAACATTCAGATCTGTGACCTTTTGATCGAATGTGCATCACATATTCAATCATACAATTTGTTGAAAATAAAAATAATTTTAGATATGAAAGTAAGCGGAAGCTCACAGGGCCCTCAGTAACAGCCGAGGTGCTGTTAGAACTCGTGAGCTTACCGATATTGCTGAACAAGAGATGAGAACACAATGGGTAAAAGGAGTTAAACGAATATCTTAGGAAAATGGCAGCTTCAGAACACCACAGCAACCGCGATCACTGAAAATTGGATACATCAACGTCGGAGTTGATTTGTATATCCCAAAGCCACCTCGGAGTTTCAAATGTCAAAAGTTTGGGCATAGCCAAACTTCGTGCAGAGGTTAACCAGCCTGCCACAGATGTGGCGATACACATGATATGCCAAGCAAAAGTAAAATAATTAAATGTATAAATTGTCAGGGCAATCCCATGTCCTCCTCAAAAGATTACCCTGTCTGGCTAAAAGAAAACACCATACAGAAAAGCAAATCAGTTTTAATGAGACCAGTGACATTGCAGCATCTATGCCTGGTGTCAATTCATCATCATCAGCATACGCAAGAGCACTAACACAAAAGTTACCAACAACGTCCGTAGAATGTAGTATACACCATATACAGGGCTCCATGGCACTATACTTGTTCCATTTCAGGTGTTTATAATTGTACACACCAGTTTAACGGAACCAAAATCAATCCAAATACAACCAACAACTTCAAAAATAACGGAAGATAAAACAGACCAGAAATCGGACAAAATTACACCTGGAACTTCACAGAAAAAGTAACAAACAATACCAGACCTGAAAGATGACCTAACGAAAACAAACCACAGGCCCAACAGAGAACACGACACAATTTGAGTCAGAATCAGATAAAAAACATTGGATAAAGATGATAGAAAAGAGAAAAATAAAAATAAAAAGATTTGTCAGACAGAACGCTCAAAGATCTTCAAAACCCTGTTACAAACAACCGGGTTGAAGGCTTTGAAGACATGACAGTCGATGAATAAACAGACAAAACGTTCTGGTAACTGTGCCCGTACTCGTTCAAGAGTAAGTCCCCGGGAAAAAAGTCACCCAAAACTACCGGGGCCCTATCGTCCATACGTCCACCAAGTCACTCTTCACCTTAACATGGCTAATAAACCCCAAAACACAATCATACAATGGACCTGTCGAGGTTTTAGAGCGAATTATGATGAACTAGGCCTTTTAAGCCAAAACTATAAACCTGCCGCCTTTTGTCTGCGAGAAACACTTTTAAAGAAACCTGACTATCAAGATCTTTAAGCCTTTAAGCCTTATACATCGTATAATGCTTGGGCAGATGAAAATGATTTTCATGTCCGTGGGACGTCTGTCTTAGTCAGGAACGACATTATACACTCATTTTACCTTTACAAACCTACGTACAAGTCGCGGGGGGGGGGGGGGGGCGGGGTACGCCTAACAATAGAAAATACAGTTTCACTATGCTCAATTTACGTTTCACCAAATAAGGCTCTTCAGCTGAAAGATGTTGAACAGCTCTGGCACCAACTTCCCTCCCCATACATTTTGATTGGTGATTCACACAGTCCTCTTTAGGGCGATTCCTGCAGCAAGGAAGATGTAAGGTAAAACTGTAGAAGAGCTTATTGCAAAATTCGACTTCCGTTTGTTTAATGATGGGTCGGACCCATATCTGCATCCGCACCTGGTTCTGACACTTCAATTGATCTTACAATTGTTTATCCTTCAATCATTTTTAATTTTTCTTGGAAGATTGAAGGTAACTTATGTAAGAGTTACAACTTCATAATTGTGTTGGAGAGTGTAGTTCCGGCGGATGATGAGAGGGTGCCCCGGTGGAACTTGAAAAAAAGGCTGACTGGGACACTTTTTCATCGCTTTTTGTTCTGAACGCATCAAACTTTAGAAAGTTGAGGAAAGTGTGGACCAAACAGAACATCTCACTAAAAAGTTACCTGACATTGCAAACACCGTCATTCCCAAAACCTCGGCAAATCCTAAACGTTTCACCAAGCCATGGTTTGATAATTAATCTAAACAGGCTATAAGGAATCGCCAGAATACTGAACGGTAATTTAATAAGTCACCAACCACACATAATTTGGACAAACTACGTACACATAGGGCAAACACTGGACGACTATAAAACAAAAAAAGAAGATTTCTTGGAAAACTTAACCAGCACACACCCATTATCAAAATTTGTAAAATGATTTTAAGAAATTAAAGGAAAAAAAACAGAATCAACTGTACATTACCTGGAAGACGACAGCGCACTAATTACATCGAAAAAAAATTCAAACAAATAGGCCTCAGTATTTTCTAAAAATGCGTCGTCTGAAAATTGTAATCCTGAATTAGTTAAAATAAAAAAAAAACAGCAGGAAAAACTAATGTTCAAATTTACCTGCAACGGTTTCGAGGATTACAATGAACCTTTCTCTTTGGAAAAGTTAGGCAACTGTTTGCATAAAGCAAGGGATACTGTCACTGGACCTGGCGAAATACATTAGAAAAATCTAAAACATCCGCCACTTTCATCTTTTCAACGTTTATTGTCAATTTTTAACGATATCTGGGTGACTGGCCAGTTTCCACCTTTCTGGCGGAAAGCAACACTTATTCCCATTCTAAACCTGATAAAGACCATCCAGTTATGAAATGCGCACAAATAGCACGTCGATCTGCGCGTTAATCCACGTGTTATGACCCTAGTAAGGCTCTCAAATTATGTACATATTCCCTGTGCACGAGCAATGTTTCAGCCAATGGACCTCCGGGTAACTCGGAGGTCCATTGGCAGAAACATTACCTGTGTTTGCTATGAGTGACCAGGAGAACCCGTCGTGCTTTGGGTGCCATTCGATATGGCAATTGCGCGCAATTACTACTCGCAATTCAGCCTAGATAAGCGCACAGTTCATGACAGGACCTTTAGTTTTAACTGTAGCAATCCACAGAATTATCTATATATTAAAACCATGGAGAGGATGATCAATGATCGAATTGTTTTATTTCTGGAATCGAACGTAAATTTTCAAAGACAAAAACGAATTGTGTTCATTTTTGCAAACTTCGGAAACATCACCTCGATCCGGAATTGAAAATCGATGGTAGTCCTATTAAAGTTGTTACGGAAGTGAAATGCTTAAGTTTGTTGTTTGACAACAAACTAAATTTCACTTCCCACATAAAACAACTGGGAGTTAAATGTAAGAGAGCACTGAACCTACTGAAGGTTGTTGGTAGCACTGATTGGGGTGCTGACCAAAAAACTTTGCTCCATCTGTATAGATCACTTCTTCGATCAAAGTTAGATTACGGTTATATAGTTTACGGTTCTGCAAGGAAATCATATCTCAAACCACTTGATGCAGTTCATAATAGTGGTATTAGAATTAGTCTAGGGACTTTTCGAACATCCCCAAAAGACACGAAGCTTGTTGAAGCAGATGAGCCTTCTCTTCAGAAGCGTAAAAATTTAATTATCTCTCCAGTTTGTGTCTAAACTTTTGGCCACTCCTTCAAATCCTGCTTATAATTGTGTTTCAAACCCTCAAAATGTTGAATTTTATAACCGCGACCAGAAACATATTCCTCCATTGGGAATTAGAATCGAACTCCACACGGAGTCTGCCAAAATTGATTTTGATTCTATAAAAGAAAACCGTAAATCACATATTCCTCCTTGGCATCTTATACAACCTACAATTATTTTGGACCTTGCTTCTACCAAAACATCTGATACCAATTCCTTGCAGTTCAAACAAAAATATGCCGAAATAAAGTCCAGGTATAGTGCATATACGAGGATCTATACAGATGGATCTAAAGATGGTGACAAAGTATCATCAGCTGCTGTTTCTGGTGATCGTATCACCTCAGTCAGAATACTGAATCAGAGTTCTATTTTCAAAGCTGAAGTTAAAGCTATTCAACTCGCACTTGAGCAAACCGAGAATGCACAGGAAAGAAAGTCGATCATCTCTTCCCCGACTCACTTTCCTCTTTACTTCCTTTACTCAACCCCAGGTTGAAGAATCCTCTCATTTTGGAACTTCGTGAGAAGTTAACATCTCTCATGTCTGGCCAATATGATATCGTGTTTTGCTGGTTACCCGGACATGTAGGTATCGCTGGTAACACCACAGCAGACAGTGCAGCAAAACAGGCTTTAGCAAAGCCTCTCACTGATTTTAACATCCCTTTCAGTGATTTCAAACCACATATTAGTAACTACATCAAATGTATGTGGCAGGCGAAATGGGGTGGAGCGACAAATAACAAGATTCATCGTTTCCGACCAAATATATTTGATCACTACCCATCCAATAACCTTTGTAGAAAATATTATGTTATTCTGACACGGTGTCATATTGGTTACACACGACTTACACATTCCTTTCTGTTAGAGGGTAATATGCGACCAGAGTGTGTTCCTTGTCAGCAGGTGTTGTCACTGGAACATATTATTTTATATTGTACTGATTTTAATCTTGTTAGAGGGCAGTCTTTTACAGTACAATATCTAAGAGATTTATTTTGCCCTATGAGCCCGCATAAAATAATCTCATTTTTGAAAGAAATCAACCTTTTTAATAAATTTTATAACTGTTTTTATTCTTTTAATGCAGACTCCATAAGTCTAAATGCCAACAGGTTGATTTTATACGTATTTTGGTTTTTATAACTTTAGTTATGATTGTTTCGACAGCTCTTGGTTTTAAGTTTGCGATTATTTCATATTTTATTCAATTAATTTTAATTCATACTTGACAATTGTTGTGTCTGTAGTTTTCTCGCCACGATATAGCCTTAGCTGCTGATGTGGCGTTAAGCAACAATAAATAAATAAATACAATTTTGCCACGGATTTCAAAATAGCACGTGCAACCCGAGAATGTCAAACTGAATGGGTGGCCGACGAGTGTCTTTGTGCTATGTTGTGCTAGAAAGAATGGGTTATTAAGAAAACACGCTAGTTTTTGTCTTCCGACATTTTAAAAAATGCCAAGGATAACCAAAAATGAGAGGTTGAGTGCCATTGGTAGGCATGGTACCTCCAGATGAGCTCGATGCTGAATTTGGGGTCACTGTGGCTACTATTTATCGTCTCATTGGAAATTATAGAACCACTGGATCTACTGCCGACCGACCGCGTTCAGGTCGGCCAAGAGTGACGACCCCTGCACAAGACCGACACATCAGGACGTTTCACTTGTGGGATCGCTTCCTTCGACGAGGACAGCAGCAATTTCTCCCTGTAGAACTAACAATAGGACCAGTGCACAAGCTGCCCGAAACAGAGTCCCTGAACACGGCATCCGGAGCAGGCGTCCATATCACGGACCAATCCTTACCCAACGTCATCGTACCGTCAGAATGGAATGGGTAGGTCAGCGTGTTCGCTGGACTCAGGAGCGTTGGAGCACAGCTCTTCTTTTTAGTGATAAATTTGTCTACGGCGTGCTGATGGTCAGGCAAGTGTGTATCGCCGACGAGGAGAACGGTTTTTTGATGCTTGTATGCGGGAATGGTGGTGTAATGGTTTGGGCAGGATTTTTTTCCTTGCACCATGGAACGCAGTTGATCCTCATCGATGGTAGTCTGAATGGACAGCGATATAGGGACGAAATTCTTAACGTTGTTGTTGTCCCGTTGTCATCAGGTCCATGCGCCGTCGATGTCTTGGCATCCAAGAGGCAAACGGTGGATATACACGCTATTGACTGCATGTGTGACCTTTTCATTTCACCCCATGTCTGAATTGCGACGTCCTGACGTGACGCTGGCAATAGTAAGAACATGAAATTATGGAAATGCATACAGCTAGACTCGAATTATGAATTTACAATAATTTGTTTGGGATTAAAGCCGATAATACTAAAACAAATGTCCCTCGGAGTTTATTATACTTTCTTTTTTAACTAAGTATATTAACAGAGGGATATGGAAGTACTGGATGGAAGAAAATGCCTGAAAAGTGTCGTATGACACATCAGAATCGTTGATCGAGGAGGAAGATTCATAATCGCTTCAGGAAGGGGAAGAGCGTCACAGACCATCTTTTCACGCTATCTTAAATGATAGAATCAGCGAAATCCAAGACGAGAATGATTTGTATGGCGATTCCAGATGTTAAATTGACAAATATTTGGAGTGGTATGCTGGGATGTTGCGAAAGCTGGATACCTTTGGCATGGAGCAATTGTGTAGGAATGTTGAAATCAGTGTATAAGAATGCACAATGGGATCTTAGTCTGGGTATCGTAACAGCAAAATATGTACTGCTGCTATGGAGACAAGTCTAAGGCAGGGGTATATCCTGTCACCTATTCTTCGGAATTGTACACGTAGAGCAAAGTTATCTTTGGGTGGCCAGAACCTGAGAAGTAACTTGATGGCGCCTTTTGGGATGGGATTTACTGGTGTTTAAACTGAGGTCGATATCGCTGGTGTTTAAGGTAGACATTGGAAAAAGCTGTGAAAAAGAGAGCAAACTGTTTAGTTTGGCAGTTATGGAAAAGCCTGGATTGAAATATCAGTCTAACAAAATAAAGTTCACTGAAAGTATAAAGGGAAAGTAGGATGAAATAATGAAGGATATATGGATACTGGGTAGCACAAATAAGAGGACCAAGTAGTGGGAAGAAAGAGGTACGGGATATAATCATACACAGTTCTTTTCCGAAGTTGGGAGTAGGGATAAGGAAAGGAACTTGGGAGCACAGGTGTAATCAAGGCCTTCTCGTCACGTTTAAGCATGCGAAACATCGGTGGCATGTATTATTATTATTATTATTATTATTATTATTATTATTATTATTATTCGTGGATGGACACATGCTACGCATGTTTTTTTCGATAGATGACATTTCGAGTTACCTCCCTTATACCACAGTACGCTTCGAGTGATAAAGTGTTTACCCTATTTTAAGACACAATTGCCGATTTTCGGTGAATATCGCAAAGTATGACCAACAAACATGTCCACCTAGTTATATCTAAATAATATAAGTAGAATTACACACACCTGTGGCGTTTGCGGCCGATCAGGTCCACAGAGGCGGACAAGATTGGACACAATACGACAAACAAAAATTCAAATTATGGCAAGATTAATAGCGGACAGTAAATTTAGTTCAGATGCAATCAAGTCGCAATTGTCTGTCCGCTTCTTTCCTTTCCACAATACAATAATGAATTTCACCTGTAGAAAAGAAACGCGTGAATACTGGGTCTGAAATGCCATTTTCGTTATTTTTCTTTATGTGGCCATGGTTTCGCAGTATTCTATTAATGACGTTTCCACACACTGATGTAAGTGAGTCGCGTTCAAATCTAGATTTCATGGCGACAAATATTATTATCATGATCCCAACACTAGCGGAATCGCTGCTGATTTGTAAAGTCAGAAATGATCTGGATGTATTGTTTATGCTATATATTGTGAACCCGTGTTTAGAAAATTAACAAGAGTGTAGTTCTTGATTCCCAGGCCTATCTACTATTGAATTTATATATCCTCCTGTAAATGAAATGATTTAAAATTTCTTTTGATACACACAGACCGGAGTGAAACAAATTACATCTGTCCACGGGGAATATAATAAGAAACCTGATGGATACGTCCACAATTAAACGTTTAACACAAACTCTCGAACTGTTTTTGGATAAAGGAATCACCCGACATTTCGATATACCTCCCTTGATTACACCAAGACAGGACCTTCAGTGCAAAAGCAGCGCAGTGTATCCAATGGGCGATATTTATCTCAATTGTGCATTAACATAAATCAGATATTGTCAAAACAAACCTGTACATTATGGTAATGAAATTAATACACGCTGTATGGAACAAAATGGAAAATGCCCCCTCTTTTTGCAGAAAAGGTCGTAAATCGGCACGATGTCATATTTGCCACACATGACTTGAACATTCCTTTTTGTTAAAGGGTAAGATGCGACAAGAATGTGTTCCTTGTCAATGTCCATAGACAATCGCACGCATTCTATTTGATTGTACTGATTTCAATGACATCCGAAGGCGATTTAATAGAGTGCCGTCTCTGAGAGAACAATTTTGCACAAACACTTCTCCTCAGATTCTCTCATTTCTCAAAGACATCATCCTTTTTTTATAAGTTTTAGGTGTTTTTATTCTTTTAACTACATCTCATCTTTCGAAATATTTTCCTACCTCCGGGTTGATTTACACGATATGCGTACATTTGGTATCTTTATTCACTCCTGTCCTCTATTTTTTCAATGTCATGTTTGTTTTCTAATATATTTTAGTTTACTATACATCACCTTTTATGGCTACGAAATAGCCTTGTTTGTTGGTATGACGCTAATCAACTTTAAATAAACAAATAAATGTCCCACTGTTTAAAAAATTGGGTGAGTGCCATTTGCACAGATTTTCAACAAAGTACTATCAATATTGTCCATGTAAATTTTGTTTAATAGCTTTATTTTTTTATATGAATTCAAATTTATAAAAAAAACGACCTATTTGTCACTCCAGCAATCTGTTTGCGTGTTTTGTTCAGGGCAAAAGGCAAAGAAATGAACAGGGCAACCGGCACAGATATTTGCTATGAGAATGCGATTGAACTGGGTATGTATTTCTGCTTTCTTCACACGCCATCATTCCGTATGTAGCTAGGCATTTCCATATAAGCAAAGGCGGCGAAATGGCAGGGGGACATGTGTGTGGTGTGGAGAAGATGATGGGCGCGGGGGGGGGGGGGGGGGTCAGATATCTAAGTCATACATTACTTATCCTTGGAGAAGTGGAAGAAACTTCGCTAGAATGGATCCAAAAAATGGCGTTCCTTGATTATCACGTCTTGGTTAAAATGACGAAAGGTGGTAAAAAACGTATGGGTGTGAATGACACCGACACATTGAGGTTATTGCTCGGTTAGTTTCATATCGAAAGAAATATCAGTAGCGGTAATCTTACATGAGCTTAAGACTGAAGCAACTAATCAAGCTAATATCTAATTATTTATTAAAACTAATCAAATAATTACCAAATACTCTCAGACCTGTTACTGTTCTCTGACAGTGTTATTGTGTTTCTTTCTTTTCACGAAGACCGACATTTCCTCTTCCCTAGTTCGACTATCAAGTGGGGAAGCTACGAGGTTCGAATAGCTGAACTCTCTCTTCTCTCACTTCACGGAACCTCCACCAACCACTCTGAATCTTGGCTTGCATTGGATTTCTCTTTTTTTCTCTTCATCCACCAAATTCTTACTTAATGCCATTATTAACACTTCACCATACAGAAACTACTACCTTTTGCCTGGTAACACCAATTTTGATTGCTTTCGATGAGTAATGATGAAAGAAGTCGCTTTGAACAAAATGGCTTCGTCTAGTAATGCATCAAGGGGGAACAGCTGTACCTTGTTTCATACTAATCTCAAGGGTAACTTTGAGTTGGAAGATGGTGGGAGATGTAGAAAAACACCGACTCGTTGAATAGAATAAATCGGAAATAACAAAATCTCTTTACATTTGTGGAATAATCTAATACAAGACAAACTTATATTGGCATATTTACTTACCTTCAGTCTTTAAAAGCCGGCATGTAATCATTAGCCTGTTTCATTAAAAGCGTGTGGGACGATGGAGAAAACGTTTCCATCGTTCAACACGCTTTTACAAAAACCTGTGTTCAAGATATGTCTATTTCCTAGAAAGTTATACATTCAATACGACCTCTGAAACTTGTTTATAATCCAAATACACCATACAATATAGTCTTAAAGTCACAAATTGAAACGCGGCAGATGTTTTTTTTAAATTTTAATATGTTTTAATGCTCAGAAATAGAAGATAACTGTTGTTGTTGTTTTTTTTTTATTTGATTTATCGCCATTTTGACGTGTTTACGTCACTTCAAAGTTTTGGCTATTTTTGTCATAATTCATTAAAAGCGCCACTTTCCGTCATTCCATTATCTCCATATATAAAACTTTCGCGACTTTGAAACCGAACGCATCGTTTTCTAGGTATCTGAAATTGTGCACACCCATTTGGGGAATTAAAATATCGTGCCAATACAAGCGGCGATGACAATATTACTTCATTTTGTTGACCTTTTAGTTTCAATCTCATTTTGAGATTCATTTTTTTTAAATTTTGTGAGAATTATCTCCCATAAAACTGTGTATAAAATTTGATAACATCCTAGGAAATCCCAACCGCTATGACTGAGCAATGTGATGACTCCACAAGGAGTCATAAATACCAAAATTAAAATGCGTCGTTTTCGTTTTAATTTTACTATGTTATAAAGCTAAAAAATAGGACATAGGTATTTTTTTCGTTTTTCGATTTTTCTCCATTTAGTGTCGGCTATTTTTGTTATATTTCATTAAAAACTCTACGTTTGTAATTCAACTAGGCCGTGTAGAGTAATTACACTTCTATGAAACGTCACCCACCATTTTCTCTTCATTCAAACTTATTAATTTCCATTTTGGAATTAAATCTTTTGTTTAAACACATTTTATTTGCCATAAATTTGCAAATAGGATTGGAGTACAAGTTATACAACTTATGTTAACTCCTCTCCATAAATACAACAGAAAATCAATACATAGATGCGACTGTAAGATATATACATTGATTCACAAATGAATAGGGATTTATACTCTTTAAAATTGAAATGTATGCTATTGAAACAGGCAACCACGTTATACGGTCTGAACTCAGGGAATACATAGGGCTGAACCTTCTGTACAAAAGCTCTTGGACGGCAAGTTCAAGGATGCGGGATGCATGCCTTTTGTAGAACATTTCATCTAGTCTAGGCTAGTCTGAGAATATAATGACTAAGTTGAAGCGGCCATTAGCTAGGATGAATGCTTAGGTTTTCAGAAAGATACATTCGTTTTGTTTTGTTGTCAGTGTGGGGTTACCGTACATGAGGTCGGTTTCGGATGGTGTATCAAAATTTCGAAGAGAATGGAGTATTATATTCCTGAGGTTTGAGTATCGAGGGCATACCAGGAGATTGTGATGAGCATTTTCGGAAAGATTACCACACAAACACTTTCGTGTGTCCAAAATATAATTTTGGAACTTGTCATCATTTAAGTTACTGCAGTTATTGTGCAATTTTGAGTGTAAAATGTTCACATTGGGCATAGGTTTGTTTGAACTCCGTCAGTGTTGCGGCTCCGGTGAGTACATCTTGTAAGTTGGTCCAGTATTTGTGGTGGACGGGACAAATGATTTTTTGAAACCCTCCATTCTTGCCGGATGATACGTGAATCTGTTGGGGTTGTGAAGGATATGCATTGAGATACATTGAGATATCGTACGTTCTATCAGGTAACAAAGAGTTGAGGTAATTTGGAGTTTCGTTGTTGATAATTTTGAAAAGAACACAGTATTTGTGCCTTTCACGACGCTTCAAAGGGAGGGCCACCCGAGTTCAGCCGCGAAGTTGATCTGCAGAGACAAATCGTGTCAAGCCAGTAATGATATGCGCATCATCAAACTGCAGTATGTCAAGCTTTTTCGCCAGATATTCAGGTGTTCAGTTCCACACTACGTCGCAGTAATCTACTATTGGTTGAATGGAGGTAAGGTAGATTTGTTCCAAAGTTTTTCTATTCAAAATGAATTTCAGTTTGCGAAGGAAAGATAGACGGGTATTGACTTTCTTTCATATGTCAGTAATCTGAGAGTCTCAGTTTGGATTAAATTAGAGAATTAGTCCCAGGTGCTTGTGAATGTGAACTGGATTACTATCAAAGATCAAGGTGGGTAATCTGTTTCGTCTTTACTGCCATAGTGGAATAGAATTGCTTTTGTCTTCACAGGGTTGAATGAGACGGGCCATTGCCGAGACCAAGTGCTAATTTTTCCAAGCTTTTGATTGACTTTAAGACTGCCATTATTTTTGTTGTCAGTTTCACAGTTATCATCGACATACAGTCTAATCAAAGCATCGATGATCTCAGTAATGTGATTGATACAGATTAGAAAGACACACGAACCGAAAATGGAGTCTGAAGGCACTCTAGCGTGAATGAGTCTATAGTCGGAAAAGGTAGTTTGGATCATAACCCTTTGCTTTTTTCGTGCAGGTAGTCCTGAATCCATTCAATCAGGGTTCCAGGGATTGTCACGGGATTCTTTGGAAAATAATATCTTGTTGATTCATGATGATTTATTTATTAATTCGATGCAAATATAATTTTTAATCACTGATGGTTTCAACATAATAATGATTCTATCACATTTGCCATATATCACAGCCCAATTTCGCACTATCTTTTGCCATACACATAACACTAATTTGACTAAATAAACTAATCAATGCACTAAGCAACATCACAAAGCAGATCACTGTATTAAGCGCACGAAAGCACAAAATAAACTGGCACAAAGCATACTGGCACAAAGCATACTGCACTAAGCATATAGGCACTAAGCCAAATGTGTTGGCACAAAGCAATCACAGGTGCTGTAACACAGTACTGGAGTTTACATTAATCCAACTGACTCTCATTTTCTCCTCTGCCACCAGAATTAATTTATTTACATAAACGATTCAACTATCAAGTGGTACGAAAAATGGGTGGTACAAATTGCAGGAACCCCTAAAATGGTTACCTGAAAAAGTTGAACGTCTAATTAACACTAAACTAATTTAATTGGCGTAAACCTTAAATAATTATCTTACAGTTATGTATTCGCACTTCATTGATATTCTCACTGCCAAATAATAGTAATAAATAACATATTTATAAATCTGTACATTATTATGTTTTATGTCAGCCATGACCTTAAATATCATCCATTGACAAAACCACTAATTAATTTAATTACAATCTTTGAAATTGCGAAATTTAAACTTAATTTATAAATCGCAAATAAATTATATAAATACTTAAAATTTAATTTAATTTATTCAATGAGTTCCAAGAAAATTATGAAGAATTAATTGCCTCGAAAAAACGATAAAACGAATCTCATCAGAAAATCGAACTGAGAAGCTGAGCCTTGAAGTAACATATTTTACTTACATAAAAACTGGATCTGATAATGTAGTATGAAAATATGAATTTGATTGTTATTTTAAAACTATATTCATCATTTTTCTTCTCACTTCAAACATACATTTTGTACTCGTCTGCCTGAACTGTCCACTTTGAGAAAAGCATGCCACTTGTGTATTTTATTGGCTATCTTAACCACATTGTGTCACACGAGAATTTTCCATCAGCACAATCACGTATCCAAATTATCGAGCATTGGATTAACCCCACCACAGCAAATAATAAATATAACTAATATCTACAAATATAACCTACCCTAACCCACATTAGGCATACATTGTTTTTTATACATTATTTATATTTAACTTACCTTAACCCACATTTGGCATACATTGTTTTTTATATTACTTATTGTGAACTTACCTGATCCAACTGATGGAGATAATACTGTTTATTATTATTAAAATACATATTATATATTTGCCTCTCCAAATATATGTGACAGCGATGCCATATTGGCAAAGTTTGAAAACAAGGCCTTTATGCCAAACTCTCTCAAAATGCCTTTGGAATGTCGCAGAAGATTGTGCAGGTCTAAAGCCGTTTGTCAAGAGAGACAAATGGAATGGTGCAGTTCTAATAACTGGAAAGTTGTGCCTGGAAGAAAGCCTGGTTGGAATTTATACAGTGTATTGTTCTCATGAAAATAACGAAATAGATATTTCAGAACTGGCTGTTCAAATATGTTTGCTACAGCTGGGTTGCTGTGGCAAAGCGGTTCCTACGGGCCTGAATGATCAAAAAATGGTCTTCAGCTGCAGATGTTGCACTGTCTCTGCCACCACCATGCCGCCTTACTGGTGTGCCATACTGCTGAAATCGATCCTAGGCTCTGGTGACCACCGTATGGTGCACACCAAGGGCTTTACCAACCTGACGGTAAGTAGCCCCTTGATCCACCCTCCCTACAGCCCGTCACATTTCTGCTTCAGACAAATGTCTTCTTACATTTGCATTTGCCATATTGAATCATTAAATCACAAGGGTTTGTGTTGAAATGAAGATTGAATACCCTACAGATGTCATGTACATGTTGACAGTACACGGAAACATCATGAAACTTAAGGGGTAAATGCTGCCCATGACTGTCACGAAACGTCTGCCTGTCAAGAGAGCTGATGTAAACACTGTGGACCATCTCAATACATTCCTAAGTCATATCCACCAAAAATATCGCAAATGTGTCACAAGCGTGTCAAATATTTGGTGCTCAGCGAACGTTGAGAAGTATATAAGAAAGTTTTTTTGAATCTCAGCGATATCTTTAACTCGGCACGTCTTCAAACTTTGAATATTGCAACAAATGCAGCCAAAACACTTCTTTAAACCAGGTAGAAGGAGTAATAGTTTATCAAAGATGATCTGGCGCTGCTTAGCAGCCAGGGCCCACAATGGGAACGGGAGTAGAATATGCATATACATGTACAATGATTGGGTTCATATTTTATTACAAAGGAGATTATCTCAGTGGATAATCGCAGGATGTAAGTAGATGATATAACTTATTGGACCCACGAGAGAATGGATGGAATATACAGTAATTATTGAGCAAGACCAAACAGAACAAACGGGTCCAAATTCATCAGTTCACCTACTCAACACATCCAGCGCTCACGCGATGCGGCAGTGACGATTCGCATGCTGCCGCATCATATGAGCACCAGACGTGTTGAGCAAGTGCACTTTTGAAGAACAGGGTGTACGAAAGCTGCTTGCGTAATTGATTCCTCCTAACCAAATGCCCAATGAAACACGTTGGTCATTTAGAAACGAGAAGACGCGCCAATGCGCCACCTGCTATAATATGGCATTGCATTTGGAGCCATGCGGCGCCCAAGGGGCGACATGGTCTTATGGTGTGGAAAATCCAGGGACTGTATTACAAGTTTATAATGAACAAGATATCAACTTATTATGGTAGACAAGTATTTAAAAAAGGTCACAGTTAGTGTCCGGCTGCCGCTGGCTAATCTGCAGCAGCAACACAACAGCTGGGGCCAAGACAAAACACTAACAGGTAATGTGAACGTCCAGACGATGGTTGGTGAAACGAGAAACAAATTGGTACCTTTCGGAATTCTGAAATTGGGTTTGAGTAATATGCTCTGGAAATATACGTTCAGGCTGAACTTGAGTGTGTAATCCGAACAAGGATCGATCATCTATTCCAGAGCAACTAACAATTCCAGAGATGCCAGATTCTGAAAGTATCACATTATAAAATGTCTTTGGGGAGGGGGGGGGGGGGGGCGTTACATGGTTTAAATTAAGGGGAAGTGTTATTTTATCTTGGCTGCTAATGTGTCAAAAGTGGTGACAATGGATTATGTTAGAATCCTGTCGGAGTTCTGGCAGGTTTGCAGCAGCCACGTCGCCGCCAGGGAACAAAAGGAAAAACTGTCGAGTTCTGTAGATGTTTGCAGGTTGGATTTATACTGCAGAAACTCAAATACAAAGTGATACACCAAAGGAATTGCGTGAGATGGTACTAGAGTATTGAGCACTGGATGGGAGATTGAACGTATAAGTTGGTAAATAAAGTAGTTTAGGTCTAGAAGATTTTTGGTGGTCTCATTTATTATTCAAAATTTGCTAGTTACAAATCATTGGAGAGAGCCCGCAGGCACCCTCCAGCAATTCGTAACAGCACACATTTATATAAAAATATTATTGCATTTTAGTGAATATTAAACATGAACAAAAAAAATATTGCCTTCACGTTTCTGAAAAGCCCAGATAGTGGCCTCCAGCACTCAACCAAGTAAGCCTGGAGAAACGCTAGGTGTATATATAGTGCCACAAGACGTTTCCGAGATGCACCAAGTAGCAAGCTAGGAGGATATTTAAGTGTTTGGTGTTTCTAGTTGGTGCGAAACGACGTGGGGATGTGCTGGGACTGCCCCCTTAATGGGATAGTGCCAACAAAGACTGCTTATTCGCTGTTATTCGTGCAGGGAAGCGACTAAGTAAAACTAGTATTTACATGACCATTATTAGTGGGTTCCAACGCTGCCTAAATCACTTGGATGATTGCAAGAAGTTGCAGGTGAACGCAAAAGTCTAGAATCGGGGTATTGTTAATTGACTTGATTTATGCATGACTGGACGAATGAATGAATGGATGTACGAATGGACGAAATAATGGACGAGTGTATGGGGGGAATATGAATGATGAATGATGGGGGAACGAACGGAGAGATGAATAAATGAATGAATGAATGAATGAATGAATGAATGAATGAATGAATGAATGAATGTGAATGAATGAATGAATGAATGAATGAATGAATGAATGAATGAATGAATGAATGAATGAAAAGATCACAAGAAATCAATCATTAGACACTAGACACTAAATTTGAGTAACTTGAAATTGCCACAGTCTGTTACTTTACATCAAAACTGACTATTGTGCTTATAGTTTATAATATACCAGCCAAGTCCTCTTCGTCGTTGATGAGTTTGGGCATGGTTTGTTTTACAAAGATTAAGATTCTTCCATCGTTGGTCCAAAAAGATAGAAATTTTCTGTCCTTCCTGAAGATTTTGACCCTCGATGCCAGCAATGCCAATTTTACATTTTTTGTGTTCACCTTGTCTTTTCAACCTCATCTTTAAATTTTGGAAATATAATTAAAATACACGTCACACTTACCCGTCCAAACGGCGATCGCTGTAAAATTTCTTTGATCGTGCTTCGTTGAATGACAACTATGAATTTGCTTTGAGATTTAACCCTTTACCCAACGAATCGCCCGCATCCGCCCGCGTAATATGCAAATTCAGCCGCTGAAAAAATATTATTTTTCGAAAAATTTCAACAAAACCATATCGTGTGACCCCTCTTTGGAACGAGCTCGTCGAGCTCGTTCCAAAGAGGGGTCACATGATATGGTTTTGTTGAAAGTGTTTGAAAAAATTTAGAAAATGATATTTAAAAAAATAAATTTTGATATCGTCTGCGTTGGGTAAAGGGTTAAAAAAAATATCTAGTATTCTATCTATTACACAATTCTCAGTTAAAATCAGTATAATCATTGACACAGTTTAGAATATGATAGATTATTTTCATTATATTTCGTGAACTTTTGAACGCAAATAAAACAAACTAACTTCAGCTGCGTTTAAACAGAATTCAGAAAATAGGCTACAGAAAAAAATAAAATTTCTCGAAGATCAAATCAAACTGTCTTCATTGTTGCATGTTTCAGAAATATCTCTAGATACAGAGTTGACAATAGATGAAAATCGTTAAAGTTAAATTTCTGTGTTTATTGTTTGATAGTAATTTAAATTGCGAGATTCCAATTTCTTTATTCTACCCACTTATCATTTCTCGTGATATAAGTGTTCAAATTTGATAGAAGTATATTAAACACTTATAAAAAGAACTAAGCTTGACATGCAAAATGGTACTTAACCATCTGAGATAGTTGGTGGCTCCGATTTTATGATCAAATTAGATTACGGTTATGTAGTTTACGATTCTGGGAGAAATTGTGATCCCAAATCAGTTGTTGCAGTCCGTAATAGTGGTATTAGAATTAACCTGACCGCATGTGGAATATCGCCAATAGATTTGATGCTGAGGCTGAGTGAAACAGCCTTCTCTTGGAAAGCTCATAATTAAGCTATAACTCAAATATGTTTCTAAACGGATTACCAACTTGTCAAAGCATTTATAATTGTATCGCAGATCCTCTAAAATGTTGCACTTTTATGGAGAAACCCGAAACATATCGCCCTCTTCTCCCCACCCCTTCGGGAATTGGAATTAAGCCTCATTCGGAATCCGTCAAACTTGAATCAGATTAGACGAATGGGAATCGACAATGACATAATCCTCCTAGGCATGTGGAAAAAAAGTCTAACGTCATTTTTGTCCTCGCTTCATCAAAAAGAGCCGGAGACAACTCTTTGCAAATCAAAGAAAGCCGTCTACATACAAAACATATAAATGGATCCACGCGGAAGTTTCTGAAGATGGAGACAAAGTATCATCGACTTGTGGTAAAGATGATCGAATCACGTAAGTCAGAAGACCAAATAAAAGTTATTCACAGCTGGGCTTAATGCTGTACATCTAGGTCGAAAATTAATAGGACAGGAAGTCGATAACTTTCTCACATTCTCTTCCCTCTTTGCTAGCTTTACAAGCTTTGAAGAACCTCGTGCTTCCAGAACTTAGTGAGACATTTAATACTGTTATGTCTGACCAATATGATATCGAGTTCTGCAGATTACTTAGCCACTTTCCTCAAGTTTGTAACCACATATCCAGGCCAAGGGCTGGAAATCTATCTAGCAAATGGGATGAGATGGGATAACAAATAATAAGCACTGTCGCTTCCGACAAAATATATATCTCGTAACTTTGAAGAAAAGATCATGAAATTCTAACACGATGTCATATTTGTCATACACGACATATTCCTTTCAGTTGGAGGGTAATATCGATTTAAATGTATTCCCCACAGGCATGGGTTAACAGTGGTGCATATTCGTTTACATTGTACAGATTTTAATATCTTGTCAGGGGCCAAAATTTTAATTTAGTATCTCTTAGAGATCTATTTTGTCATACAAACCTACACAAAATTGTGTCATTTTTAAAAAGAAACCAACGTTTGTGATAACTTTTAAAATTGTGTTTATTGTTTATATGTACAGAGTCAAAACGGAAATTATAATAAACTTTGAGGAGCATTTTTTTTTTAGTTTTATCGACCTTAATCCCCCAAAAATTATTGTAAATTCATATTTCGAGTCCAGCTATATGAATTTGCATACTTTCATGTTCTAACTGTTGCCAGTGGTGTCACGTCAGGACGTCGTAATTCAGACATGGGGTGAACTAAAAAGTTACATATGCAGTCAATAGCGTGTAGTCCACTGTTTGCTTCTTGGATGGCAAGACCTCGACGGAGGATGGACCTCATAAATCTCTGGATGTAACTCCTGCCTTAGTACATTACGTAAATCGCCTAGCGTCTGAAGATCATGAAGTCGTACCTGACGGTCCAGCTGATCCCAAAGATGCACGATTGGTGAAAAATCTGCCGAAAGTGGGGATCAGGGAAGTCCGATGCTAAGCTCCTCCCGTGACATCGGGTATTGTCTTACTGCAATAACTACAATCCGACGTTAGCGTTGAACAACGGGACAACAACAGCGTTAAGAATTTCCTCTCTAAATCGCTGTCATTTAGATTACAATCGACGAAGATCAACTGCGTTCGATGGTGCCAGGAAATTCCTGCCCAAACCATTACACACCCCACGCCGAAACGGTCGCATTTCCGCAAGCAAGCATCAGAAAACCATTCTCCTCGTCGGCGATACACTCTTGCCCTACCATCAGCGCGCTGTAGAGCAAATCATAATTCATCACTAAAAAGAAATGTGCTCCAACGCCGCTGAGTCAAGCGAACACGCTGGTATACCCATTCCATTCTGACGGTATGAGGACGTTGGGTAGGGATTGTTCCGTGGTATGGACGCCTACTTCAGATGCGGTGTTCAGCAAGTCTGCAGCGAAAAGTTTGGGCACTAATTCTATTGTTAGTTCTCCCAGTAGTAATTGCTGCTGTTCTCGTCGCCGAAAGGAAGCGATCCTGCAAGTGGGACGTCCTGATGTGTCAGTTTTGTGCAGGGGTCGTTACTCTTGGACGACCTGAACGCGGTCGGTCGGCAGTAGGTCCAGTGGTTCTATGCCTTCCAATGAGACAGTAAATAGTGTCCGCAGTGACTCCGAACTCAACGGCGAACTCATCTGCAGGTATTCCAGCGTCATGCATACCAATGGCACGCAACCTCTGTTTTGCGGTTGACCTTGTCATTTTTTTTAAAATGCAGGAAGACAAAAACTACCGTGTTTTCTCAATAACCCAGGCTCTTTAGCAAAACACAACACAAAGAAAATCGTCGGTGACCAATTCAATTTGACATTCTCGGGTAGCACATGCTATTTTGAAACCCGTAGCAAAATTGTATACCGTTGGATGGGCAGCAACAGCATGTCATTAAATTCTTTGCAGGTCTTCTTGTCCACAAACATGCAACATTATAACTATCATATTTCACCCTTTGTGCAGTTTTTTCACATGTGTTTCTATTATACTTTCTTTTTTGACTCAGTATATATCTCTTCAAATCTCATGTCAACAGATTGATTTGTATAGCATTCACTACACTATTTGTATCATCTCTCATTACATCCCCCAGTATTCATATGTTTGTCATTCTGTTGTAATTATTTCCATCTTTTTTACTTGTATCATTTTACTTCATAATATATAACGACATTTTACGCTACTATCGTTTTCTCTCTAAGATGTAGCCTTAAATTCTAATGTGCACAATTGTAAATCAAGGAGGCTTCGACCATGTAAGGATACAGTAAAATAAAGCAAACACTCTGAATTAAATGACAAAATTTGAAATGAATTGAAATGGCCTTATCTGTCACTTTATAAGAGTATGAATGTGGGATGTGCGTGTTAAGTTGTATGCAATGCGTCAGATTCTATTTTTAAATTTGATGCCTCTTTCAATCAACGATTCACAATATTTTATTCCTGAAGTCTCGACTGACTGAAATAAGTGTGCTCTGCCGGGGAAACGATCAAAGTGCTGTTCATGACATATATTACACGAACTGTCTTGATACCACCCTCATCTCTGAATATTGTCGACTGTTATAACAGTTGCAATGATTATATGCTGAGCACGATTGCTGCCTTTGTAACTGAAGTACAAAAGGCAGTACCAGAGGGCGTATTGGCTTTAGGATGGTTCGGTATGAAACGAGGAATAAAATGCCCCATTTCAGACCGGAGTGATTCCAGTCCAAGCCGGCCCATTTCCTAGATATTTACAAAATTGATGATCTGTACGCACACCCTTGCTTGTTGATGGCAGTTTACAGAAACTGAAGTAAATAGTGTAAGGTAATGCAACAAGCTTCCATGGCTGATTAATTTGTTCAATGGAAGCTATATACGGGAAAGTTAGCTCCCATTAATTTCCTAAAGCTGTCAATAAATTTGATACCAATGGTATTGAAAGTTGAGATAAAAATTGCAATATCGAAATTATAGCAAATTTGTATCATGGATGTGCTCATCAATTCACAAATATCTGGTATTTCGTGCAGAGTAGTGTAAAACAAACAGAAGCCAGCTTTTTTTCATTTTTCCCCTATTCTGGTCAGTTTAAACGTGTTATTCACTATTGAAGTAATGCAGTTTCACCATCGTTTGATGTTCTGTATCTTTAGTCATGTTTATTGCATTCGCTATAAAGGAGCAAAAGTGGACACCTTGTGTTGGTAGTAGGTGTAATACTGATAGATATTCTCAATGATGGATTATCTGTGAACAACCTGCTTCTAATTAGCTCGCTATAAAAAGCCAAGTTTCCTATTGCTAATTTTACTAAACGGAAACAAAAGATAACTTGGCTATATTTCTACTGTTGTCATATGTGTTTTCTCAACATTTACCTGATTTTTAATTGAACCGTCTAATAATTTCAAGGATGATAACATTATCGAAAGTCCATTTCCATGATGATATAAGTGATGGGTGCAATACAATCCTCGAGCTGTCATTGTGAACGTTACAACCAACCTTCAACCTTAACTTAACATAGCATCGTATCAAGAAACTCGTTCCAATGGGGGATTACAACTGGTAGATATTGTTAATGACAGAATTATCTGTGAACTTGTTGCTTCTAATTAGCTGGCCATAAAACAAACTTTTCTATTGTTACTTTTAATAAACGAAAACAACGGACAGCTCTAAGAGCTGTCCGTTGTTTTCGTTTATGATAAGTAACAAACAGACAGTTGGCTTTATTTCTACAGGTGTCATATGTGTTTCCTCTACAGTTACTTGCTTTTTAATTGGACCATCCTCGAGCGTCAAATAATTTCAAGGGAGATAACTTTATCGAAATTCCTTTTCCTGATATTTATTTATTTATTATTTATTGGTGTTTAAGGTCACACATTTTTGCACAATGGTTAGCCAATACCACAACATGAGTGTCAACTCAAGACAAGGGGTGAGCGTTAATAAGCCATGTTGCCCATTTTAGGGAGGGTTTGCACCTCCCAAGCAGTGGTGACTTGGTCCTATTTTACCAGTAAAACAGAGCCTGTTTACCGCAGTGAACATTTCCCGCGGGGACCATTTCCTGATAATATAACTCAAGCATGCAATACAGTCCTCGAACTTTTTTTATGAGCGTATGCTTACCATAAACCTTTAACGAAATATAACATCATTTCAAAGAGGGGATGAAGGTGTTTGTTCCAATGGGAGATAACAAGATAGGTTTTTGTGGCAAAAGGGGCAAGTTTTATTTATATTTATTACTTTCCAAAGTGTGATTTCCGGGTTTGATTATAAACGATAACTTCACAAGTGAATTATGCAATCAACAATTGTTTCATGTATCCGTGCGCGCAAACGAAGACGCTTTGCCGTAGGTGTAATGGGGACTTCATTGCTTTTTTTGTTTTTTTTATTCCTTCACCTAACATGAAAAGCAGACGACACTTGCAAAACAAAAATTGAAAAACTATTCTTTTCATTTTTTGTCTCAAAAACATAGGATATGACCCCTCATTGGAACATGCTCGTTCCAATGGGGGGTCATAACCTATGTTTTTGAGACAAAAAATGAAAAAAATCATGAACATCAATTGGCGATTTAAGGGGAAAGTTTTATTTATATATTCTGGACATACTTCTGCAAGTGTCGTCTTGGTATGTAAAGGCTTTTATGACTAATTCAGTTTTTAACATTGAATTATTTTAAAATGTATTGGTATTAATTTTTCTGTTTTACTTTTGACGTTAACAATTTCGAAGAATAGGGGTAGATGATTTTTGGATAATTGTTTTGAATTATTCCCAATTTTGGTATTCAGATGAATATTGATTCAGAAACGAAATAAGCTGGATCACACAACGCTTTAAAAGCACTGGAATTTAAAATAAATCGTGACACCGACAGAAACAAAAATAATATTAGAACAATTTATTTTGAATCTGTTTTTCATGGTAATACAATTCACTGTTATTGGAGCATAACACTGGAGCTAGTTGTTAGCAATCCCAGTTGTTGGTTTTGTATTGTTTATGCATTATAATAATAAGAAAAGTGTTCATAAATCATTTCACGACTCAATAAATGTTCTTGCTATTAATGCAATTGTAGGCAAAATGAAGGGAAGCATAAGCAACTCAAGTGCAGGTCCAACTATTTCTAAACCCCAAAACGCAAAATTATCTCAGATGAAGGATGCTCCAATTTATGAACCTGCCGAAGAAGATATGGAAGAAGAGTCGACAAACTCTCAAGCAGCACCAGTTTCAGCGACAAGTGAATCGTACTGCAATGTCGAAAGTTTAAGAAAGGAAAATGGTGTAGAAGTAGAGGACCTTTGGAACTATGTCAGTAAAATGAACCAAGATGCTTTTAGTGCGGAATTTGAGGTATTCGACTTATTGCTATTAGGGCTGTCGCGATTATTCGATTAGTCAGCTAACCGTCGACTATTGAAGTAGTCGACGTTTTTTATTTTTAGTCGATCGTCGTTCATTTTCAAGGTGGTACACGTCTACTACACGTCGGGGCTAAATTGCATTGTTTTGTGAGGTGAATGATCAATGAAGGTGAATAACTTTAAATATCTAACCATAGTTAACATTCATATCCGGAAGACTGTACGACTGTCACTGACTGTGTAAGAAAGAACATTCACAGTAACTCGAGAAGAATAGATTCTTCTGAATTTCTCCAGTCTTGTACACACGAGTGCACCCATTGGAAAATCCAAAGCGCGGAAGTGACAAAATTATGACGAAATTCAGAACGCCAGATCACTTCTCAAAGTTCGGAACTTCAGACTAAGATCCAATTTTAACAACTGACGAGGGAATGCATATATCTCAATGTTCAAAATTTCGAGAAACTTATTGCAGAAAGGAAACATATGCAGGAACGTTCTTTGATAAATTCATTTTAATTCATCGGCTTCAATCTAGTTCAAACATGGACCAGCAGTCAGTAATATTATTTTTGAGGTTGGTACGTCCTACAGGACGTACCAACCCCAAAAATTATATTACGGACTGTGGGTCCAAGCTTGGACTACATGTAGCTTCAGTCGGGACCGATTTGTTGTTCCCACAACCCCACTTCGTCTGAACACACTGGTGCCATTGTCATTTTCAGAGTTTTACGAACAGAAGAATGATTTGCTAAAAAATCATGGGAAGCGACTATTAATCGACTAACCGTCGATTACTGGTCACGATTAGTCGATTACAAAAAATGATAGTCGCGACAGACCTAATTGCTATGGGATATTTTTATTTTTGTTAGAATTCTGACGAATGTAATGTCTCGTAAACTAGATATAACAAAACCTTTGAAGATGGAATTCTGCTTATAGGCAGTTACCAACCACTGTGTCAACCTAATACACATGCAGTGATGTGATCGCACAAGCGGATACGGAAATTCGATCGGATAGCGACTGGCTCGCGATCCGGTAGAAATCCCAACTCCGCCTTTCTCACAGATGCTTTATATTACCTTATCGGTAGAGAAAGAAATACAAGAAAATTGAAGCCGAGATGATATTTCCATTGTCTTTTTTGTTGATGCGGTCTTGGTTTCGCAAAATTTTGTATGAGAAATGTTGATCCACTGGTGTATGTGTTTCGTGGTATGGTCGCGATCAGAACGCGTAAATCCCGCTTGTGTGATCACAGTACTGCAGTCTATTAAATCAATAATGTTTTGTGCAGAGGAAAGAAGTCTTGATTTCTTCTTCTTACAAACGCCAACTTGGCAAAATAATTTTGTATATCTTACCTCCTACAAGCATCTGGGAATTTCATTGGTTCACAGACGTCACATGCAGACTGTATATAAAACCATATACTGCCTGTCAACATCAATATACGCTGAAAGCTATGGGTAATCTCCCCTTTGTTCATTGATTATTCAAAATGGCGGCAGCCGATAAACCCTTCAAGTTGAAAGAATGAGTGTTGAGAGCCCATATTTGGTCTGTTGTGCAGGTTAGGCAACTTAGAAGACTTCATATTCTGTGGATGTGTGTCATGTTACCTTCGAAATGTAACTGTTTGGTATGTATGAATTTGCCTTGTTACAATTTAAGGGAAAGTGCCTCTAGGCACTCTCCCATAAATTGTAACAAGGCAAAGACACGTTAACATTGTGAATTCTCTCATTGTGAGAATTCTCTCATTTAATTTTGATCGCTGTTGTTATTAGTTCTGTGCATCGATGCAGCAGTCGGTAAGATATATTAGTTACACAGTCTGTTGACGGCCTAATATGGTATATATGGTGTCAGTTAATTCCATATTGGACTCGAGCTTGCTCGAGTCCAATATGGAATTAACTGACACCATATATACCATTTTAGGCCAACTTTCTTTATGATGTCTTGAACGAGTTCGAAAACTGGTACGGTTTGTCCATATTGAGCAGAGATATGACCCTTAATTCGTTATTTTTGGCCTGTTTTCACCTCATCATTCGATCAAACTGAACAAACTTATTTTTTTTAAGTAGTTAGTTTTTGCATAGTAAGTGTAATAACTTACAAATATCAATGCATTTGATTTTCTAGCAATGACAATCCTAAAAGATGCGAAAAACTCGACCCCGCATCCGCCATTCGTAATCCTTGTTTGTATTATTTCTGTATATTTGGTAAAGTTTAAATGTTAATACTTAGCTTTGATCTCACAGAATCCCTCTTCCGTCAGCTTAATTTTGACCCCTTTTTGTTTGGTGGGTGGGAGTGTGAAACTGAAATATTATAAGACATATGCAGTGTCGTGTGAGATAGATGGAAAATATTCCAAATGAAGCATCGCCGAACCTAATTTTTTTTCTCTCAGTCGTTCGCAAAACTGTATCATCTTCCATGTTCTGTTTGCAAGTGTGTAGCGTTGTTTCAGACGCCAAAGAAGTACTGTGGATCCTTTGGATAGATTAAGACGTTTATACGAAATGCCTTTGCCAAGAAAGAACATGTGGTCGCCATCTCCTTTGGCCTGCAGAAGGGATATTATAAAACTGGGACATTTGCGATTTCAAAGGTCTTTTTAACATGGGACTGGGAGGACGTGCGTCTCTTTTCAGAGAACATTGTTTAATGGACATCAGCTTCTGGTTTCGTGTTGGGTCTGCTTTACCGGATCCACATGACCAAAAATTGGATGTAGTTCGGGGGAGCATTCTATCCGTTACCCTATTTTTCTGTCAAAATCAATGGCGATGTTGACGCAGTTAAGAATATAGGAGGTTCTTCGTTTAATGTCAACGAGTTAGTTTGCCATAGTAGTACAGGTATAAAGTCTATCGAGCGCAAACTTCAGTTGTTTGAATAGAGTTCGGGAAGGAGCTACAGAAACGGTTTCAAATTTTCGAGGACCAAAACTAATTGCGTTCATGTCTGTAAGCTCCGGAAGCTCAACCTTGATTTGGACACACAAAAATCAAACCCAAAAACAAAACAAAAAAAAAACAACAACATAAAATCATAGAAAATGTATTATGTGAGGAATGACAGTCGTGTGACTGCCTTCCTGTCATCCCCTAAATATATGAAAGAATGAACAAACAGAGCGGCAGTTGCATAACTTGTTCGTCAAGTCTTGTAAAACAAATAAGCTAAAAGTTATTTCGTCCTGATATGAGTTTACGAACTATTCGGTTAATGTTTTCTTAAATAAAGTTTGGGGAAGGGTTCTTGTTGCAGTCGTTCCATAATGTAGAAAAGGAAAATTATTGGTTGTCACTGAGAACTGACGTGGAGATCGTTGTTTGACCAGTCATGCATTAATAGAAGGTATTTAATTTGTACAAATTGTTGATTTTTAGTTTCAAACGTTTGAATAGAGGGCCTATGTGTGAGATGATTTCTTTTGTGAGCTATGCCACGCACCGCCTTTTTGAAAATTAAACAGTTGTTCAGTGACTGAAGTATTGGCCTTATTTGAATTCAATAAATTAAGTGGCTATGAATGAGGGTAAGATAATATTCTTAGTGTTCTGCTGTATTTCTGTTGCTCTATTATTAAGGATAATATTTGTATTAAGGATATAAACTACCCTGGATAATTCCGTGCAGAGACCCGAAATAAGATGAACAAATTTCACTTCCTTTTTACCCATGTTAATTCTAAGCCATTTTATGAATTTGTTATGGCGACTATTGTCCTCTATTTTTAAGTTTGTGTCATTTAGTGAAATTTGAGCATCTATATTGTTATAATGATAATTATCATTTTGAGGGTGGTGAAATCTGACTTGTGTTTTATTTACATTGAATGCTTGTTTATTTGTTTTTTATGTATTGGTGTTTAAGGTCACATCATTTTAAACAATGGCTAATCATGACCACAGCTTAGTTGTTAAAACCAGTCAGTAATTTTAGATATATCGTTGTTTGCCGTATTGGTACAGATATTAAGATCTTTCCCAGATGCGTAGGTGGGAGTATCATCGACAACGGATAAAATATTCATGTAAGTAGACTCGCAGATGTCGTTAATGAATAAGAAAAACCTAAGAGGGCCAAATACAGAACTCTCCGGAACACCTGTTGTGATATACTATTCAAAAGAAGTGGGGATATTTGATAAAAGTGAGATATATGAAGAAATATAATTTTACTTTCATCAAAAAGACAGTTTAGGCATTGCACTGTGCCATATGGTGAATGATTTCAGAGATAGTTGAGCGTCTGACAAGCACACACTATTTACCACATTCAGTCCAAGACCTCAATTTCTTGTAAATCCTCTTCGTGGCATACTCCTTACGAAACGTCGAACATCGGCTTCACTGATGTTATTTCATTATTCCTGCAGTGCAGCGGCGAGTTCCTTGACATTGGTAGGGGGCTGTCTCTTGGAGCTGTCGTAGGCGCTTGCCAAGCATATCCCAGACGTGCTCGATGGTGAAATGTCTGGACTCAGTGCTGGCCTAGGCGGTGTAGTGATATTCTGCTCCTGGAGGAAATCTGTAGCGACACGGGCCATGTATTCTCTTCTAGTGTCATCTTTGAAAATGTGACATCGCACAGATGGCAGCATGTGAGCTGCTACCATGTTGTCAGGGTAGTACTGCCCAGTGACACGCTCTTGGGTGACATGTAATGCTGTTCTGCTTGTCATGGTTATGAGTCCCCACACCATAAACGATCCATCACTAAAACGATCGTGCTGCCTAACGGTTACGTCATGGTATCGTTCGGAAAACATGACGTTGCTCCACTCACAAGTGTCCTAGCGCTGTCGTGTTCCACACTAATTACGCCTTGCTGCGATGTGATGTTCAGGCAAACGTGGAATTACTCGAGATCGAAGAGCGTAAAAATTCCAGCTGTGTAGACGATTTCAGGTCGCCTGTCCACTGACTCGCACATCTGTGGCTCGGTGCAGCTGCTGTCCAATTTCTGAGGCACTTTGATGGCGGTTACGTAGTGCTGTGGTTCGGATGAAACGATCCTCGTTAGCAGTTGTCGCCCTTGGTAACCTGACCGACGACTGTCATCAACATTACCTCTCTGACTGTATCGTGACCACAACCTGCAAATCACCGATTGTGTAACATTGATAATCTGAGCAACTGCAGCCTGACTGTTGCCAGCTTCCAACATGCCAACGACACGTGAACGTTCGTCACGTGTCAGTCTTCGCATATCTCGAAAGTTACGTTTCGATCCGAAACTTCTGATGAAAGAGTTTATACCAAGAAAAGTACGATAAGACCTCCGAAAAGCCCGTCCAGTACAAATGAAAATTTCAAAACGTAACCCTCAGACATTAACGCTGCGCTCGTGCGAAAAACCTACACGAAGATCTCGTGGGCCGGTGACATTCATGATCCAATAACATTTTCCGAAAATATCAACATAAGTTTGGATATCTCCTACATTTTTTGAATAGTACGTTTAGTTGATCTGAAGATGGGCTCACGAACAACACATATTAGTAACGCCCAGAGAGATAGGTTCTAAACCAAGAATTTGCTAAACCACTTATAATATAAAGCCATTCGTGGACAAGTGTTTTGTGATCAATATATTCGAACGCCTTGGGGAAATCTAAGAAAATGGAAATGTCATTGATAAGATGCATTTTCGGGTGAAACGTTAAATACAATTTTCGAAAACCGAACTGGTAGTTGTAAATGGCGTTGTTTGCATATAAAAAAAGTTAACCTTTCATGCATCAATTTTTCCAAGATTTTGGAATATGAAGGAAACATATTTATTGGAGGCCAATGATCACATGACTTTTTTTTATTTTAGCTACTTTCATCTTGTATGGTATATTTCCTGTCGAAAATGAAAAATTGATAACATAGTTTCAGTGTATGACTATTTCACGTACACTGTGTTTCAGAAGTCGTGTAGAAATGTTGCCATGACCCGCGGAGGTTTTTGTCGGTAGACTGTTAACCCAGATTAGGACTTCCTGGGTATTTGTGGGCAGTAGGAAGAATGTGCTGGAAACTCTATTTTTATTTAATCGAAGAACTGGTGTGTGGAGTTTGTCATCTTATTCTTATTAGCGATTCTAACACACGGGAAATAAACCTTTTGATACTTCTGAACATCTTATGGCGTACGAAATCTAACAGCAAGTTGATACATTGTGGTCATTTGTTTTCTTATTATATTTCGATTTTTTAAAGGTTTAACATCAAATTCCTATTTTCTCCCGAATAGAGCTCAGTGACAACCGTTAAGACTATTATGATCCCCGACGAGTCTGGAGGTGGGATGGTTCGGGTCTGGTTCAAATATCTTGCCCCTCGGGTGAGATTTTCCCATTCCCACCTTCAGACTCATCGAGGATTATTTGTCTCCCCACACACGAGGATTACGTCATTATAGATAATTAGCGGTCACGTGCTGACATACCCAATTTATCAAGTCGTAGTCCTTTCGAAAAACGAACAATTTCATCGGAAAGATCGTACACCATAGGTATATACTAAAAAATTGATTTGTTACACTGTCCGTTAAGGGGTTAATGCATTTGGGCGTGTCAAACTCTAATGTAAAGGGCATTTGTTCTCACGTTAATGATGAATTCAGCAATGTACGTATTGAGCAGCTCAACGTGAATCTCGTCTATTTGCCTTTTATCGTTATGTTTCTCATTTAAAAACTGTTGAATAAGATTCAAATGGGCCTTTGTTTTGCGGTCCGTTTCTTTTTTCCTTTTCTCCGCGACAAATTCGTCAGTTTTTATATTTGCAAATCGTGAAGCCATTATGTTTATTTACAATTGTGCAGACGATGATGAAATAGTTCCGGCGACCTAATAAAATATGCAAATGAGTATGTCACGTGGTGTGGGTGGGATAGAAATACCGCACCCTGCTGTCTCACCCGGGACACGCGTATGTTTCACGTATAGTGGGGGGGGGGGGGGAGAAAAATGTTATCGCATCTTAAAATATTAATTTAATCCTGCTGTCTAGACTTATTAACTGGTTGAGTTCTAGAAGCCACTATCAGGGCTTTAAAAAATGAGGATACCAGAGCAAAAGCCAACACTTTCTTTGCTTATAGTTCCTATTCAGTCAAACACAAATAATATTTTGTTTATATAAATTTGTTTTATTACAAAATATTGGAGAGTGTCTGTGGGAACTCCCCAATAATTTGTAATAAAACAAGTTTTTAATGACAAATTCCGACAACCAAAAATAATCTAGCCCTCAACGAGATAATCACTAATGTGAAAAAATACCTTTGTTATTCGTACTTTCTGATGTTTGTCGTCGCATCTTGAAAAACGTTGAAGAAACTGAATTTCCAGTGACGTTTGAACGTCAGGATCCTCTTTGTGTCTTTGGGCAAGGAACTTCATCCCAGTTGCCTACATGGGGGCACGATGAGGCCGTGTACAAGGGCGTACTGCTCATCGAGGGAGCACATGTCTTCGTCCGCTGTAACTCTGCTTGGGCCGAGTTTGAATAGCGTTAGAATGTTGAGGAGCTGACAGTTGCTCGTCGATGCTCGGTGGTTATCTGTGGGTACTCCGACTTCTTCCACCTGTAAAACTGTTACGGTCACGATTAGCCATTGTGCATAAGTATGTGACCTTAAACACCAATAAATAAATAAATAAATAATAACGTCGGGATAATCAAAGTCTAAATGGGTTATGTCATCCCTTATTTTGAATGGTTAAGAATCTTTAACACACACACACACACCAACACCACCCTTACTATCATCATCGGGAGGACGTGTACGCAGAACAAGCGGATAGTAGCCTTCAAAGTGTTGGGAATATTTTCTTTAAATGTGAGCGTTTCGTTGATGCTTGATATCATAGATAGTTATTGTAAATGGGGATCACAAATACGACTTTGAAGGTGTTCAAAATTGGCATTCAAACTCCTGCAGTTAATCTTAGGAAAAAATGTACTTAATTGTACTCACAATGGACGGAAACGATTGTGCTAACTAATATTAACTGTCATATCCGTCAACGGTCAGTGTGGTTAGAGGACCATCATCAGAAACACAGTTGTTAAGGAAGTGAAGTTCTTGTGTATATTCTTTCACCATAAACTGAATTTCACTTTTCATATAAAACAACTAAGAGTTGGATGTAAACGGCTATGGGCCTTCTGAAGAAAGTTGGTAGCACTGATTGGGGAGCTGACTCCCCCCCCCCCCCCCCCAAAAAAAAAAAAAAAAAAAAAAAACTACTCCATGTGTTCAGAACATTGGTTAGAGCAACAATAGATTACGGTTGTGTGGTTCACGGTGCTACGAGAAAGTGATTCCTCAAACTAATTGATTCAATTCATAACAGTGGAATTAGAATTAGCCTGGCGCTTCTAGAATACCACCAATAGATTCAATGCTTGTTGAAGCAGAGATGCTCCTCTTGAGAAACGCGGAATTAAACCGTCACTCAGTGTTTCTAAACTTTTGGCTAATCCATCAAACCTCGCTAGCAATTGTTTCTCAAACCCTCAAAATGTAGATTTGTTTAACAGACACCAGAAACATGCTCCTGCAGTGGGAATAAAAAGTAAAGCCTATATGGATCGGATAATAGAAAATCGGTAGTCTGATGTTCATCCTTGACATGTTAGAAAAGTTGCTGCTATTTTGGACCTTGCTTCCTAATAAGCTCAAAACAAAAACAAACTCTTAGCAGTCCAAACACAAATATGACGAAATAAAAGCTACGTATAGTGCACATAGAATGTTCTATACAGATTGGTCTAAAGATCGCGAGAAAGTACCATCAGCTGTTTTCACTGGTGATCACGTCTGCTCAACCACAAATTGAATAATTCTCACATTTTTGTTACTTCGTGAGAAGATGAACACTCTCATGTCTGGCTAATGTTATGTCATATTTCCTGATTACCTGGACATGTTGGTATCTTCGGTAATATAAGGCAGACGTTGCAGCAAAATACGAACATAGTCACTATCAACAACTCGTATGGGATGCATCTAGGCTCTTAATTCTGATTGAATTATGATTCAGTTGCGGCACCTTGATCGTTAAGATGTGCACCGTTAGTAATAATAATAAATAATAAATGCTTTTGCTAATAATTTATCTCATCGTTATCGGTAATTTGATCTTCTCAAACGGCTTGTTTTTAATTGTTGTATTCCGAAACCACTATTTGGTAAAAACTTTTGATTCCCCTTTGTTAACATACCAATAAAGAGCCCAGATTCCAAAAAGGAGAGAATGTGGTAGTAGAATATTGTGAATAATTCCTAACTGCCATTTTAAGTCTATATAGACGGCATGTTTTATACTGTATACATGAAAGTTTAATGAAATTCATAACACACATGTAACCTTATCATCTGATTTCTTGTTGGAAAGATCTCTCTTGAGTATTTATTAACAATTAATTAGATGACATTGTTAATTTGAGTATGCCAGAACGTGCGAGACATTAACAAATTAAATACAGGGTAACAGTCGCAATCGGTAGCATAAATATCAACTGCCTTTTTTTACCTCCGTACTACCTTTCAGGAGTGTATCAAAGGGGACGAGAGTCCCATCCGCAGCCATATTTTCACTTGTTGCAGATTTTAAGTCTCAAATCACTAACAGGTGGAAATTAGTTTTTGTGGCATTTTATATGTGGCTGTTACTGTTGCACACATACATTTAGTTATTTTTTTAACAACACTTCATATGATTTTCCAAACGAGTCAATCTTTCGAGTCTTGGGTGCAATAATGGGCAAACTGCAAAAGCGGGTGACACCTTCTTGCACCCAAGCGACGAGTTTGAACTTGAGAAAACAAACGTCATGCTCATTTATATGGAACACGAGGTAGTGTATTCGGATTTGGATTTCTTCAGCAGTTGGAAGTTCACAGCGGGTAGTTGGAAAGTTGGAAAGTTCTCACTCAAAGAGTGTGGGTAAGTGTAATTCCCTCTGGGTAAACAACTTTATCGACATATGTATTCAACATATTTTGCAGTAGGCTGTATATTTTTACAATGCTGGGTTTATTTCAGCAACTACCTAGTGGCATGGTGAAACCGTATGAAGCTGCGAAAGCTAGTATGAAGAAGAACAGATATCGGGGAATATATGCATGTAAGTGGCATGTGCTTTATTAGTTATTTGCGAATGGATACTTATTAAATACGACATTTGCGCAATATCAATAGACCCAATGCTGCTGACAGACTGTAAGTTTATTGAAACACTTCAAAACCTTATAACCCCTCCACCTACGTCTCAGTCGTACAGGTCACTGGTGCTCAACTGCATCACATGCGACGGGTTGTCCTAGAGTATCACTCTATGCCGTCGCTGAGCGCCGCCGCATCCGCTTTTCAGACGCTGCAGGGAAGGCATGGCTGTAATGTGAGTATCTGAAGATCTCTTCAGTTGTTTGCACATTAACATACAATACTCTAATAATAACACATACTGTATATTTAGAAATTTGATCATGACACACGTACCCCATGTTTCAAGATTTCGTAAATAAAATACTACAAAATCAAAATAAAATCAAGACGACCAAACGACAATAACAATTCAGATTCAATGTTCGCGCAATTTCTTTTCAACAGGTGAGATTCTACTGTGTGGCGGGAACAAAAAAAAAACCGACAGCGAATTTCAACCGGATCTCGATTGTGACGCGATGTGTCGCGATCCGATCGAAATGTTTTGTCGGCTTTTTTGATCACGGTACTAATAATAAACACATAGTGTTGGGTGATAAGCTGTGGAGGAAGCCGGAGTACCCGGCGAGAACCAACGGGCAGTGGCCAGCAACTATTAGACTCCCCATCGTACTAACTTCACAAAATCAGGGTAAGCATTGGCTGAAGACAATCGGCGTGCACAACGCCAGTTCACAGTTAGTTCGTTCACGGTGCCATCGTCTCCTCACTTGGGCAATCGGCATCAACGCAGTTATAGCAGCCGTGATAAAACCGCGGACCTTAGGTTTAAAGTCCAATGCTGTAAGCCACCAGCTCCCATCATAAATACTGCCAATACTGGATTTTATTATTCTTAAAAAGTACCAACTTCTTCTTGTTTTATTACACAGCAGGAAAAAGAAAAAAAACCTCATATATAGTTAACCCGGGGTTCTAAATTACAAATCTTCTCAAGTATTTTTTTAATTAAAATGTTTAGGAAATCTGGTAACGCAAACCTGGTACTTGTGAAATATAATAAACTGACGGCGCTTTAAAACACAAAACACTTCCTATTAGGGTTACCAGGTATGTAAATCTATCACTAAATTATTTTTTCACGAAATCACCATCAAAGTCAAATCGCTTAGTCGCTTTTCGAAAAAATTCCTTTCGACACGCAACCATCCGTGGAGCAAGGGCATTCCATCTAAAACTATTGCTGAATACAATTTATGACCTCGTCAAAGGGGTGAACAAGATATACAGTTCTTAACTAATGTGCGAATGGTTCAAGCTACGGATGAAAACTTGTTGTAAGAATATATTACGGAATTGTAGTTGTATCGCATCTATAATCTTCGAAATTTCTAAATTGAAATAGGTTTACAAAATGTTTCTATGGTCACTGAAAATAAAATACGCATGTGGAATTGTGTCATAATGCATATCAGTCCGCCAACAACTTCTCCGGCCTTGGATGACGATACGCCATACTTTAATGAAGTATGATGGCTGCATGGTTGAAGGGAGCCGTAGCCCAATCAATATTTTCGACATGCAGCCGGAAGGCTTGCGCGTTGAAAGTATTAATTGGTCTTCCCCAAATAATAAATATGGTCTCTTCCAATTGCTTCCATTGAACTGATATGGAACATACCAACAAGGTTCAAAGGGTTAAGAACAAAAAATGAGGAGTAATTAAAAGGATATTTTAAGGGTTAATGTTCTTGTGAATGGACGGCCTCATGATCGAACGGTTGGACATACACACTAAAAACTAAAGTGTTAAAACTGACACGTTCAAGGTGTTAAACCCATTCTAACTCTTAGGGTTTGATTTTAACACTCAAAGTGCAATGCTTTAAGCACTTAGACATTACAATCGTCAGACATCTGAAACTTGAAAGGATGGCACTTCCCATGTGTCTAGCATTGGTGGTTCTTCCAGAATCGTCCATAATTTGATTTGCGCTTGATGGGTACATAATTAAAAGGAGACAACGCAGATGACGCGGATCGGACTCGAGAGTTCGAGCCTGGTCCGCGTCGTCTGCGTTGTTTCCTTTTAAGTGTCGCGACATTACACTTGTCAAGTGGTATTATTGTAACACCTGTCAAATTCTGGGATATCTACACTTGAACAAAGTGCTAATTCAGCACTTAGTAAGTGTTAAATACAGCACTTTACTACAAACTTTCAAAACACACCTCTGAAGAATCTCTGAACCGAGTAGTTAATTGAAAACACACATCAAAATGCAACAAATGGCCGTCACTTCGCTAACTTGAAGTTTTCATACGAAGAAATTAATGTGCCTCACTTTCCTACCATGTCCGGAAAATGTACCAACTTTCAGAATTCATCCACTGTGTATTCTGTATCTGTATCTCAAAGTGTCTGTGAGGCAGATTGGCTACGTAAATAAGTACCGTGAACGCACCAGCAAAATGACCACCATATCCAATTCACAAGGGGGATGCTGGAACTTAAACTACACAAAAGTATGCCAATTGTATTCTTGTGTGTCCTCTCTGAATTTCGCAAACATTATGTATTTCATTAAATGTGAAGTGATCTGACACGGCCTGATAGGACATTCACAATAAAACTAAAACTATCAGGGATGTAAGGTTTTGTTAGGATAGATGTTTTAGCCTTTTCGGAAAAAAATGTTGGCTCGGTACTAAATTGCAAAGGTAATTTGGTACATGTGATGGTACGCCACCTTTTATTTCACTTACCTGTAACCCTTTGAGGCTTTAATTATCCTGACGTTCAAACGACACTGGAAATTCAGTTTCGTCAACGTTTTTCAAAATGCGACGTCACACGTCGGAAAGTTCAAATAACAAGATATTTTTCACAATTGTGATTATCTGATTATCTGGTTGAGGGCTAGATTATTTTTGGTGGTCTGAATTTGTTATCCAAAGCTTGTTTTATTACACATTATTGGAAAGTGTCCAGAGGTAAAAAGCTGCGATAACATTTGGCTCAACGGTTGTCACTGAGCACTATTCGGGAGAAAATAGGAATTGAGGTTAAAACTTTGAAATATCGAAAAATAATAAAAAAAAAAACAAATGACCACAAAGTATCAACGCGCTATTTAATTCCGTACGTCATAAGACGTACAAAAGTATCACAGGGTTAAACAAGCAGTATCTCTGTAATGTTCTGCTCCACAGCATTATGTCCTGCATGCTAATCTATAATTTAACTTAACCGTTTACCTATCGACTCGGTTACATCCGCCCGCACAAGCTTCAAATTCAGTTGTTAATTTTTTTTCTAACAATTTCAACAAAACCATATCATGTGATCTCACACTGGAATGATCTCGTCTACGTTTAGTACATGGTTAATACACATGCGTGTCCTAATCTGAGAAAATGGAATGTGACGCGAAAATATCGACATCAAAAACAATGACTGAGACTTATTCAATAAACCTAACTAAATTATAAATTATTTCTGCTTGTTTTTGTCTGAGGGACCGTCGGGTTAATGTCAGAGGTCATAAATTGAAGGTTTGCTTATGTCTGCTATGCTCTTATGAGTTGTTCGTGTGAAATACTACGCTGTTGGGGTTTTGACATGTCTCCACTCTTTACGATCTGCTGATGGCCCAATATCACATCACTATGTTACGTACGACTGTTAGACTTCCCAATGTAACAACTCCACACAAGCTGGGTTGCCATCGGTTAAATACAAACGCACCATCGACGTGCGGTGCTTCCTAGTTCACAGCGTCACCGTGCCCCCAGGTGGGCCAACGGGACTAAGAGCCTTGCCCAAGGACACAACGCAGTTACCCCTGGCATGGATCAAGCCGTTGCTCTTTAGGTTTAAAATACCATGCCGTCACGACTGGGCTATCAAGCTTTCTTGATATTCGGTATAACGATATAGTAGTAGCGAGATTATAATGGCCACATTATGTTTAACCGAATGTGGTACAATTTATGCCACTGAGCCAGGAGCTCCCATCGGATATACATCTAATTACGTATTCTGATCTTTTGACTTTACGAGCTGCAGTTGGTCCAGTATCCCATTTATATGCTACATAGGACTTAAGATTATTCAAATATAATATTGATTCCGAGGTGTATAGTTTCGAGTGACACGTCTCGTCTATGCATTGCACTTAACAGTCCGATACAAAATTATATTACTGCTACTGAAAAAGTATATCTACAATTCTGCACGGCATATTCATTGATCAACACAGACTGTACATACTGTTTATTACTTTCCGTGAAATTCATTAAGACCTGAGACTGTAAGTTACAGGGTATGCAGCTGTCTGATACATTTTCATAAAAAGGCGATGAGAGTTCATATCAGGTTAGGCGAAGTCTAACCTGATATGAACACTTAGAGCCTTGAATGGAAATGTAGTATCCCTCTACATGTCATGGAACATATTTATTTTTCCGAAAGTCCATGTAAATCATGCGATTAATAATTTTCACTAGAAACAAAGAACGAGCTGACGGTTACATTTTGGAAACCGCTATTGACGGCATCGCACAGAATCGCCAACAGCAACTGGCAACGGTATTTGTCCACTGTGACAGTGAACATTCGTCGTTGTTCGTGCGATATTTGTTTGGAAAATAAAATACTAGAAGCATATCTGATATACCCTTACATTTATTTACTGTCATTACCACCAGAAAAGGGTTAACAACACACGTTTAAACGTTCAAAAATTCAATTTATATCTGTTGAACAAACTGTAAAGAAAATGTTCTCTTCATCAAAAATCGATAGATATTAGAATCGTAATTTTAAACAACAAAGAACTTTTGGGACTGCAAATAATATGTTCTGTCCTTTTTTAATTATTTAATGCTTTAAATCGAACAAATGCGGTACCTTGAAAACATTTTTTCTACTAAAATTCTCTGATTTTCTTTTAATTTAATTTTTGAAAATTCGAGGCGAATGAAAATGCATCAGAAAAGTAATGGCGGCTACTCACCTGGAGCTCAAATAATATGTGAGTTATCTGTAACGGAGGAACCCTTAGGTGGTATTCCAGCGTTCTGATTGAACAAATTAACTTTGAGGCATAATAATGAATCGATATGCCCTTTTTGTATATTCGTTTTTTTTCCTTGTCGGCCGAACCATGGTGATCCCGGTTGTAACAAACATTTTTTAACCCCACCTCCTCTGCGATTGAATCCCCACTGCTTCAGCTCCGTATCCCTATACACACATGTTGCACACATTCTATCGCGCCAGTCAAAGCCCGACATTCAGGGAAACGACCTTTTTCTGAATATATTTTTTTCTAAATAGGTTCAGCATTGAGTCGAGGTTTACTTATTCGTGCCACCTCCTCACGCACGCGCTCACTCACTCACTTTTTCTAACCTTCCACGATCTTTGCGAAAATATGTGTTTTTGTATTGGCTTAACGTTGGTATTAAATGAGCCTATTGATGTACCCCAATATGTAATTGCTCAAGAGTGTTGACATATGGTATATGTGTTACAATACTTCTTATCGGACTTCTCATTTACCTTTGAAAGTGGCGGCGCCAGAAATTTTTTCGTGGGGGGGGGGGGGGCAAGTAGGGGGGCAGACGACCCATAAAGGGGGGCAAATACGTAAAGGATCATCATTACTTTATTATGAGGTAGTCGAAACTTGGACACAAAGTCCGTAATGTAATTTTTTGGTTTGGTACGTCCTGTGGACGTACCAAACCAAAAAATGATATTACGGACTTTGGGTCCAAGTTTCGACTAAATGTAATGGTAATTAGCGCTCCTACTTTCAAAAAATCCTGGATCCGCGTCTTCACGGCTGACCACACAGCAGTGTTTTGTTGCACCTTGCTTTTGAGGTTTTTTTTTGCGGATGCACTTAATTTCAAGTGACCTTGCTGGAGAATTACCTGGAAACATGCACTAGGACATAAAATCGGCATTCGTTCTATTGCAGATGATCACACACGAGTGAAGCTATCACCACCAAATGCTGACGGAGGTGATTACATGAATGCAAATTTCATTGAGGTATGTACGTATCATATTGTATATGGATTTAGTATGAAAGTGCAATGCTCACAGAAGATCAGAGATAAGGTTTAATGATCGAGGATATTTTGAAGGCTTCTCATGAAATTGTCATCGTTTTGAAAAACAGGTCGGTTTTAGTGCAGGACGTATGACTTATCATAGTCTCCAGTCCACGCTGAACCAGGTGTGACTTCAATTTTCCACATTATCTTATTCAGTGCGAATTTAATGCACATGTGTGCGTTCATCATTGTTTGTCTCCATGCTTTAATGCACGGTAAACCCGGTCAAGTTTCAATGTTCAGCATCGCTACATTAAGCGACGAATACCCATTTTGAGAAGTAGATGCGAACAGTCACTTTGCGCGCTTCAGCATCCTGCCCCTCGAAGGAGAATTCTTGGATATCAAAATAAGCACTCCATTATTCTGCGCGTAGAGCTGTCGAGCTGTCGGACCATCTGTACGTATGTTCATACTTTTCACCTGGTAGCTCAGGTGTTCATAATCGAATTCGATTATCGTTTGGTATGCCGATAGTCCTGCATGAGGGAAGGGGTCTACATGTAGGAGGTTTTCTTTGTCACAGATTTTGCTCAATTTGAACTAAAAAATAGTAATTCCAACCATTCCTACGAACATTACATTCTGTAGTTCTAGTCTGGATGATCGAATTTAAATATCGTTTGAGGTGCTGAAAAGCCATCATGAAAGAGAGATTGATTATAATTTGCTAAATTTGGGTATAATATTGGTTGCTTCTCAATCACTCTGAGACGAGGTATTATTGCCTGTATTCCAAAGTAAGGAAAATCTACATTTTACATCAAAAAGTGGAGGTTTGTTTATTACTTTACAGTACGTGGAGAGTGGATTGTAACAAAATCACCCGTGGAGTGGAGTTATCACTCCAAGTATTACTATCAAATTTTGCACATATGGACAAAAAACACAAGCAATGTTTCAGCCAATGGACCTCCGGGTTTAACAACCCGGAGGTTCATTGGCTGGAACTTTGCTTGTGCTCGTTACGCTTTGCAACAAATTGTCAATTATTGCTTGGGTGGAATATCCACTCCGCGGGTGATTTAGTGATAATACACTCTACACGTACTGTACGTGGTATCTAAAACCGATTTGGTTAGTATTGCTAACGATCTCCCAAAATCATCTGACAAACTTAGTTGGGCGACTAGTTCTGATGCACATTGAAAAACATTCGGCTCTCTTTAGTAGACTTTATACTAAATACTTGAAGTTCTTATTTTGGAGAATCCTTCAATCGACGGTTCTGAGGTGTCTATACTGGTATTCAAAGGGGCATGGCAACAGGGGTGGGGGAGTATCACCCCCCCCCCCCCCCAATCCTAGCCAAAATCTCTAAAAGTTGGAAATTGGGAGGGCTAGTCATGAATAGTTCGAAATTCCATCTATCTGGATTTTAGAGCTTCTTTAGTGATGCTGATGTCTCGTCCACTTCCCAAAATTCCAACGCGGTTTCAAATCGGCAAAAATGCCAACTGTTACCATTTACAGTATGCGCAATACTGAGCTTCATAAGTATGCATGGTGTCAATCGGTACGAGATGTCTATAGTGCGTTTACTTATCGTGATAAACAAAATCTGCTTCAAGAAAATCGCATCGTGGAAAATCGCTATCCTAAGTTAATTCCATCATTTACAGTTACAAGATGATGAAACATCGAAACTTGATCATTCCTGCATAAGATCTGATTTAATGCTAGGAAAGTGTGAATTGCTCAAAGTTCTCACTTTGATAATTTGTTTAGCACATGTTCAATTCCCAGAATAATATCAAATAATAATAACAACCTGAATGTTCTATCATAAATGTGTTCGGTTTCAGTAACTGGAATCAATTTTATATTTTATGCCCCCTTTCATGGCTTCATTTTCATTTTTTATCTCTGTAGAGAATTTCCAACTAGGTGGACGGACTGGGAGGGGGTTATCTCCGCCAGTTAGACATTCACTACCCTACACCCCCCCCCCCCCCCCCCACCCATCACCAATCAGAAACCTCTAGCCACGTCCCTGGATATCCCCAGTTATATTTTGAACAACGATCATAGTGTGGATTGTTTTCAACTAAAACCCTCTTCCAACAAAGTGATTTTACGTCACTTTACCGCTTTTTTGTGCTATGAAATATTAAATGCAGGACTGAAATAGAACCCACAAATTACGGGTATACAAAATATTATGTTCTGACATACTGCAACCTAGCGAGGTGATAGGTTGGCAGATACCATGCACATAATTCATTCTGGCCTCTTTGTATTACTCACACATTCGACAGTCGGGGTCACCACGTGTCTGTGTGGATAACGACTGTACATTTTTTAGAAAAGAGTAGCTTTAAAAATAAATACTGTTTAGATGCACTTTTTACGTTGCCCTGTCAAGAAGCCGTTGCGACAATTCCAATTGAATGGCAAATGTCGATTGAAACTATATGAAAATTGGAAACAGTTCGAAACTGTTTGATATCAACTTTAAATTTATGAATTCGACACAGATCACACATACAGTTAAAACGAGAGGTCTCGTCACAAACTCTGTGATTATTTCCCCTATCGTATAGCATTCAAAGGACGACAGATTTCCCTTGTTGTTAGCAATAGAAAGTACTAGCAATGTTTCAGCCAATGAACCTCTGGGTTAAACACGGAGGTATATTGGCTGAAATATTGATTGTGCAAAGGATAATTCCACGAACTTTGATAGCGTTAGTTCGCCATAGCACCCAGACCAACGCTTACAGCTATTTGCGGGTAAGTCTTGACTGGACTTCCAGTTTTAACCCTTTACCCAACGAATTGACAACATCCGCCCGCGTAATATGCAAATTCAGTAGTTGAAATAAATTATTTTTCTAAAAATTCAACAAAATCATGTCATGTGACCTCTCTTTGGAACGAGCTCGTCACATGATATGGTTGTGTTGATTTTTTTATAGGATGTTTAAGGCTGTTTCATACCACCCCCCCCCCCCCCCTCCTCTTTGTTTTACCTGATCCGTACTACGCATGTTCTATCAATTGTTGTGCAAAAGTCCAAGCATTATTTGAGAAATTGTCCATTATATTTAAGGCAGTACTTAGCATTATCGCCCATGAAGAGAGAGAGAGAGAGATCCCATTTTTGGACACCACCGAGAATCTGATACAAATCACAGGACATGCACATTAACATGATAATTCATTTATCTAACAATTCTGTCACATAAACAGGTTGAATCTTAATCCTTTACCCAAGGTAACGGCCAAACCGGCCAATGCTATTCTCAAAAATCGCCAGTTAATTTTCATTATTTTTTAATTTTTTGTCTCAAAAACATAGGTTATGAGACAAAAAATGAAAAAGATTAGTTATTCAAAAATTCTTTTTGCAAGTGTCGTCTGCTTTTCTGTTAGGTAAAGGTTTAAATTTTTTTTAAACATTTTTGGGACATAATGTTCGGTCGATCACTGAAACGCACATATAATGTATCCACGCGCCTGTTATTATAGCCCGTAGCCCTACCAGAAACGAGTCGTCTATATGATACGGAATCAGGATGAGTCGTCTATATGATACGGAATCGGAACACGTACTGTTTCTCGTGGTTTTCAGGCCAAAATCTATATGATTGTCAGATAAATCTTATCATCATATTGAGTTATGAAATTCCAAAGAACCACATCTCACTTGTTATACGACTGGCCATTGTCCAGAACCATACCTGGATTATCAATCCAAAAGTTTGAGCAGAAATTCCATTTAGACTTGGAATTAAGTAAATTATACACCATTTTAGTTCGTAGCATTAAAATACCAGATACGTGTCTAACTATATATAGGAGATGCAGCCGCAGAAAGCGCATTCCAACTTTAGAAAATTGTAAAGACTCTTTGAGGAGTTACAGAAATGTCGAATTGTCCTCTTCATGCCTCTGCACCAGCGGCAGGGCAAACAACGTTACAAACTAACTCCAAGCCAGATCTGTGTGGTAAGAGGAATATAATTGAGTGCGATCGCATATTACTGTGATAATAGGGGCTACTGGTAGTGGTTGCATTCGGCTCTGTGTGAATGTATTATACAGTTAAAACTAGAAGTCCTGTCATGAAATGCGCACAAATAGCACGTTGATATGCGCGTTAATGTGCGCGTTATGGCCCAAGTAAAGCTATCAAATTCTGTACATATGGCCTGTGCACAAGCAATGTTTCTGCCAATGGACCTCCGGGTAACCCGGAGGTCCATTGGCAGAAACATTGCATGTGTTTGCTATGAGTAACCGGGAGAACCTGCCGTGCTTTGGGTGCCATTCGATATGGCAATTGCGCGCAATTCCAACGCGCAATTACGCCTACATAAGTGCACTATTCGTGACAGGACTTCTAGTTTTAACTGTATATAATTTTTAGTGACACATTAAGTCATTGTTTATCTGAAATATTACACTTCATCTATTATCCTTCAATGTTCCACCATAAATCGTCTATACATACCATCTATTGTGTTTGAAAATGAAAGTCTGTTTTCATTTTTTCATTGTATTTTTCTAACTTTGAAACCTTGCTTTTAAGTTACGTATATTGTATATCGAGTTGGTATTTTGTGTATTTGTATATTTATTTGTTCACCGTTTTGTGTTTTGTCTGAAGAATGTTTCAACTTGGAGGTTGTATACGATGGAATAAAAACTGAAAAGAAAACAATTCCCCCCAAAATAAGTAACAACAACTAATGCGCTACCTTGCCAAGTGACATCGAGTGTTAGTTACTGCTAAATATTGTGCCGGAAATTCTATTCAGTCGTAAAGAACATGGATGGCGCAGTGAGCACAGAGAACACGCACAAGTGTTACAATACGTTTTCCACAATGATTACCGCCATGTTATTTAGCGTAATCTGTAGCTTGCTACGATATAAGAATTTTGATGGAAACAAAAACGTAAATTATCATTTCTCTCGCGTTTGTACAAGTCAATATTCCTCGTGAGAAGCACACTCTTCGCGGACAATAAGTAGGAACAGTTAACAGTTCGAAGGACTACTACTTCTTTCTCTTTCACCGCCCCGATTCAATTTTACTCAAACCCTTTCAGTTGTTACTCAGTAAAGTATTCCTTTCTTTCTCTCTCTCTCTCTCTCTCTCTCTCTCGCTCTCTCTCTCTCTCTCTTTCTTTCTCTCTGTCTGTCTGTCTGTCTGTCTGTCTGTCTGTCTATGTCTCTTCCTCTCAGATATGCTACATTCATTCTATGCACAGTTATTTTCGATACATTTAAGAGTAATTGCTTGTGGGTGCTAAGTACCGTTTAACAGTGATTATAATGGTAGAAAATGAAGCAAAGGTTTAGTTTTGGTGAATTCTTTGCATTTCTGCTACTTTGAAGTTCTATACTTGACACATCTATGTACACTTGGTGCTGTTTTAGGAATTTATGTGAACAGTGTTATATTTGTGTACTGTTCTGAGCGCTATATGTGTAGCATGTCCTCATTTACAAGTGTTCCAAAGTGGGTCCTAAACTAACTCCTAGCCAGACCAGTGTGGTAAGAAGAATAGAAGTGAGTGCGATCGCATACTACTGTGATAGCAGGGGGCTTTTGATAGTGATTGCATTCGGTTCTGTGTGTATGTATTATATATAATTTTTAGTGACACATTAAGTCTTTGAATGACAGGAATGTACCCGTGTTTTTTTTTCAGGGCTACCGGCGAAGCCGAAAATTTATTGCTAGTCAAGGTACGGGCTGTCTTCGTTCTTATAACCTTTCATATATCCTAGCTTTGATACTCTAAGTTGTAAATTGCAGGTGTTTTCAGAAACTTACATCGAGCGGGCACGTGCCCCTCACTAGCCTTTCACAGAAACACGTATAAATATGGGAATGGTTTCGTAGTTAGACTTTTTAAACCGAAAGGGTCACGTTTCAATCCACGCCAGGGCAGCGTTGTGTTTTGGGCCAAGGCACTTAATATCGAATGTCCACGTTGAGGTACGGTGGCGCGATGTACTAAGGCATACTACACGTTGATGGTGAACTTGTCTTCAATCAATGCTAACCTTGCCTGTGTGGAGTTAGTATGTTTGGGAGTATGACAGTCGGTCGCCGTTGCTCGGTGGGTCTCTCCTGGTACAACGGCTTTCTCCACAAGTAAAACTGTCCGGCACGAGGTGATCCCTAGCTGATATATATGTATCAGTGTGTGGATGCCTTTTACCTTGTACGACCGTCCTCCTATCTCTCAAAGTTCGAATTGTTTCCTTCGTTCCTGATCTTTTTTTATCTTGTTATTCTGTAATGTTTTGACTTGGCAAAGTTGAAGTAAGTGCAATAAGCAAGTGGAAACTGCATATCAGTGAAAGGTATATTACAAAATGATATATGCCTCCAGCATAATTTGGATGTTCACAATAAATGTTATTAAATTATATTTTAGTCCCCTACTCATTTATTATTCTTAACTCACATTATAGATTTTATTTGAACTCTTCGACTAAAAACCCACATGGATATAAATTTACGATATAGATGGGCATATTCGCTCATTTATTATTTTGTGAAGTTTTCGGATAAAAATCGTAATAAAAATGAATGGCAGATGGAGGAAGGCACACGGAGAGTGATAAAGAGGGAGCGATAGATATTTGTCCTGGTACGCGTTTGGAAGCAAAAGCCACAGTGTCAAGCCGGTGTGTAGACTCACTGACTGATTGTTCATCGGCAGCTGTTAGTGTCCGTATCTTTTTGGAAGAAAATAAGTTGGAGTTTTCGATTAGTTGATGTACATGTTCATGCTTCAAAGATAAGACTAACCATGCACGTCGCGAATATGACCGAATTGGGAGTGATAGCCGAATTTGTCCCGACGGAAGAAAATGTAGCAACTTCTAAGGCATACCTTAATGATATAGTTACAATATTTGCTAATGTAGATTGCAGTTACAAAATTCAACTTCTTATTTAATTGGCACGTACCTGGTCTGAATATTTGTGATGCTGGGACCCCAACATCCTAAATTAGCCACATGCCTCCTTTTCCATGAGACCGATTGCGTGTGTGACAAAAGTCAATAACTAGAGGTTATTACTTGGTTTGTTTCATGTCGGTCAAGATATCAACCAGAGGCAACTCATTATTTATTTATATTTATTTATTGATGTTTAAGGTCACATATTTATGCACAATGGCTAATCATGACCGTGACAGTTTTGCGGGTGGAGGAAGCCGGAGTACCCGGAGAGAACCACCGAGCAACGACGAGCAGCTGCCAGCTCCCCAACATCGTAACTCCGCACTGCAGTACAGGCAGGGTTAGATTGGTTGAAGACATGCGTACCATCGACGTGCAGTACGCCTTAGTACACGGCGTCATCGTGCCCCCCCCCCCCCCCCCCCCCACGCGGGCAATGGAGATGAAGCGTCTTGCCCAGGGACACAACGCGGTTGCTGCAGGTGGGATTCGAACCGAGGATCTCTCGGCTTGCAGCCTGCACCTCTACCTACTGAGCCACCGCGCTCCCCAGGCAACTCATTACCAGCCTAAAACCCGAAGGCAGAAGTCCGATCTGATGTTACTGAGCGCTGATATCACGGCCGATATGAAACTAACCAAGTAATATCCTCTATACTTATTATTTTATTAAACGAAAATAAATAACAAGATCTCAGATCTGTTACAGTTTGTTTCTCTTTCATTTAATAATGCTCGAAACCTCCTTGTCTCTAAATCTTCATTCAGCTATCAGCCGCGACGTTCAGATAGCTCAACCACCTCATCTCCCACTTCAATGAATATACGCTTACGAATACGAATTCTAGTTTGCTATGAACTTTCTGTACAACTCTTTTCTCTCTTCTCTCCACCACCTAAACATTACTTACGGCGACAATTAACCCTTTAACCAACGCAGACGATATCAAAATTTATTAATTTAAATATCATTTTTTCAAATTTTTCAAAAAATTTCAACAAAACCATATCATTTGACCCCTCGTTGGAACGAGCTCGACGAGCTCGTTCCAACGAGGGGTCACATGATATGGTTTTGTTGAAAGTTTTTGAAAAATAATATTTTTTCATCTGCTGAATTTGCACATTACGCAGACGGATGCGGGCGATTCGTTGGGTAAAGGGTTAACTCCTCATCATACAAAACTTTGCTTTAAACCACTCTACCATACATGGAGACACCAATATTCCTGCTTGCGTTCTTCGAATATCTGTGAACATTTCGATGCAAACAAAATGGCTGCACCACGTAATGCTTCAATGTGCCAAGCCCATTCCTAATTCATATCGACCGAGATCGACATCATATCAGCCGAGGTGGGAGCCATATTACCATAGTTTGATAAGGAGCTATTCTGGGAAAGAAAATCATATATGATAAGTTAGCAAATTTATTCCCGTAAGAAAGTACAGCAAATATATCTTAGACTCCAATCTAAATGAAATTGTTATTGGAGGTGGGGTCACACCCCTTATTCTCCCCCCCCCCCACCCCCCCACTGCATGTGTAACATACGTCTGTCCAGGGTGAGATAGCAGGGAGAGACAGATGTATCCCACCCCACCCACGTAACGTTATACATTTACAACGTTATTATGACGTTATGCATATCGTATCAGTTTCTTGCTACCAACTAATTCATATTGACGTCATCAGAATGCCGTGTGATCAAAGTTTGATGCTCCAAAACTCTGTAAACCCCATGATGCCAACGTTCCTAATTGATTTCGTGGTATATACCTTTGGTATATACATAACGTGTGCGTGCTCTTTCCGATGGTTTCATTAGTTTGTCAAAACAACGAATACCAAATGAGTTGATTATATCAGCACGTGACCGCCGATTACCTCTGGCTAACGTAACCGCTGTATGTTGGGGGAGAAAAATAATCCCTGATGGGTACGGGTGTGAGATGGGAAAATCTCACCCACGGAACAAGATATTTGGTCCAGACACTCGGCTAGCCTCGTGTCTGGCCCAAATATCTTGCCCTCGGGTGAGATTTTCCCACCTCACACCCGTACCCATCAGGGATTATAATAGTCCCAGTCCCATAGTTGTGCTTCTGACACTGGTCAATGAAGTCTCGAGTAAATCCATAAATACCTATATGCGGAGCCATTTGAGTCTGAATGCATTTTGTCTATTAGGGTTGTGTATTCAAAAGCCCAGGTTTGTGTATCCAAAATGCCAACATGCCACTTGGAGAGATGGACAATGAAATTCCTGAAGGAAGCTATTAGTTAACGGAAGTAGATAACTAGATATGCAAAACCACGTGGCACTAAAGAGGTGCCGAGTCTATTTTTTGGTTGTTTCTAAAGGTTGCATTTTATGGACTCGATCATCAGGGAAGCACTCCTCTCCTCCATTCGAATTACTGTCGATTTTCTTGGTTGGACGTTCTTGGTCAAAATATGACCTGAGGCCAAAGTTTTTATGTTCCCTCTGACTGAATATAAAATTCAAGGGTTTTTACATCTGTACATTACATCGATGCACTCATTCGTTTGTCGCGTAAAACACCGATCACACAGACAATGCGACCGCAAGGCAACCTCTTGGCGACCAAAACATTTGACAATCGCAAAGTGGTTTCAGAGGTCTCTCAGAGGTTCCACTGAGGTCGCTGCAAGGTTTCAGAGCGGTCGCAAACCCAAACCCCATTCTGATAGAAACTATAGCCCTCACCGAATTGCTGCTTAGTGTATTACTTATTGTATTAATTATTGTACTAAATAAAAAAAGTCGTATCCTTTGTCTACATCCTTGTATAGTGGTGAGGGATAGACGCTACAGAGGTATCAGTGGTGAATTCTCCACCCGACAAGTTTCTAATAACTAGCGAATATAGGACACAGGAACTGGCGATGGGTTTTCGGCCGTGGGGGTTGGTCTTATCCAACGATTCGCGGACCGGCGGCTCTTCGTCGCTTTTTGTATTCTATGTTCGCGGGGTTGATATGCCCACTCGTACATTGGTTGCGTTTCTCTCACAAACTGTTTACTATCACCTATAGTATCTTTCCAAGAAGAGGTACCATCACTAAACCTAATGAGCCATTAACACAAATCTTGCTGTCATGAATATTCTTTTCGTCAAAAGGGAATGGCAGGAAGACAGCCTCTCAGTCTATGCCATTTCCTCGCAGCGCATTCATCTGTGACCTGTTTTATTGTTATCTTGTATATTCTTATGCTGCAAAATAAATAAATCAATCAATCAATCAATCAATCAATTCCTGAAGGAAACGATTAGTTAACGGAAGTAGATATGCAAAACCACGTGGCACCAAGGATGTGCCGAGTCTATTTTTTGGTTGTTTCTAAAGGTTGCATTTTATGGACTTGATCATCAGGTAAGCACACCGCTCCTCCATTCGAATTACTGTCGGTTTTCTTGGTTGGACGTTCTTGTTCAAAATATGACCTGAGAGCAAAGTTTTTATGTTCCCTCTGACTGAACAATTTAAGGGTTTTTACAACTGTATATTACATCGATGCACTCATTCGTTTGTCGCGTAAAACCCTGATCACACAGACAATGCGACCGAAAGGCAACCTCTTGGCGACCAAAACATTTGACAATCGCAGAGTGGTTTCAGAGGTTTCTGAAAGGTTCCACCGCGGTCGCTACAAGGTTTCAGAGCGGTCGCAAACCCAAACCCCATTCTGTCGCAACCACTCTATTGAGCATGCAGATAAGACATGCTGCAACCGAGTTGGTCGCTCCGAGGTTTCATTGGTCTTTTAGAGGTCTTCAAGCTGTGTTACTTTAATCGCAGATTGATTTCCACTGTGCGGAGATCGATTTCGTCTAGACAAGGTTGTCGAATCTTTGCAACCTGATGGCGACCTATCTGTGATTGATCAGAGATGAGGCGGTAATCGCCCGGCGCGTCATCGGCGACTGGTTGCCAATCAGTTGGAAAGTGGTTTCCAAGCGTGCGCAGATCATTCGCCGTTGGGTTTCCAACATGTCACCGAATATAAAAAGACCTGTCTACGCGTTGCATCATCAGTTTGTCACAAGCATTCACAGATTTCACATCAACGATTTTTTTTTATTATTTCAGTTATGTCCAGTCCTCACTATAGTCCGTAAAAAGGAAATGAAGTGATTTAAAAGCACCCTTCTTATGTTCATTATGTTTTGGTCGGTGGTCGATCGACAGCTAGTCACCGAACAGTACCCGTTCAGTTGCAACCAGTCACCGAAGATTCGCTGACTAGTTACCGATCGGTCTCAACCAGTTGCAAGCCTATCACCGTATCTGAGGTGAACAGTTGCCGATAAGTTGCCGATCAAATCACTGACAAGTTGCAAAACCAATCGCTGGTTGAACGGCGATCATACCCTAATTCCAAATAAGGGTAGAGGTGGTTGCACCGGTCTCTGCGATCGCCAGCCAGTCGCAAATGGAATCAGTCGCCAAGAGGTTGCACCGCGGTCGCATTGTCTGTGTGACTGGAGCTTTATCTTCAACACAGGTAATTTGTTCACAGTAAATAGTGATGTCTGTTAACTTAAAGCAGCTGTTAGTTAGTATTTTGGATCGCTAGAGAACAATTTTCAGAATAACAATCAAGTAAGCTGATATATACGGTTCTATGACAAAATTAATAGCACTTAATGTTTCCTTCCAAACTTAATAACACGTGATTCAAGTTGTATATTCACAAAAACACCCATATATTAAAAGGCAATCCAGATTGAGATCTCTACTAATAAATACGACTGGAAATTTAGAAAAAATATATTTTTAAAACCAATCAGGAGATGCTTGAAATTTTTCGAACAAAAATATATTCAACGGCCTGAGCTGGAAATCAGTGCTCACTCGTATCAATGACTTATTCCTAGTGTTTACCATAATGAAACCTTCTACCTTTCACCAGGAGATGTAGACGATGGCTGAAAAAGCTGCGGAATTTAGATTGTGTCAATGGTATACATGGTTGGTAGCGAGGAAGTCAGTCTTTCACAGGTTCGGAAAAAATAATGAAACTTAAAATATTCACAATAAGAAGATCAACAATTCATCTTCAATTTGTCTCTGCCTACAGTCTGAGATGAAAAGCAGAACAGGGTAAACGATTGAACTGAACAAAATCATGGCAAACAATTTTCGTTATTGGCAGTGATTTACAGGATAGTTAGCTTGCCTCAACTTCAGGAAGCTGTCAGTAAATTTAACACTTCGGGTATGAGAATTTCATAAAAAAAATCTGAAATTTCGAAATGTTAGCGAATTTGGTATTATCAAACGATCGCATCAATTCATAAACGTTCGGTACTTTCCTGTCGAGTAGTATAAAAAACAAAAGCTGGCTTTTCGCTTTTTTTTTCAACCAGTTTAAACGTTTGACTTTTATTCTCTGTTGAACACCACTTAAAAATAAGAAAAGCACGTGTTCGCCATCTTTTGATGTTCTGTTACTTCTTGTTCCAAATATATCAATAATGTGCGCATATTTATTTATTTATTGGGATATGACGACACTCTCGACAGTCATGGTCACCCCGTGTATGACAGTTTTGTGGATGGAGGAAGCAGGCGTATCCGGAGAAAACCACCGAGCAACGGCGAGAAACTGCCACACTCCTCGGCATACTAACTCAACACATGCATGGTTAGAATTGGCTGAACACAAGTGCACCATCATCATGCAGTAGTACACAAAGCTGCCGTGCCCCAATCTTGTTTAAACATTTACTCAACGCAGACGATATCAAAATTTATTATTTTAAATATCATTTTTTTTAATTTTGCCAAAAAAATCAACAAAACCACATCAGCGTGCAAGAACAGAACATGCCCTGATGTGAGAAAACAAGAAAAGGGCCATCGTCTCAACCAAAAAGAAATGGGATATACGGAAATATTTCAGTAGTTAGTACATGTTTTAACTCGTATATTGTGAAAATAAGTTGTGGATTCAAAATATCGTATTTTTGTGACGAAGGAAATAGATATAATGACTGAAGTTATCACAAAAATGCCAAAGTACATATGACATCCGAATTATAATTGTAAATTCTGTCCTTTGATAAAGTTTTTATTAAAATTATTAGGAACTACAGAACATAATATTGATGACTTCTGGATAATGATCTGGCAACAGAAATCCAATATAATAGTGATGCTGACAAACCCCATAGAAGAAGGCAGGGTAAGATTCCTGAAATATTTTATTGCTTCCGTTCAGCCGCGGTATGAAGTATACAAGATATATATAATACATCTACCATTAAACAAGTCTCCACTGAACATGATATACAGGGTTTCTGGTAGAAAACTTAAAAACTAAATATGTAGTTACAAACTAAATATGACAACCACAGTTGTCGTCCTCTACATTATATACATGATTTCTGGTAGAGTACTTACAAACTAAATATGACCACCACAGTTGTCGTTCCGAAAAACACGAGGTAACAGTAAACAGCAATCCAGTCTGAACCAGACTCAACTGATGAAAATAATGGGACTCCCATTTAGACGTGATGAAATGCTTTCAGTGCGATTGAAATTGTATAGGGTTATAATAATATTCAAACTGACATCAAGAATGCTTTTTCTATCGGGGAATATTTCGCGCCAATTCAATTCAATACATAAGGTCTCAAAGAGAATACACAGGGGCGAGAACAACGAAGGCAGTATATTGTTGTAGTGCACAAAGATCTCTTTTAAATACATCACGTCACTCCATTCTCAACTTTTAGAAGTGTGCAACCCACAGTTACATCGTCTTTGCATCTAAGTTGTCATCACTTTTAGTTAATGCGATTCTCTTTCGTCTTTTTTATTAATGTCTGCCAAGGTGAATCGTTCAATTGCAGGGAATGACATACTCCACCTTTTCATCATGTTACTGCAATAACGATACGATATCGTTTATCGCCGATTGTTATTGCGTTTTTAGATTAACGATACACACTGTTTTTTTTATTAAGTAGAGTTCACTTATCCTTACGGACGGAAAAATGTACTGATTACCTTGTAACCCCTAAACCTCTACATACTATATTTCACAGTCTCCTGCACAGCTAATCCCCTGTCTGCTACCTCGACTTATAAATGGATTGGACCATTCTAAATAAAACAAATTATTTGGCGGTTGTATTACATATCATGTCAGTGACAACATCAGCACCCATGTTTTTATTTCCAACTACAACATTATGAGCAGTCAACAAATGGGTGTACATACAAAAACTAAATAAATAAATACTTAAGCACGAGATTTGACCCAATGAGTTACAAAAAAAAAACATTTTCAAAATTTCATCACACATACACATATACCACAATTCAAAGGTTTCATATTCTATGTAGGTGCCTCGTATTAACATTGAAGTGACATTACTTAGTCTGTTTTTAAGAACATTGCTTTAGACATGTGAACACATTTTAGCAACTAAAATACATTAGCACTGTTCTAGTGAATCGGACTCATGTCGTTTGCTATGTTATGCACATTGAAAAACTCTCTAGTGTGTGAGTAGTGTGTGAGACGCCTAGATGTCTACATTTCATCTGTTCTTTAGTCCAATTATCATTTGGAGATGAAGAATTAATTCCATGCTGTGCATATTTAGGATTCCTACGCATGAACTGGGAAGAGAAACTTGTTTTAGTAAAGAAAACACGTCATTTTATTTTGCTCAAATTACAATTGTCAGAACAATTCCCTGCATGCTTTCATGTTTGAAATCACATACCCAAAGTTTGGCATAATTGTGAAGAGAATATCTCACCCGCTACCTAATATGAAGATTTGAATTTTTTTAAAACCATTATTTGGTAGAGAATTCCATCCATTTTTCTGTTATCGAGACCAATATGGTTAAATGTTCATCCTGAGTGGTTTTGTAAAATAAACACTTTTCCGAAAAATACTTTTGGCATGGGAAGCTCATGGTCTTTCTATTTATTTATTCATTTATTTTAAAAATCGATCTGGACCGCGCGACAGGATTGTGATGAACCAGACTTTTATTGTATCGACAAAATAATAACTTAACCCTTTACCTAACATGAAAAGCAGACGACACTTTCAAAAATAATTCTTGAATAACTATTTTTTTTCATTTTTTGTCTCAAAAACATAGGTTATGACCCCTCATGGGAACGAGCTCGTCGAGCTCGTTCCAATTAGGGGTCCTAACCTATGTTTTTGAGACAAAAAAAAGAAAAAATAATGAAAATTAATTGACGATTTTTGTGAATAGCGCCGGCCGGTTTTGGCTGTTACGTTGGGTAAAGGGTTAAGCTGTACATCTTGACCATTGGTTATATTCGAGAGACAGAATCGGCATACAAGCATTCAAAAAACCAACGATATTCTACTACTTCTGAGCTGTAGAATTTGTAGATAAAGTACCGAAATAGTTTCAAGAGCTTGGTGGTTTTACGGATCGCTTCCGATTTGAGGCATACCGGGAAACCGAACGGCACGACCCACAAAAACCAACAGACAAACGGTGCTAGAGTGTCTGTGCATAAACTGATCAAACCACCCTACTGGGGGGGGGGGGACTGGATTAGTTGTCCCAATGGACTCTGGTCAATTAGTCTTTCAAACAATAGAGCTAAGCAAATACGTCGTATTCCCATTGTGACATTGTACCAGTCAATAAGGAAGAAATGTGACACAGAGAACACAACATCGATTGGATAAACATTATTCAATTGTTACCTCAATGTCTCAGGAGGCTTGGCTACTGACCCCCAAATACATCCTAAGAATGACTAGGAGGGAGTTAGGATGAACCAAATTGACGTCGTGTGGTGAATGATGTACAAACTATTGAGTTTATTTATAAGTTAAGAAGTCTAAAGTGTTATTTACTCTTAAAATCAATGTCCGTAACATAGGGGAAACCTGAACAAAAACAGAGGGTTTTTTTTTGCTGAAACCGTGCCGAATCTGAGAAATCAAAACATCCTAGATCCATTCACTACCAACGTGATTTAGTTTTCTTGTAGGCCAAGTGTTTAGTTTACTGGCCGGACGAAGACACGAACATCAGCTTTGGTTCAGTAGAATTGACTCTCAAGAAAGAAGAAGTGTTCTGTAATTTTACAATTAGAACTCTACAAGCAAACAAGGTATGAATTTGTTTGAAGTCATCAATCACAGAGTGTTTATTAATAACAATTTCAGTAGGACTATGCCTGGGAATAACACACGACTGGGTTCTCCTTTTCCTGTTTATGTCATTTCGTTCTAATCGACTTTAAACATTGGAGTTTTACGTTTGTTTTCGCCATGAGGAATTAACCTGAAAGGTTTTGTATGTGGTCCCATGCGACAAATCTCGTTTTTTAAATCTAAACACTCCTGTCCCATTCGAAACAAATTTATAATGCTGTCAAATTAGGATTTTTACAATTCAGTCCAATTGAAAATTGTATGGTTCAGATTCCATTTCATTTTTGAAATAATAACCGTCCACGTAGGAACCCCGGGAAGTGAAGCAGTGATTATTTCCTGTGGTAAACAAGCTGTGTCGTACTGTTAAAATTTGACCCAGTAGCCGCCACCTGATACTTTAAAATGGGCAACAAAGGTATAAATAATTGGCTGAAATTTACTTTATATTCATGTTGTGGTTATGCTTAGCCATTGTGCAATTATGCGACCCTAAACACCAATAAAATATAATCAAGTGCCTGTAACAACTTGTTTTGCCTTAATCGCAAAAAGTACATCGTCCATTATAAGAGTTACCACTTCAAAATCGTTTTTTAGGATACACAAAATAACCAAGACAACATCAAACATACGTATTTCCATATATTCAGAATATAGAGGATACCTACTGTTTTTGAGTGAGTAGCGGAATTATCTCATGAGTGGCTGCAAAGGAATATTAGTTTTCACGAGCGGCTGAAAGCCGCGAGTGAAAAATTAAATTCCTTTGCAGCCAAGAATGAGATAATTCCGATACTCGCTCAAAAACATTAGGTATTATTTTTATTATATGCGTTGCGTTGCTTTTGTTGCGATTAAAATAGGTAATGTGGTGTTTTCATTGCAATCAAAAATACGAGGTGGAGAAAATGATGACAATGTCAACAAAAATCAGCTGACGCAGCTGACCCATTTACTTATTGGCCCCGATTTCAAAATCAAACTACCACACAACAAAATAGTTTCACATAAATCCTCTTAAAAAATGGCTATATTATCAGTTACGCACACAAAATCAATCCCCGCGTGTGAAAGTGGTTTATGGCATTCCCCCAAAAACAATGGGTGGCACATTTATGTAAACGTAATAACAAAAGTGCACTGCGCAGATGCACACAAACATGACACAGTTCACAAAATGTTCAATGAAGGACAAAGGAGGATGTTTTAAATGTTCAAATTGTTTTTAGCATATTTGTCAATCACTGTCACTGTCACTATCGACGAGTTGGATTTTCTTGTACTTCCTTTTTGGACTATTCGCAACCCTAACTTTTTTACTTTGAGACGAGCTAAAATACACATTTACCGGTGCATTGAACGTGTTCCCACTAAAAATGGGTGTTGCCATGTCGGTACTTCAACGAGAATCGATGGTGGAACTGGTGTTAACACAAGTTGTTTCGGTTGCAAAGAATGACGAAGTGCCGCATGGAGATTTACGTGCAAAAGTAGATGATTGATTTTGATGAGATTTCTTTCGCACAAGTGATGGCTGGTTTTGAATTGTGTCAGACACATTTCCAGACAAAAGCGAAGAAATTTGCCTACTTTGCTCTGGATTTACCTTGAAATAATTCCGCAGGTTGTTCACATTGTTGTGACTAGAAATTTGGATGATCTGATGTGGAGGAACCCCGTCATCATTAAGGGTCTGAATTAGATGTTTGCAAACACTGTGCGGGGTAAGTCTTTTGTCACTTTCAATGCTGGCATCGTGTAACATAATTTTCATCATTGCATAAATAGAGTTCAGGCCAAGTGCATTTGTCTTCAGCCATGGCTTTCCTTTCAACCAACACTGATGATTGATAGCCAGAAAGAATGGACTGTCCGGGGTCTTTGCTTGAATGGGGCGTTTTGCGTCAAACAGACGATATAACCTAATAGGGTCCTTCATTGCGTCATCAGTGGCATATGCTCTTGGTTTCGTCTTACGAATATCACGAGGATTTTCCTCTGTCATTGTGTTGGTCTGCCGTTCTTGGGTATGTATTACATATTCATGTCCCTCGTCGTCTTTTCTGATCTCAATATCTCCCCATTTCAGGGAATGAGTTTCCACCCCTGAGCGCATTCCAAAATACATAGTGCACATTAGCCACATAGAGTTCAGTAATGATCTGGGTGTGAAAGGTCCAAGACCTTTCGCTTCATAAAAGCGGTCTATATCGTTCTTCAATAATTGGTCAGCTGCTCTCTCTTTATTTCCTTTACCCGTCGATTTCAGTTGTTTATTTTTGAGTGTTTCCCGGCAGGCCGAGAACTGATGGTCATTTATAATAGAGACTGGATAGTTCTTTTGACGTAGATAGCGGTCTATAGAGGATAAGCATGCTCGTAGTAACACAGGCTCATATTCACTCCCATCCTTTTTTTTTCACCAACAAAAACAATTCTGATAGTATACCACAAAGTTCATTGGGAGGAATGACTTCTGGGTATCGTGCCTGTCTTTCTTCTTGTCGATTCATTCTCCTGTTGCAGGTTTAATGTTGCAATGCCATCTTCAGATATGCGACTACATGTAAATCTGTCTGACAAAGTACAAAATCCACTATTATCATCCCTACGTTCTGCATACGTATTAAAATTTAACGGTTCGATGATTTACCCCATAGAACCCTATAGAACCCCGTAGAGCATTACAGATACCCATAGAACATCATGGAACCATGCACAAACATTATCGCACCGTTCAAGTGCCAGTTTATGAAAGTTACTTCAGTTGGTCGAGTCGGTTTGAATGCATGCAAGACGGCAAATAACCAAACATACGTTTATATTATGTTTATCCACAACTAAATTACCAAATATTTTCAATTTTATTCCAACAACATCAAGACATGTCCATTGAAAATATTTGGTAATTTAGTTGTGGATAAATATATATAAACGTATTTTTCGTTATTTGCCGTCTTATTCCACCAACTCGACCAAGTGAAGTAACTTTCGTAAAGTGGCACTTGAAGGGTGCGATAATGTTTGTGTATGGCTCCATGATGTTCTATGGGGTACCTGTGATGCTCTATGGGGTATCTATGGGGTAAATCGTCGAACTCAAATTTAATTTATTTAACTTATTCAACCCTTTTATAAATCTGAAGCTTTCCTCCCTCCGTTTTTCTTGGGTACCCATGCCGTAATTATCTTCAGAGAATAATCGCAAAAAATGAATATCGACAAGTAACATCAGACGTCAGCAGATAGCAGGCCTTGGAATGTTTTAAAATTTCTACCTGTCACACATGACAGGTGGATATTTTTCTTACCTGTCACTTCAAATTTTCCCCTGAATATTGCAAACTCGTGTGAATTTATGAGCATGTATATACATGTACAGTACTGTGAAAAGTTATTTTTAACCATTTACCTAACGCTAGCAGCAGTCGACACTCGTAATAAAACTTATCTCGTATAACTAAAAAAATTCAATTTTTGCTTCCAAAACAAAAGCTATGACCTCTCATTGAAACGAGTTCCAATGAGAGGTCATAACCTATGTTTTGGAAGCAAAAAATGAAAATATTTTTAAAATTTAATGTTGATTTTCTTGTATAGCGCTGGCCGGTTTTGAACGTTACGTTAGGTAAAGGGTTAAAATGTATACTACATGTATGTTGGGCTATACCATTCAACAATAAACAAAACTTTTATATTACCGATATCCCTAATGTTGATGTTTTGATTAATCACTGATTATTAACCCATTACAGAACACTAGTTGCAGAAAAAAAACAACTTTTCTTCCAAAATGTAGCTTATGACCCCTCATTGGAATGAGCCCAATCAGCTTGTTCCAATGAGGGGTAATAAGCTATGGTTTGGCAGAGAAAGATGAAAAAATAGCATGTTAATTTTTTTATGCAGGCTGTTTTGGATGATTTGTTTTAGGTAAAGAGTAACTGAAAAAACACTAGGTATCCTCTATATTTTCTTTTATTATATGTTATCACATTAAATTTGCTGAAATATGAATGAGAGAAAACTTGTACTGTATCCCACTGGTGAAAGATATAAGGATTTATCCTCCCTTTAGACCACATGGGAGTCAATTAAGCATTTGTGTTTTGCTCCAAAATGCTTCTTGGACGATTTAGAGTGATTTTATATGGACATTTTTCTTTACCACTATGAGAAAAACAAGAAGGAGGCCAACGCCCTATAGCTCACCAACATTAATCTTTGATAGTAATTTTGGCAAACACAAGAACTGTATCAAAAAGGCTCATAACATGCGACAAAGCTGACCTAAACACAACCTCTTAAAAGCAAAACATAGAAACTGACATAAACACTAAGTTACACATGAAATTTTGAGCTAAGCAGAAAACTAAATGCAACTGAAAAAGTCAGGAAAAATGTTTAAAATGCAGAAGGGGTTATTCATGGAACAATGATACTGAGGAACATGTATGATGAATATAAGTGCCATGGGGAGAGAAGGATCACAGCATCTGACCTAAACACTAAGTTCAACATGAAATTCCGAACTAAACAGAAAACTAAACGCAACTAATAATGTCAAGAAAAAATGTTTAAAATGCAGGGTATGAGGGGTTAATCATGGAACAATGATACTGACACGTAAGATGAATACAAGTGCCATGGGAAGAGACGGAGCACAGCAGCTGACCTACACACTTAGTTAAACATGAAATTCCGAAACTGAACGCAACTAAAATGTCAAGAAAAATGTTTAAAATGCAGAGTATGAGGGGTTAATCATGGAACAATGATACTGACACGTAAGATGAATACAAGTGCCATGGGAAGAGACGGAGCACAGCAGCTGACCTACACACTTAGTTAAACATGAAATTCCGAAACTGAACGCAACTAAAAATGTCAAGAAAAATGTTTAAAATGCAGAGTATGAGGGGTTAATCATGGAACAATGATACTGACACGTAAGATGAATACAAGTGCCATGGGAAGAGACGGAACACAGCAGCTGACCTACACACTTAGTTAAACATGAAATTCCGAAACTGAACGCAACTAAAAATGTCAAGAAAAATGTTTAAAATGCAGAGTATGGGGGTTAATCATGGAACAATGATACTGAGGAACACGTATGATGAATATAAGTGCCATGGGAAGAGAAGGAGCATAGCAGTTGACCTAAACGCTAAGTTAAACATGAAATTCCGAGCTAAACAGAAAACTAAACGCAACTAAAAATGTCAAGAAAAATGTTTAAAATGCAGAGTATGACGGGTTAATCATGGAACAATGATACCGAGGAACATGTATGATGAATATAAGTGCCATGGGAAGAGAAGGAGTACAGCAGCTGACCTAAACACTAAGTTAAACATGAAATTGTGAGCTAAACAGAGAACTAAACGCAACTAAAAATGTTAAGAAAAATGTTTAAAATGCATGTACGAGGGGTTAAATCATGGTAGAATGATAGTAATCATCATATAGCAGCATTATAAAAGCCATGATATGGAAATAGGGTGAGTAAGTGATCTAAACAGAAACTTTAACATTATTGGACACGTACGCTGACGCCGACGCAGACGCAGACGGCGACGCCGACCGATCGAGCCATGCCATAAGCTCACACAACAAAGTTGGTGAGCTAAAAACAAAACCAAGCGCCTATGACCACGCCCCCACCGCTATTTGGGGTTGGGGTGTGGTCATACGGGTAATTTTTTGTTATATGCTTTTTTAAAGATAGCGAGAAATTTTTAACTGATATTTTTCTATATCTGTCGGCACGATATAAGGGAATATCCCTCTGAAGATCAATTGAATCACTCAAGAAAATTAGAACGAAATTACTCCGCCGACGAACATACCTTTTAAATGATAGCGAGAAATTTTTGTCTGCATAAAATCATTCTACATGTAAATCCTTCAAAATGCATTTTGGAGCACAACCTCCCCTCCGCATTTGAACAATGGCTTTTAATAAAAAAGAAATCTACACTTTTGGAATGAATACCGAAATATTTCATTCATGAACATGAAAAAATTACATATTTCCACTCATGGCGTTGCTACTCGAGGAAATATAGAGGATACCTTTTCTCCACTTCGCAGTAATGATTGTATAAAAAAAGACCACCTTCCGTCCTTTTTAATCGCGATAAAAACAACGCATCACGTATAACAAAAATATCTTCTGTTTTTCAGTGAGTATCGGAAAGCCGCGAGTGAAAACGTAGATTTCCTTGCAGCCATGAATGAGATAATCCTGGTCTCCACTCAAAAACATCCGTGGCTGCAAAAGATTTTCAGCCGCTCGTGAAAACTAAAATTCCTTTACAGCCACTCATGAGCTAATTTCGACACTCACTCAAATACCGTAGGTTAAGAAAAATCATATCCCACAAGTGAAAGATATAACGATTTATCTTCGATATAGGTCACATGGCGGTCAATTAGGCATTCTTTAAATTTTTGGCTCCAAAATGCATTTTGCAGGATTAAGAGTGATTTGATGAGAACATTTTTCTTTATCGTTATAAAAAAAAACGCCTATGACCACACCCCACCGCTACTTGGAGTGGGTGTGTGGTCATAGGGGTAATTTTTTGTCTGCGTAAAATCACTCTATACATGTAAATCCTTCAAAATGCATTTTGGAACACAAACCCACCCCCACCCACTCCCCCCCCCCCCCCACATGTGAACAGTGACATGTTAAAAAAAATCTTCACTTTTTGAATGGATACCGAAATATTTCATCGTGTACGTGAAAATATTATATATTTTCACTCGTGACCCTTTCCAGCCAATCATGAGATAATTCTGATACTCATTCAAAAACAGTTGGTATTCTAATTATTTTTATTATATGCGTTGCGTTGTTTTTATCGCGATTAAAAGGCGAAAGGTTGAGGAGTTGTTTTCATGCATTCAAAACTCCTAAGTGGGGAAAATGATCACAGTGTCAACAGAAAACAGCTGGTGCAGATAACCGATTTGGCACCGGTCGATTTAATATATATATATATATATATATATATATATATATATATATATATATATATATATATATATATATATATATATATATTTCATCCTCCAATCCACACTCATGAAATAATTTTGGTATCCATTCAAAAAATGTAGATATCCTCTTTTCATGTATATTTTTCACACAATTATATTATTAGTGGCTGAAATAGAATTTAACTTTTCACTCGCGGCTTCCAGCCGCTCGTGAAAATTCTATATCTCATTCCAGCAACTCATTCTATATTTTCTGCTATGCAAACAGAAAACCTACGTATCTTCTCTTAATTTGGGACAAAATGCGTGGACAATCCACCTATCCAGGTGATTTGATCATAATCCACTATCCATGTACATATATTGGGCCTTCTGTGCTTACAAGTTACATGCATTTCTTTTTACAAACTACCACTTGGGCATTTCAATACCACCAGGCCTGTGATTCATCCCCCTCATTTTCATCACCCCCTTTGAAAATGTTGGCTGCCTTATGTATTCTGCATGGCCCAATGTTGGCTGTCTAATGTATTCTGTATGGCCCAATGTGTTTCAATAATCATCTAATATTATAACTTAAGGTTGAACTAGTTTTTTTGTAATATTTATGCAGGATTTGGAATATTTTTCTTGACTTTCATTAATGTCAACAATGAACACGATCCTTTTCAATGTGGCATTTATCACCACTCACTGTTTGTATTGTATTTTGTGGTTTCGTTTGAAGTTTTTGTTGCGAAAATTTGGGATGAACCGTCAATTTTGGGTTCCGTTGCCGCTGGCTCTCCCAATCCCATGTTAAAATCACTGTCTTTGTCAGCTACCAATAAAAAATCAGCGGCCCGTAATTCGGCCGTGTTGTCCACCATTTCATCGAATATACTTTTAAAAACTTCCTCTCCCATTAAATTAAAGTTCCCAAATTGGTCCATTGTTTATTATTTTTACAGAAAATCGATATGCGATGTGATGTCAAATTTGTTGAGCAACTTTCGCCACAGTGGCACAAATATGCAGACGTACAGAAAATCAATACGCGATGTGATGTAAGGGGAATAACTCTGCTGCGTGTATTGGACGTATTGGACATATAAAAAGTACGTTCGTCGGCGGAGTAATTTCGTTCTAATTTTCTTGCGTGATTCCATTAATCTACAGAGGGATATTCCCTTATATCTATCATGACGATAGATATTGAAAAATATCGGTTAAAAATTTCTATCTTTTAAAAAAGCATATAATAAAATGTTATATTGTGGGAGACATTATACTTAGGCAGTAGTACTATGTGAAGCGGTTTTCACCTCATAGCTGCCGGATCCCATGCCGGATCTTATGTGAGGTTATAATTAGGTGACCCAGTTGCGTCAGGTTGTGTTATCATGAAAACCCACGTGAGAGGCCATCTTTTGACGTCATCCGCATACTGACATGTGGTGTTAGTGCCCCTGCGCAGCGCGTGATACGTTTCCGTCGTCCATTCCTGTATAAAGAAACAGGCCCTCTGAACAAACCCCTGTCCTATTGGAAGGTTTTATGTCACATAGTAACCACATGTTATATATATTAATATATATATTCGTTTTATCTTAGTCTGTTTTCTCATCATTTGAACGATATATATTCTCCGTATGAAGTTCGTGAGTATTCTTGTAGATATTCAGTAGAAGGATATAGTAGTAGCTTTTTCATAATGACCACATTTAACCATTCTAATGTCGTCGACATGGATGGCATCTATCGTATAATTCTGTCTATCACGGAAGGTGAGGATCCATTCTGAATTTACAGGAATATCCAGTAAAAAATTAATCCGACGAATCTAAAGAGCTGTAATATTACTGATCCTCATTGCCGATAAATAGTTCGCTGTGTTAAGGGTTTCCTCAGACAAAAATGTTGAAAGTGGTATAGTTAATAATGTTATGTGTAGCACATAGATGAATTTCTAAAAAACATCTTGAAAATCCCAACACAGTGATCAGCCACGAATACTCTCAAAGGTTTGCACCATCAGTTGTATTGAGCAGTACTTGGGCGAAATTTAGAGGCAGTTGCACGGGAAGCAAACGTAGCGCAACGTTTTGTTTGTATCTCTGCTGAATAAAAATCCTGAACGTTATTGTCATACAAACAGCGAAATTCGAAGTGCAATGTTCAAAATGCCGTCTGCTTTGGGAGCTTACAAGACGGATGTCGGTTGAATTTCAAGTAATTACCCTTTTTTTAGAAACTCTGAATGAGCAATATTAAAAATCTTTTGTGAACTAGGAGAAACTCTCAGAATATTAATGACACTTCACTATTAAAAAAAAACGTTAGTAACACCCGTAATACAGTTAGAGAATATCATCTTTCAAAAGTAGCTATTATGTTTTGCAAACGTAGGAAGTGGACGTGTTTCGTGCAATGGCGTCCTGTATTCTGCCTTGTTATTGCAATAGCGATCGAATATGTGTTAAATTTTAAACTATTGACTCCTATCAACTGTATGTGGAATTGGTCTAACATCTAATTGAACAGTTAACTTCCATTCCTGGAAGGTACCTCCTATAGAATACTATCTGTAGATGATTGTGAATATATGTTATATTTAATAGGCCTTAGAATTTAATTACTGATGTACATCCTTACCAGTTCGGTAGGCGTTTGTAATTTTATATTGCACATTATTATTCTAGCGGCAGTTTAATGTAAAATATATGCCTTCCGGATTTAACAGATTATCTTATCTTGGAAGCTGACATCAGTAGCTGCCTACATGTTGCTTGCTACAGATTGTTTTATGTATTGTATGCGTGAATGTGTCTATGATTCAGATTGACTACATCCGTTCCTAATGTGGGTTTTCTCAATTTCAGCAGCCGAATGGGGCGTCATTTTGAAAAAGCTCTGAAAAAATTTCTACCCACGGTAGATTTTAGGGGATTTTGGATATGTTATTTAGGGATCAATCCTGAATTGATACCAAACATACATTGTTTCTAATTTGTTCCGGTGTAAAAGGAACGGAAGTCCGTAGGAACGTTACTCCCTCTGGACTATTATTCCGCGGAATTATAGTCTTAGGTCTAACATTTTCGGCGGACTACTATTCCTAGAAATGTTAGACCTAGTACTATAATTCCGCGGAATAATAGTCCAGAGGGACTAATTTTCCTACGGACTTCCATTCCTGTTACACCGGCCTCAGCCAGATTTTCATCTCTCACTGCCGGACTAATAGGTTTAACCCTACAAATCCAACAGATGTACTGTGAAACTTGCTCATTCGGGATACTTTGAATATTTACTTTATTGGAATTTCTCAAGCTCTCGTACCCATCGGACTCCAATATGAATCTGTTAGGAATTCGATTCCGTTATATGCTATTGATTGGCTCACTTTTTGTGGAGTTTGTGCAAAAGCTACCGTTAAACTAATATGACTTAGTTTCTTTCATCAGGATCTACAAATATTCATTCGTGTTTCAGTTATAGATACTCCATTCAAAGAACAATGCATTATCCTTGAAAATATGAAGGCAATAATATAATTCGTGAACAACGCAACACAATTATAAGACTACAGCTGTGTTGCGTCTTCATTCATAATTTAATAACCGAGCATATCTCTCAGCTTTCATTTATTCATTATTTACTTATTGGTGTTTAAGGTCGCATATTTCTGAACAATGGCTTAGCATGGGCATCCTAGGGGTGGGGGGGGGTGACCATCCCCTACTAGGCGGATCCTCAGGTGGCGGATAGAGGACGGCCTGCTCAATTGGGCAGGTTTGCTGTTTTTTTAATTAGTAGGTTTGATCAATTGAGCTGGTTTGCTGCGGAGTATACGAATACGCAGCACCAGACCAAAATGGTCCACCCTGCTAATCCCATCTTGCAGGCACCTTCTTCTCCCGTGAGGTGCGTTCCTAAGGGCCCGGAGGAAGGATTCCTGGCAGTTGAGAACATACTGGGTCATACCTGCCAAACACAACATACTTGGTTAAACGACACTGTACTGCCAACTTTGATAGAGCCTTTTACGCTTTCACTACCTCAAGAAACTGAACCAAAATCAACTCAAACTACAACCACTCCTCTAATGACAGAAGAAAAATTTAAAAAAATGTTCCAAAAAAAAAGATCAAAATAAAACCAAAGCAAACGTGATTAAAGGAAAGGAAACAAAATCAGACCAGAAAACTGATCAAACTAAATGAAAACCAGAACTGCAAAATCTATGTCAGAGTTAGAGAAGGAAGTACAACAGAGATCAAAAGAACGAAGAAAAAGAACAGCAAAAGTTAAACTCAAACCGAACGCTCAAATTTCATAAAAAATGTTGTTTCAAACATATTCGAAGGGTTGCAAGAAATGGATGTTGATGAGTGCATCAACACCACTTTTTGCAACAAAATACCCCTGAGTTCGTCTCCGAGAGGGTCTCCTAACAGAAAATCACCTAGGAAACCTTTTGGGGCAATTTCGCCCATACGTCCACTATCCAAGTCACCAACTAAACACGGATAATACCAATAATACTAAAATTATACAATATAATTGTCGAGGTTTTGGTGCAAGGTTTAATGAACTGGGTCTTTTATGTCAAAAATATAAACCTGCTGCTTTTTGCTTGCAGGATACACTCCTGAAGAAACCTACACTGACGATCATCCTGTTTTCAAGGGTTATAATTCATATAATGCTTGGACAGATGAAAATGACCTGCATGTGCGTGGAACGTCTGTCTTGGTCAGAAACGACTTTATTCACAGACTTGTATCTTTGCATTCAAATTTACAGACTGTAGCAGTACGCCTGACTTTGGACAAGACAGTCACGATATGTTCAATTCATGTGTCTCCAAATAAATCACTTCAGCTGACTGATCTTGAACAACTGATTCATCAGCTCCCAACACCGTACATTTTGTTGGGTGATTTTAACGCTCATAGCCCCTTTTGGGGTGACTCCTGCAGCAGAGAAGACCCGGAAGGCAAGACAATAGAAGAACTTATTACAAAATATGACTTGTGTTTGTTCAGTGATGGGTCAGATACTTACCTGCACCCCGCATCCGGTTCATACACATCAAATGATCTTCCAGCTGCATACCTTTCTATCTTCTTTGATTTTTCTTGGAAGGTGGAAGATGACTTGTGTGGGAGTGATCTCTTTCCAATTGTGTTGACGAGTGTAGTTCCGGCAGATGAAGAGAGCGTGCCCCAGTGGAACTTTAAAAAGTCTGACTGGGACACTTTCTCATCGCTTTGTTCTGAAGGCCTCACACAGGTGAAATTTCAGGATAGTGCTGATCAAATAGAACATTTTACAAACGAGTTGCTTGATATTGCAAACACAGTCATCCCCAAAACCTCGGCAAATCCGAAATGTTTCACCAAACCATGGTTTGATAATGAATGTAAACAGGCTATAAAGGATAGTAAGGCAACTGAACGGGAATTTAACAAGTCACCAACCACACATAACTTAGATAGGCTACGCATAAATCGGACAAAGACAAGACGACTTATAAAACAAAAAAAGAAAATGTTTAGGGAAACTTATGTTTCTAAAATTAACCAAAACACGTCCATCACTAAAATATGGAAAATGATTAAAAATATTAAAGGAAAAAAACAAAATCAACTGTACAACACCTGCAAGACAGCAACACGCTAATTACATCCAAAGCAGAAATTTCAAACAAATTGGCCTCCACATTTTCGAAACATTGGTCATTGGAAAATTGTAATCCAGAATTTATCAAAATTAAAAAACAGCAAGAAAAACAAAAAATCAAATTTACCTCCAACAATCTAGAACATTACAATGAACCTTTCTTTATGGAAGAGTTAAGCAACTCCTTGCATAGAGCAAAGGATACTACCATTGGTCCCGATGAAATTCGCTACCAAATTTTAAAACATCTGCCTCAATATTTACTGAACTTTTATTATCAATTTTTAATGGCATTTGGGTGACTGTCCAGTTTCCACCATCCTGGCGTAAAGAAACAATAATTCGTATTTCTAAGCCTGATAAAGATCACACCAACCCAAGCAATTACAGGTCTCTTGCCTTAACCAGTTGTCTGTGCAAAACCATGGAGAGGATGGTCAATGACAATCAATGGAAACGTTTATTAGAAATGCCTTCGCCAGAAAAGAACATGTGGTCGCCATCTTCTTTGATCTGGAGAAGGCATATGATACAACGTGGACGTATTGGATTTTAAAAGATCTTTTTAACATAGGGTTGAGCGGGCGTATGCCCCTTTTTATTGAAAACTTTTTTAAAGGGCCGCCAATTTCAGTTTCGTGTAGGGTCAACGTTATCGGATCCTCATGAGCAGGAATTGTGGGTTCCTCATTGTAGTATTTTATCCGTTACCCTATTTCGGTTAAAATTAATAGTATCATCGAAGCAATCGAGAATATGGTAGACTCTTCATTGTATGTTGATGATTTTCTAGTCTGCTATAGCAGCAAAAAAAATGCTATAGAGCGCAAACTTCAGCTGTGTTTAAATAGGATTAAAAAATGTGCCACAGAAAATGGTTTCAAGTTTTCAAAGACAAAAACAAATTGTGTTCATGTTTGTAAGCTTCGGAAACATCACCTCGATCCGGAGTTGAATATTGATGGTAGTCCTTTTAAAGTTGTTAAGGGGGTGAAATTCTTAGATTTGTTGTTTGACAACTAACTGCATTTCACTTCCCACATAAAATAACTAAAAGTTAAATGGAAGAGAGCTGAAGGTTGTTGGTAGCACTGATTGGGATGCTGACCAAAAGACATTACTCAATCTGTATAGATCACTTGTTCGGAGAAAATTAGATTACGGTTGTATACTTTCCGGTTCTGCAAGGAAATCATATCTCAAACCACTTGATGCAATTCACAGTAGTGGTTTTAGAATTAGTCTAGGGGCTTTTCGAACATCCCCAATAGACTCGATGCTTGTTTAAGCAGAGGGCCCTTCTCTTGAGAAGCGCAGAATTAATTTGTATCTCCAATATGTGTCTAAACTTTTGGCCAATCATTTAAATCCTGCTTATAATTGTGTTTCAGAACCCTAAAATGTTGACTTTTTTAACCGACATCAGAAACATATTCCTTCAATGGGAATTAGCATTAAACCCCACTTGGAGTCAGCCAAAATTGATTCTGATTCTATAAAAGAAAACCGTAAATCACATATTCCTCCTTGGCATCTCAAGAAACCTACAGTTATTTTAGTCCTTGCTTCTACCAAAAAATTTGATACAAATTCCTTGCAGTTTAAACAAAAATATGCTGAAATAGTATAGTATAGTACGTATACAAGGATTTAGTCAGATTATCTAAAGATGGTGACAAAGTATCGTCAGCTGCTGTTACTGGTGATCATGTAACCTCAATCAGAATACCGAATCAAGAGTTCTATTTTCACAACTAAAGCAAAACCGATTCAACTCTCGCTTGAACACATCAAACATGTACAGGCAAAGATGTCAATTATGTTTTCTGCCTCTCTGTGCTCTTTATTTGCTTTACTCAACCCCAAGTTGAAGAACCGTCTCATTTTGGAACTTCGTGAGAAGTTAACAACTCTCATGTCGGACCGATATGATATCGTGTTTTGCTGGTTACCCGGACATGTAGATATCGCTGGTAACACCAGGGCAGACAGTGCAGCAACACAGGCCTTATCCAAACCTCTCACTGAATTTAAGATTCCGTTCAGTGATTTCAAGCCTCATATCAGTAGTTACATCAAATCTTTGCGGCAGGCGAAATGGGATGAAGCGACAAATAACAAGCTTTATCGCTTCCGACTAACTATTTCAGATCACTGCCCGTCTAGTAACCTTTGCAGAGAGGATTTTGCAGTTTTGACGCGATGTCATATTGGTCATACACGACTAACACATTCCTTACTGTTTGGTCAGAGTGTTTTCCCTGCCAGCAGGTGCTGTCAGTGGAACACATTCTTTTAGATTGTACTGATTTTAGAAGGCAGTATTTTTCTGTAGGATATCTGAGAGATTTTTTTATCGTACGAGCCCGAATAAGAAACTCTCATTTTTGAAATCAATCAACCTTTTTAGTAAATTTTAAAGTTATTTTTATTATTTTAAACTAGAGTTTACAAGACTTAAATTCACCAGGTTGATTTGTGTGCTATTCATATTTCTTGTTTCGTCACGCATCATTGTTCATACTATCATTTTTATTGTAGTTGTTTTTACTCATCTGTGTATTTCATTGCTGTCATGGTTTCCTTTTATCGTTTTCTCGCCACGATATAGCCTCAGCTGCTGATGTGGCGTTAAGCGCCAACAAATAAACGAATAAATCATGGGCATGACAGTCTTACTGGTGGAGGAAGCCAGAGTATCCAAAGTAAACCACCGAGCAACGGCGAGCAGCTGTCAGCTCCGCAACATACCAACTCCACACAAGCAGCGTTAGCATTGGTTGAAGACAGGTGTACTATCGACGTGCTGTACGCTTTAGTACTCAACGCCATCATTCCCCCAGTGGAAAATGGGGGATGGGGGGGGGGGGGTAGTATTGTTTTTGTTTTCATGTTTATTGGTACATAACAGAGTGTAAAAGATAAGTACATTCTTTTCTTTCACACTGACTTTATATTTGTTCGAGTTGTTTACTATTCCCTAATATATGTGTTGTCTTATTTAATTTATTTTAATTCATGCCGATGTTGTGCATTTTGAATTATCTGTAGGATGGCGAGTCCAGAATTATACACCAATATCATTTCACGGCCTGGCCAGATAAGGGAGTACCGGCTTATCCTTCATCATTGGTGCAGTTTCACAAGAAGATCGCTCCCAGGATGAAAAGAACAAATCACCCGATTATCGTTCACTGTAGGTACGTTGATACGCCCTAGCTTGCATTCATTTATTTATTTATTGGGGTTTAAAGTCACATACTGATGCACAGTGGCTAATCGTGACCGTGGCAGTTTTACGGGTGGAGGAAGCCGGAATACCCAGGTAAAACCACCGAGCAACGACGAGCAATTGTCAGCTCCTCAACATTCTAACACTACGGCCCCAGGATGAAAAAACAAATCACCCGATTATCGTTCCCGGTAGGTACGCAGATACGTTCTAGCTTGCATACTGGATGAAGAGTGCGGAGGGATTTCTGAGCGACATTAAATATTACCCAGAGATATAAAAAACAGGACGTTTTGGGGTTTATATTTTGACAGGAATGCAAAAATCACACAACGATTCGCACAATGTGGGAAAGCGAGAATCCATGTAGATTGTGGCTGCACCGATGCTAGGATTGGAGTGAAAACAGTTGAGTCAATTTCACCCTTTTACAAGCCATAGCGAAAGCGAATTAACCAATGTAAGACTAACCTGAAATGTTCTGACACTATGTCAATCAAATTGTAGAAATATAGCTGTCAGTGGGATCAGCGCATTGAGCTGTTTTTATGCTATCCATATTTTTAATGTTCTTTGGGTAAATATTGTATATTTATTAAAAAGGGTTCAAATTCAGTTCATGTTTTAAAAATCAGAAAGCTTTGTTAGGTAAAGATTTAACATGTGTTATCAGTATACAGCAGGGGTTCAATCATGGTGGTGTCATTGGACCCTGGAACAACCATTGTAGCTATGGGTTCGCGAAACCATTTTCGGGAGAATCCAAATGGATTCTCCAAACTTTAGATGAAATGTAAACCCAGGCATTTGTGATTCCAAGTATCTTTAATTCATTATATATCGAAAGTAGTGACTGTTATTTATTATGTTAATTTTCCTGAAAAATGTAATTCTTTACATGACCCAACTGATGGATTACACTAGTCTTGCAAAAATAGTATCCTGAACGATTGAATATCTTGGGAGCGCGGTGGCTCAGTAGGTAGAGGTGCAGGCTGCAAGCCGAGATGTCATCGGTTCGAATCCCACCTGCGGCAACCGCGTTGTGTCCTTGGGCAAGACACTTCATCTCCATTGCCCGCAAGGGGGCACGGTGACGTTGTGTACTAAGGCGTACTGCACGTCGACGGTGCACTTGTCTTCAGCCAATGCTAACCCTGCTTGTGTGGAGTTAGTATGTTGGGGAGCTCACAGTTGCTCGCCGTTGCTCGGTGGTTCTCTCTGGGTACTCCGGCTTCCTCCACCTGTAAAACTGCCACGGTTATGATTAGCCATTGTGCAGAAATATGTGACCTTAAACACCAATAAATAAATATATAAATAAATTGAATATTTTAATATTCCTTCCTACAGATAGCCATCGCCTTCATTAGAACGAGCTTTACAGGCTGATATCAATGAGGTTTCCTAGCTATGTTTCGGTGATTAAAATGAGAAATACATGTTATCATCACTGTGTGTTGATCGCGAAATTTGCATCAAGCCAAGATGGTGTTTGTATTGGGTGTCGCGACTCCCTCGTTTGGGAGAGTTATGATTTATTAGGCTTTCCCAAACCCAGTTTGGGAAAGACTATTGTTATTCCTTTTTTTCAAAATTTTTCTTCTCTATTTTTTTTTTCTCCCTGAATTTTGTCTGTTGAACTGCTCGAAAACAAGTTGTACGATTTTGACCAAATTTGGCACACTTATGTAATGTCATAAAATCTAGTGAAATGCGGTATCGTCATATCTGTGAATACGCTTATTTTCAAAATATTCTGCCAAAACCTTCAAAATTTCACCATTTTTCGAATGTCTCAAAATTGTTTACAGTTATTTCGCTCAAATTTTCCACACATTTACAGCATGATATGATACACCACAATCACCACTCAAATCTTTCAACATCAACCCCCACTGGCCAAAAATGACATGAATATAGATTTTTTCTTCAAAATTGACCAACTTCAAGGGCAAATTTATCTAATAACAAGGTTGTTGTAACAATTATTCTGGTTTGGATAGATGCAACAGTGACTGCGGAATAAAGTTACTGTTTACTTTTTAATCTCAGATTTAACCCTCAAGCACAATGAGGGCGAGGATAAGAGTGCCGTTTGAAAATGCCAAAATTAGCCAACTTTGGTTGCTTTTTCTATCATTTTGGAAAGAGTTAATTATCAACGTGATGACCTCGATATGTCGTCCCCTGAGTTTCAATGTGTTCTATGTGCCTACTGGCACATAGAACACATTGGAACTCATGGGACGATGTGTAATCTGTTTCCGATAAGGGTAGGTAAAAGCGTTCGCTTTCTGATCGAGTGATCTCACGTGTGCATTGACGATCGTGTGGATGATACAAACTTTTATCGACCATTTAACAAAACAATTCAGTCGCAAACAACACTATCAGCATCGATAAAACGCCGGCGATAAAAGATCTTGTACAAGTCGTTGAGAACCGAAATCACTCGCGTATTTCGAACTATTTAAGTGGTAGAGGAAATGACAAATCACTCTATTTAAACACTGATAGGATTGGAACGTACGTTGCGTCTAGTTTCTATAAACATAATTTCATTCTTTGTTTATTTATTTATTTATTGGGGTTTAACGACACGTTCGACAACCAGTGTCACTTGTGTTCCGGGTGGAAGAAGCCGAAGAGAACCTCCGAGCAGCGGCGAGTAATGTCAGGCTCTTCAACGTACCAAAATCGAATAAATGGGATTAGCATTGGTGGACGGCAAGTGCATCGCGTTTCCAACTTGATTCCATGCTGCAGGGAATAGGCCTGCATAAACAATCCACAATGCATGCAAAAAAAGGAAGTCATATCGCAAAATGATTGAAAGCGATGACGTAAAAACTTTTGAAATGTAACGTCTATCTCGTTGAGGTTAGTACGCTTTTAAAAATTACAATTTGAATTACGTCATGTATTTAGATAGATTTTTCCGCACTGCAAACATATAATAATAACCTAGTTGTTTTCAAACACCACTAACCTTTCTCTTGTGTGACTTCATTTATTGAATTGAATTTGCTTTGCCGAACGGAAAAAACATACTTTAGCCGCGTTTGTTACAACCCATAATGTAATAAATGCCCATAATGTAATACCTACCCATAATGTAATACAAAAAATGCCCGTAATGTAATACGTACCCATAATGTAATAGAAAAATACCCATAATGTAATAAATGTAATAACGTGCAATAAATGTTAGGCGCTCATAATGTAATAAAATTCACAAAAATTTAGATACAAATTACACTCATCCAGGCCCGTAATGTAATACAATTCTAAGCTTGATTTTGTTTTTTCTCTCTACTCCAGCAGTGCATTCGGCTACTTATGACACATCCTACGCCTCCGGCAATGCTGCCAATGGACCCCATGCCGTACACAGCCAACATGTATGGGTGTGTTGAGATTACGATGGAGAGTATTCCGGGACCTGGGGCGGGTATACCCTTCTTCGAGTGACAGGCATTATCCCTCTTCTATTTGTACCACCCACGCAAAGGACTTCCTCGATAGCCTCTACTGCCCTGCCACAACCATCGTCAAATGAATTACTGAATGCACTTCTATATAATTGTTTTTTGTAGAAGTGATGGCGTGTAATAAACACAGAACGATACACGTGTGTGTCGTTCTGTGCATGTGTATCAGTCCAGGCGTTTTAGCTTGTATCGGGCAAAAGACTTGATTGATTGTAAGATCAATATAATTTACTTTGAATGACATTTACATGTAAATAGCACTAGCCTTATCTAGCCATAACATTAGTTAAATGATTGATGCTGACAACAGTTCCCGATTAAACCCTTATTTAACGAATCGGGAGCATCCGCCCATGCAATATACAAAATACGATGATAACAAAAAACATTCTTTCGACAATTTTCTAGAAAACCATATCATGCGATCCCTCGTTGGAAGGAGCTCGCTGAGCTCGTGACACTTAGTTTTCACATGATATGTTTTTATTTATTTTTTTTTAAATGAAGAAAGGTATGTAAAATAACAGTAATGTACGCTGGCTAAAGGGTTAAAGCACGCATTGTCTTTAGAATGATTACTGTGAATAATGTGTATGAAATCAATGGTACACAGACTGCAGTTTTGAAATTATAAAAAAGTGGGCGTATGCAGAAGAAGAATCACGTATCTTAACAGGCTGTCTTTCTGTCGTCCCTGTGGATTAACTTCGCGGAAGAAGAGTTACTGACCAATCCATAATTTATTCAGTTTTGAGTAAATAAAATTTGATCCATTAAATCCGTCGAATGGGAGCAGTCTGCACCTTGGCGACGAGTGTACTCGAAATCAAATACATTTTAATCAATCTTCTGGATGTGAGTGCTTAGCTGATGGGACTTCATTCGTTTTGGGTCTTTGGGAGCCGTGGATAAGGAGTTCGGCGGCAGTACTCCTGCCCGGCGGATTGTTCTATATCTAAATACAGTTTTGAAAGGAAATGTCGAGATTGACCAGTCATCACTAAACAGGACAAAGCTAAGTCTTTTAATTTGAAATTGTGATGCTTCCTGAAAAGATGTTAGATCTTTTCCTACTGATGATGCGACTTGCCTTCTCTGTAATTTAGACGTCCTGTGCATGGATAAAACTTGGCCACAAGCGGGAATTTCATACGGATTAACCCTTTTAACCCGAGCCAGGAACATGATACACCATAAGGTCACCAAATAGTTAAATAGGATGGTTGTTCAGTAAATTGTGGGGTACACCAATCAACATTTAAACGTGCAACCCCGAGGCTGAACGTTGAAAATATTGCTTGGTCTACCCCAAATAATGAATATGTATTCTTTTAATTGATCACATAGAACTGGCGTGGGAGATTCCACTAGTGTTCAAAGGGTTAATCATTTACCTTGCATACACCATATCAAGATTTGATATTTTAATTATTTTTTTCACAAACTTATCACAAAATATCAGCAACCTTAATCCCTCATTGGATCGAACACAATGATCTCGGTCTAATGGGGTGTGGGGGAGGGTGGGGGTCGAGTCATAATATGATTTCTTTTTTTCATCTTGTTAAAAGTAATTTATTTTTCAATTTCGTAGTTGCACATTGCGCGGATAGATGCGTCGGTTAAGTTGGGTAAAGGTTCACCGCTCCTGATGGGAGTGTTTTGTACATCCTGATAATAGAGTATGTAACGTGTGCCAATCTTTTGAGTACACTATAGAAATGTGCTGCTTCAAATTACGTTTTCATCCGTTTGGATGCCTTAACATTTTATAGGTCGATATTGTTGAATCTTGGCACTTATTTCTATAACTGTGTTGTTCAAAAGCACATACCTGCAATCTACAGTACTGTGTGAATGGAGCAAAAATAAATGTAGTTATAGAAGCGTTGAATTTGTTGACCGAACACCATTTTCTTATAGCAATACAGATGCGTCTTGCTCCACTCAGGTGCCCATAAATGGCTTTTTCGCCCACTTTAGTGATGACTGGTCACATCTCGTTTGTATCTAGTCCTGTTGTTATGATAACTCCGGAGTGATTTGTGAACGCTAGAATATAAAAAACAGAAAATGTCCAAATTCGTTTTGGTAGTGATATATTCAAAACGAACGGCATTGCATCAGAGATCCATTCCATATAGCTTTATATAATACAAGTACGCTGCGTATAGGGTCTATGCACAAGTCCGTGCGGTATTTCTACAGAGAATATCTTTGATTATAATATGAATAAATTGCTCAGCCTTTCAGAAACATGTGATTGATCCATCATCTATTTATACTTACGGCTTAATTGTACGAATAGCCTAACTATCACGCATGTTTATATAGAAAACACTAGTGATATAAAAGTTGTATCGTAACGAGTGGCGATTCCATTCGAGATTCGATTCTATTTCGAACCTTTTACAGTACGCGGCGAGTGGATTGTAACTAAATCACCCGCGGAGTGAAGTTATCACCCAAGCTATAACTTTCAAATTTTGTACATATCGACAAAAAACACAAGTACTGTTTCAGCCAATGGACCTCCGGGTTTAACTCGGAGGTCCATTGGCTAAAACTTTGCTTGTGCTGGTCAGGCTTTGCGACAAATTTCCAATTATTGCTTGGGTGGAATCTCCACTCTGCGGGTGATTTAGTAATAATACACTCTCCACGTACTGTACCTGATTCGGGTCCAACGAAACATCGTTATTCGCCGGACACTAGCTAAAAGGAGTACCAACAGTAGGTGGATAGTGGATTGTAACTAAATCACCCGCGGAGTGGAGTTATCACCCGAGCTATAACATTCAAATTTTGTACATATCGACAAAAAACACAAGCACTGTTTCAGCCAATGGACCTCCGGGTTTAACCCGGATGTCCATTGGCTGAAACTTTGCTTGTGCTGGTCAGGCTTTGCGACAAATTTGCAATTATTGCTTGGGTGGAAACTCCACTCTGCGGGTGATTTAGTGATAATACACTCTCCACGCACTGTACCTGAGTCGGGTCAAACGAAACATCTTCATTCGCCGGACACTAGCTAAAAGGCATACCAACAGTACGTGGAGAGTGGATTGTAACTAAATCACCCGTGGAGTGGAGTTATCACCCAAGCTATAACTTTCAAATTTTGTACATATCGACAAAAACACAAGCACTGTTTCAGCCAATGGACCTCCGAGTTTAACCCGGAGGTCCATTGGCTGAAACTTTGCTTGTGCTGGTCAGGCTTGGCGACAAATTTGCAATTATTGCTTGGGTGGAATCTCCACTCTGTGGGTAATTTAGTAATAATACACTCTCCACGTACTGTACATACGCATTTCTGACATTTTAGAGAAGGTTGAACAGATGATTATTAATATTGATCTAAGGAAACGAAACAAACTCAATTGAAAGTAACAAGTGTCGACGATATGTACTTTTAAATCAACCTTTTTTTAATTTTCTGTTTTATAGGATTCACCAAATGCGTCTTTGGTAAATATTTTATCAATATATTGCAGCGCTGGGATTGGAAGAACTGGTACCTTCATATCACTTGATTATTTAGTTGATCAGGGAAACGATAGCGGAGTAGTGGACATATTTGGGTGTTTACAGAAACTACGAGAGCAACGAACAAACATGATCCAAACTCTTGTAAGTATCATCTCAAACAGTTGTTGAATATTATACGAACCCTTCGCACTATTTAATGTACATTTAAAGCTTTGTGTGGCTTATCTTTCCTCTTGGAATAAAAAACTTATTGTCAAACATGTTCTATTCCTTCTGAATAACACTGTTTTTTTAAAGTTGTTCCTTTATCATCTTTGATCCTGTCTTCTGGTTGGCTAAAATGACCGAAAAATAGCAAGGAACTCGGCTATTTTAAAACATACAGTAGAAACATCAACGTGCTAATAAAAGCTTTTTGACCCAATTTGCTCACCTCGATTGGGGAAACACCAATCAGTCTTAAATTGGTAAGCTATCGCCAACTATATATATATAGTTAATACTAATAAAACTTCGTACCGGTGGGGCACAGAAAGGTAAATGTGTTGACAACTCTCAAACATTTGTAATCACTCGCAAACACTTTGCGCGAATGTTTGTGAAGATGATATTCTGTAATTCCCCGTTTTAAACCCTTTGTGAAAATAAAACTGCGTCTTCGTCAACACTGTGGCTACCCAAAATTCTGATTTTTCGAATAGCCGTGCGCTGAGTTTACAACAAAAGTGGAAATGATATTCACAATAAAATCAATGAAGAGAACATCAAGTAGAGACTGCAATGGCATCTCGTCTAATTTAATTAAAACATTAACCCTTTACCCAACGTAACGGCCAAAACCGGCCAGCGCTATTCTCAAAAATCGCCAATTAATTTTTATTATTTTTTCATTTTTTGTCTCAAAAACATAGGTTATGACCCCTCGTTGGAACGAGCTCGTCGAGCTCGTTCCAACGAGGGGTCATAACCTATGTTTTTGAGACAAAAAATGAAAAAAATTAGTTATTCAAGAATTATTTTTGCAAGTGTCGTCTGCTTTTCAGGTTAGGTAAAGATTTAATAAACAAAATAGTCGAACCATTGACCCATATTATAAATACTTCCTTCATGAATGGAACAGTTCCTGATGAAATGAAAATAGCTAAAATTGTGCCTCTTTACAAAAACTGGTGTTCCTCATAAAGTTGATGATTGCAGGTCGATATGTTTTCTTCTGATGCTTTCAAAGGTCCTTGGAAAACCTATGTTCAAAAGACTCTATAGTTTTTAACGAAATATAATTTAATATATCAATATTAATATGGTTCTCGTAAGAAACACTGAACTTTTCATCCCACGTGACATCTACTTAATTATATTGCAACAAACTATGATAAACGCAACAAAGTTGCCACATTGTTACAACTGCTACATTGTCGCTATTTTTAGATTTTTCAAACGCGTTCGATACAATGTTAATCATGAAATTGTATTACAAAACCTTAAGTTTTGTTTTATGGCATTAGAGTCATGGCGAACTGATGGTCTCGCAGTTACCTACCGGGGTGTGTTCAATTTTTGGCGTTTAATGATACTGAATCTAATACGGAAGACACTTAGAATGGGGTTCCACAACGATCTGTTCTAGGCCCTCTGCTATTTTTAGTTTACATCAATGATATTAGTAATTGCACCAAACTAAATGTCCTTTCATTTGCTGATGACACAAATGGATATGAGTCAAACAGCAGCAGCGAACTTTTGTGTGATGATTTTAACCGAGAAATTGTGAAACTAGGTGAACGGTGTAAAACAAATAAAATTTCGTTAAATGCCAAAAAACTAAATACATCTGTTTTAATCCATCACGAAATAGTGATAATTTTAGGATAAATTTGTTGATGAACGACAGACAATTAGAGCGAGTTACAAATTCGGCCCATGAAAAAGCCGTGAAGTTCTTGGGAGTTTATTTTGATGGAAATTTAAGTTTCAGTCAACACACTTCGTACATTGCCTCAAAAAGTATCCAGAGAATTATACGGTATTAGCAGAGTAAAGAGTTACATCCCCACGATAAATGGTTGTACTTTTCACTTGTGAATAGACACTTACTATACTGTAATCATGCATGGGGACCATGCAAATCGTACAGTAAACCATTCATCTTTAAAGAACGAGCACTGCGGATAATTAACAACAACAAAAATAATTTTCATACGGATCCATTGTTTAAGAACCATGGAGTATTAAAATTCCACGACCTACACAAACAACACGTGTTGCTATTTATGCCTGACTGGTGCAATGGACATCTACCGATGAGCTTTGCGACTTTTTTCGAGACGAATCTCAATCGAACTGGTGTGGTCACAAGGCAAACGGGTCAAGTGGTAAGATGTATACGAGGTATAAACTTCACTCAAAGGGTTCCACTACATTCGTTTCCTAAAGTATGGAACAGTTTGAGTAATCAAATAAAAGATGTCAGACCGCGATCAGTATTCAATAACTTAATTACTCAGTAATCAGCTAATTCCTATTCTTCTTCAATTTGAGTCCTGAACTGAACAACTGTTGCATCGAATGCAGGCAAAACTTTGAACCCTGAAATTAATTAGTAACTATAAAATAATTAAAATCGTTTAATTATTTAAAATTTGAATGTGTCATGATATTTTATCCGGCTGATCAGTTTCTCCCATGTTCGTCTCCGAACTAATCATACTTATTGTTAGTAGACATGACCAGTGCCTGATAGCTCCCATTCGTTGCCTTCTGTGTCAATAGATTGTGGCAACGGTCTCTGTTGAAACACATCTTGGAAAATTGTTAAAAACGACAGTCCTGCACATAGTTACACGAGACATAGATACACGGAACTGGTAAAGATAAACAAACTTATATATTTGTGTATGTCCAAACAATATTCTATTATTGCACCGCAACCCCTTCTGAGAATAACTAATTCTGAACTAGATTACTGTTAAACTTCCATCTTCTCTTTTCCATTTACTTTTTGTCTGTGTTTTGTTGTTCTTTTTCTCTTCTGGTACGTTTCTTTTTTTCTATTTCTTTCCTTTTTTCGGGGGAAACAGGCGGACAGCCAATCTGGCTATGTTTTCTCCTTACGATATCCATAATATTTAGTACTAATTGTATAATCTTCGTACAATATATTTTGTCAATAATACAATTCTACACTCATTTCTGTATCTTCTTATATATTACGTGTGCCGTCAAGTAAATTAATCAATCAATACAGAAACGGCAGTTTATGTACTTCAGTATTTTAAATACCCAAAAATAAACATTTTGAAAATTCTGCGTTTTAAATAGAAAATCTTTCATTGGTGCAGTAGTCGCCCAGGAAAATCCAAAGATAAAAAACACGTGAGGAAAACACTCTGTAAACCTGTGGTCGATGCAAGACAATACTGTCACCTTCAGACTGGATGTCAGTAGTGAAGGCTGTCACTATAGGTACAAGCACTTAACACTGATTTCCCCATACCACAATGCTGTCACTATAGGTACAAAATTAACATAGGAATCTCCATAGGGGTGTTGTACCTATAGTGACATTTTTGTACCTATAGTGACATTTCTGGAGGCGAGAAAAAAGATTTAAAATCTTTTTCTCGCCTCCAGAAATGTCACTATAGGTACAAAAATGTCACTATAGGTACAACACCCCTATGGAGATTCCTATGTTAATTTTGTACCTATAGTGACAGCATTGTGGTATGGGGAAATCAGTGTTAAGTGCTTGTACCTATAGTGACAGCGATGGGGTAGAGGCCTCCCAATAACTTTATACTGCCAAATATGTGTATTTTGCTTATTAATCAATCTTTCCATACTTTAAACCATACAACACTTTACTGTATGGAAGGATTGGTTACTAAACATACAATATCTTACCCACAGTGGAAACTAAACTTTTTTAAAATACGGAATATATGTACACAGAAACCTATTTCATGGCATTGTTACCCCCGTTAACATAACAAACGGGAGACTCAAAGAACCGCTAAGACAGCAAAGGGATAAAATGTGTTTAGTTTAATTGGCGCACTTTCTTTTTCTCACCTCCAGGACTGTCACTATAGGCCAAAATATGTCACTATAGGGACAAAACCATATGGAGAATCCTATGTTAATTTTGTCCCTATAGTGACAGCATTGTGGTATGGGGAAATCAGTGTTAAGTGCTTGTACCTATAGTGACAGCACTGGGGTAGAGGCCTCCCAATAACTTTATACTGCCAAATATGTGTATTTTGCTTATTAATCAATCTTTCCATACTTTAAACCATACAACACTTTACTGTATGGAAGGATTAGTTACTAAACATACAATCTCTTACCCACAGTGGAAAAGAGAAGTATCTCTTAACTCTTTTTCACTTATGGGATGGAATGGTGAAAAAAAGAAAAGTATCTCTTCTCTTTTTTACTGGTGAGGGTGGGGTAATGGGTCACCACTACATTGAAACAGAAAATAAGAGTTAGTTTTTTTTTTGCTACCACTATTTAATACATCAAGCGAGAGGAACATATGTACACCGAGATCTGAGATTGACTATAAAAAAAGTCTTTTTACATTGAGATATAATACAAAGAGAGAGAGGAACATATATATATCGAGATATGAGAATGACTATCTATAGAAACCCTATTTACATCAAGAATTGTTGTGTGATACCGCTTTATTGGAAGGTTTTTTTATGTTTGTTTTCTTGTGAAATTATCGACAGCCAGTTTTTCTTGCAATAAAGCATTATCACATATTACATATGATACACAACAGTGAGTGACAAAAAATATACAATAGAATTTTTTATCAAAAAAAAAAAAAAACTCTGTGGGTTGTTTTGACACCTGATTACAGCCATTTTAAATAATGTCTATAGTTTTGCTCAAACCATCGACGGACTTCTCTGTCATTCTCTTGAAAATTTCTTGGGTTGAATTTGATAGTAAGAACTGTCTCTAAATCATATCCTTTAGCAAGATGATCTAAAACAAATATACAGTACATACCACACACCACAGTATGAAGACTCTGTACTCTCATTGTGTTTATAGTCCATGAATCTGTGTTTTTCACTATGAAATTGTATATGTCTTTATGTAATGGTGGTAAGCCATAAGAATCAAAGTAGATGGCTGAATGATTGTCTTTGAAATATATCACCACCCAGTGTTCTCCTGGTTCTTTTGATGAATCTGTGTTCACAATATAAGCTTTTCTGTGTTTATGCTTTTGTTTTGGTAATAAGTCTCTTGAACACACTTTTCCATTCAATGATGATAACCTTTGAGAATTATCAAGAATATATTGTAGCTGAGTGGTGTCCATCTCTTCTTAGCCCTGAAAAAGGCTGTTGTACTTTTTTTTAAGCAACTTCTTCTTCTTCTTTAATAAGTGGTGTGTAATATCCCCACTCTTTCTCTACTAAATCTGCCCAATTTTGAATGTCTTCTTGTGTGTTAATTTTAAAGTTCAAATTCATATATGTAAAACAGCCTTCAATATTCAATTTCTTTGCTTGTATGTACAGTTTATATAGTACACTTGATGGGCACACTTTTTCCATACAGTCTTTCAAATACATTTCAATCCATATTCTTACATCCTTTCTTATACAAAAGTCATGTTTTGCTCCAGGTATTCCTTGACATCCATAACACAGTTTATTCACTTCTTCTTTTATCAAAGGTGTCACTTCACTCGCAACAATTTCTTTAAATAATCTAAGGAACAGTTTTTCATTTTCTGTCTTCACTCGCCTCATTATTTGTATTCTTTGTCTCATTTCTCTGTGCATCTTGCAATGTTCACATTTACTCATTGTTAATAGTCAAATATCACTTCTCTGAACTTGTTGATTTGTATTTCACTATCAAATTCTGCATAGACAACAACGTTGATCACCTGTGTCAGAGCTTGAGCAAACTGAAGATCTATTCGAAGGTTGCCAGACTTTACAGGATGAGCTAATGGTCCACTGCTTGATTGATCAGGTGTCAAATCAATTCCCCAGAGGGTATATCCTTTTGCATAATCCTGCATTGATATATTAAATGTTTGATTTTGTCCAAAATAGCCCATTGCTTCAAACAAGGATAAATATGAATTTAGATAAAGTCCACCTTCGAAATTTGGTTCAAAGGGACGTGATTTAATGGAATGTCCATCCACTGTAATTTCCAACTTGTTCAAATTGAAATGTTGAAAATTAAATGGAGATGTACCAATATCTCCATTTAAATCTTTATTTGAAACTAAACCAAGAATTATTCGTTTTGGCATCTGTTTATGAAACAGATGGTCTTCTATTTTTGATCGAAGACCGATTCCAATGGTAAAAGTTTTAACTTCAGTACATCTAATGGGCATTTTATAATTTGTTCGATCTATTTGTGCATTCAGATCATTTGCAAATTTAGGAATTAAATCCAAAGCTGGTATTCTGAATATGGCTTTTTGAATTTCGATTTTTCCATCTACACCACCAATCAGACAAAATTTAGTTGGGGAGCGATGAATTTTAACTCTCATTTCCACACCATTTGGTAAATATTTCTCTTGCACAAACAGATCTAAATGCATCTTCCCTCTTAGTTGTACAGATTTACTGTTTGCAATTAATTTGTGACGTTCAACCAAACCTTTGTTTGCTGAATCTTTAGCAAATGCAGTATGTTGGCCAGGGGTATCTATATACCACATCTCACTAGCAGCTAGATGTGTTTTTTTCACATCTTTTGAATAGCTCAACAGATTTTCAAAAAATGCTCTATAAGGATACATGTCTGTATTGGTGGTTATCAAATTACCGTTCAGTGTCACATCAACTTTACTGAACATGCTGTGAAAGAAATTATTGATAGGGGTAATATTCGTATCATCTTCCACATCACCCCCATCTTGCTTTGTAATTTTGAACTGAACCTCAAGTGTAGATGTTGCAAGATCTAGCCACTTGGTTGTTTGTCTGGGGATTAAAAATTCTATTGGTGAAGAATTATTTAAAGATGCAATAGGAAATTGCTCAATCTCACCAATATTTTCTATACCACTCGCTGTTGGTGATACATTATCTGGATCAAATCCACTACAAAAATGCTCGCAAGATCCATGCAACATCATGATTTAATCGAATATATCAAGTGGTCTTGAATTTCGTTTTGAATAAGATTGCCGTTTATGTGTCTTCCCTCTTTGAGAACGAATGACTGAGTGATGTCTTGGTTCTCGTTTCTGTCTTTTTATTCCCAAAGCAGCTTTACCCACTGATGTCATTAGATCTTTTGCATGAGTGAACATAACTTCTTTGGTTGGTTTACGATTTCTCATCAATTCATTTGCTATTTCTAAACCGTGTTTTAATCCTTCTTTCTTTAAAGTTCGAAATGCATTTTTTGCAATTGGTTTTATTAATGGTACAGCTGATCTTATTGCTGAGCGAAAAATGGATCCTAATCCATAACCATATTGTCGTGCTACTCCTCGATACACTGGAGGCATATTTTATAAATTGAGTTGATGTCTCTGTCTAAAATGCAACTTGACAACACTCTTTCCACTTGAAAACTGAATGTTTTTACCAGTATTCCCATTTATATTTATAGTGATATAATCAAAAGAAGATTTTGATACTGGTACATAATGTACATTATCAAATTCTTTATGAGTGTGCAAAGATTCGTCACGTGTTTCAAAGGGTATCACACGTAAAATGGGTGCTTCTATATCACCAAGAAATGTATAATCTGCTATGTCGGAATAAATAAAGAGCTGATTAAAATCCACATTTAAATCCACATTATATTTAAATGCATCTTTTGCTGTGTTAGGAAATATTACTGGAAACATACCATCTTTACACCCCAATTTTTCTGATAAACTTTGTGATAATTGAATACCGACTGTTCCAATACTATTTGTTACAATTTTTACACGTGATTGTCGAGATGAATAACCAAGATGAAATGACACACCAAATTCTTTAAAAATATCACCCAGTTTTTCTTGAATTTCTGATTCTATTGCTTCTACAACATGACCACCATTTGCATATGCACCTGATAAAATACTTAATTCAACAGCAGCAACACCCTTACGTACTGTATGTTTGAAAAACGATTTATTAATATTATTAATGCGTGCTGATATTTTTGAATCTGTTACAATGATTTTAAAATTTGTTTCATCATCTGTTATATTTCTTGCCTCAGATGGTAAAATTACTTCAACTAAACCCACTTCCCAATGTTCTTTATCAATATGAATGGGTTTAGATAATTTTGTTTGAAAACAACATTGTGTGTTATTTGGAAACATATCCATAGAACTATCACTCAGTAGTGTTACGTAAAATGAATTCATTTTTCTTCTCGTGAGGTTTCAAATATTTTAAACCTGGACTTGGAAGAATATATCCTAAAGAACTACTCAATAACACTAACCACAATTCTTTGTTTGGGGATTGTAAACTAAGATGAATGATGGCTGTAATTATAATTGCATAAATGACAATTATTTGTGTGAAATAAGTTACTTGATTTTTTGCAACAAGACTTCCACAACAATTAAATTGTGCTTGTTGATTTTGTACTTCAACACTTGCACTTTCGCTACTCAATGTATTTTCATTTAGTGACATATTCTTTTTATACTATATCTGTTTCTGCTACCCAACTATCAAATTTCGTAGGATAACCTTCCCAATGTACTTTAAGTTCCTTGATGAGTTTCTTACCAACACGCCTTGAACGTTTGGCAAGAACTGAATCAATGATATATTTTTTATCATCTTTTATAATTTGAATTTCTTGTGGGTAAAATGTTCCCTGTATATTTTCACCCCCCATATCTTCGAGTTTATAAGTGGGTGGTGTTGTATGTTTTACATGGGTGATTTTAAATAATTCTTTTGTCCAATTTGGTAAATACCCTTTTTCAAATGTATGTTTGGTTTTGTTAATGCGTACTATATCACCAATTTTAAATTTTATTTTTTCTCTTTAGATTTTTTACCATATAAATTTTGTGTTACTTGTACTTCATTTTCTATTGATACAGATGCAGGGGTTCTCTGAATACTACGATGGAAACTGTGATTGTATCCATCAACTAAATTTTGTAACACATCAATATATCTTAACGTACGTTTGTGTGTAAAATATTTCCACATTCGTGTTTTCAGTGTGCGCTGGAAACGTTCTACAATACTAGCTTTTGTTTCGGGGTTCTCTGTTGTGAAAAAATGAATTTTTTGTTTCTTTAAAAATTTCTGCACATCTTTATTTTTAAACTCAGAACCTTTATCTGATTGTAAAGATAATGATTTACGACCAGAAGTTTTTAAAATTCTTTGGAAGGATTTTATTAGTGTTTGTCCTGATTTATTGTGTATGGGTAAAACCCATGCATATTTCGAGAAAACATCAATGACACAAACTAAATATCGGAATCGGTCATTGTAAGATTGTAAACTTTGTAAATCTGCTAAATCTATTTGCCATTGTTGATCAATACCACCCACTATAGTCTTACGTCTTGCAAATTTTTTACAAATGGGTTTATGTAAAGTGTAAGTCCTCTCTCCTTTCAACCATTTTTTAACTTGATCAAGTGTAACAGATTTATCTTTACCGTGGGCTGCTTTGTATAATTTGTGTATACCACCATAGCTGGCAGGGTGATTTGTATTGTAATATATTTCGGTTAATAAATTATTCAATAGGCCTCCCATTTATCAGGAATTTTACTTTTTGCCAATCTACGTCTAGGTGTTTTCTTTCCTCGAAGTAGTTTACGTTTTGGAGTTGTTGAAAGAGAAGTTTCTAACCAACTATCTTGAGGGGAACTTTGATATTCATTGGGTATGCCATCCTGTTCTCTATTCATCCACATCCAACGTTCACGATTTCCAACAAAATCTTGAGGAATATTTATATCTTTTAAACCACGATTGAATATTTCCCACCCTCTTGGTTTAAAGCCTTTTCGATGTCTGAGAACATCATTGACTAAATCAATGATATTTGAACCTTTTATGGGCTCTCCATCATAACTTAAAACACCCTGATTATCCCAACTCATGTGTGGGTGAGATGATAAAGCAGATAATAATGAAGTTGCTTTACGCCTCATTGTGACAGGAACACTTTCTAAAATATGATCTCGTAAAAACAATGACTTTTGGTCTGTCTCAGGTATAACCAGTGTTGGTTGTAATGCCTTCTTATATGACATTTGAAATTTTTGTAAATTTTCACCGTATTTTTGTTTTCTCTCACTTTCTGATAATTCTGAATTTTCTAACACGGATGATAATTCATTTTGCACCAGCGCTGTATTAGTAATTTGAGGGTCAGGTGGTAATCTTGGGCGTTGAGATTTTTCACTTCTATAATGCTGCATTTCTTCCATCATTTGATAAGGTACAATAGCCATTTTCTTCATATTTTATTCACTAATTTATTTGCAAGATTTGTTGCAAGTCCTACAGCTGGTGCAAGTAAACCAAGTAATGGTAAAAACCCACCTTTTTGATTTAAAATTTGTTTTTTCTTTTTAAGTGATAATGATTTACTAGCAAGGGATCTTAGTTGTTCACGTTTCGGGTGTAATTTTTGTTTCTGAACAGGGGAAAGATGTATGTTCCCTTTTAAAAGATTATGACAACATTCTGCCACGCAATTAATTAATTCTTTTGGTGCATTTTTCATAATTTGTTTTTGAAATGCTGGTGGTGTTTGACTTAGTGCCAATAACACCCCACCATATTTTTTAACTAGTGGAATTTTACAAGATTGTTTTACCATCTTTCCGTCACAAAGACCATTCATAAAATGATATGGCAGACAAATGCAAGTCATTTTATTCAACTAAAATAAGATCTTATCCTCTTAACAGGTTTTTGTGCATTCAACGCTGTGAATCGTGCTGTCATTGGAATATTTTCTTTCAGTGCTACATTCCCCACACTCTGTCTAGACATCATAGGATCATGCGATACTCTAAAGCCACCAGATGTTCCACGTGTTAACTTTAATGGTGGTACTTTTTTCTGTTTTTGAAGTTTGCTCACTAAAACAGACTTTGTTTTTGTCAGTTTTTGAGGAGTGACTAAGAAATTTGCACGCACGTAATTTTTATCAACATTTCTTTTGATTTTTTTGTTTTTAGACAATTTTCGTTTCTTACTTTTTGTTTTTGTAAATGGTGAATAAAAATTACGACTTGTTTTATGTCCATCCCATCGAATTAAATTACGAATAATAACACCGCCAAAAAATCCACCACCACCTGGTTTTAAAATAATGTTTCGCTTGGTTGCAAGATCAACTCTTGGATTTGCAAGTTGTTGTAAATCCTGTCTATGCTTATCCATATATGTTAGAGTTTGTTTTGGCAATTTAATTTTTTTATTGAGTATGATTTTACTTGCTAACGTAAACCATTTTAAAATTTTCTTGAAACCTTTCTTAGGTAATTTTTCTCTTGCAAACGGATTTGTCTGCTGACTCAATTGTTCTAATGATCGGATAAAAGATACCATTGTGATGTGTACTCATCAACAAAAGTTTTTACCAAGTGATACAAAAAGTTATGGATGCAGCTTTTTATAGTTTTGTGTAAATGATGGGACCCCGTTCATTTTGTGTCACCCAAGGATGAAAAATATCAGTTCTTAATCTCAAAGAGTCGGGGGTTTTAGGATGAAAATCAATTAATAAATAACCATGATCAGTACTCGTTGCATCTTGATAGGATGCATTTAAATGGGGTAATTGGACTTGATTTGCTAACACTTTTATCTGCCCTTTATCTCTGGTGTTTTGAAACAGAATCATATAATGTGCGTTTAAACTTATGGTACGACTAGCTTTAGATTGTTGAAACATATTTTGTGTGATGTATATGACACTTGCATTTCGATGATGGCCTTTTCGTGTGAACCATAATTTAATTTTTTCTTCATCTTTATCACCTAACATATCATCAAAAACCACAAGATGTGGAATAGTGACATCACTGACAATTTCATATTCATCATCAGGAATGCCTTCTATGAATTTAACATCTTCACTTTCTTTAAGTAAAGCGTATGTATTTTGCCATTCTTTATAACACCAAACAATTTTTTGTGGTGGGATTTGAAATTAGTCACGTTTCATATCAATAAGCTTTTTGACAAATACTGTCTTTCCTGAACCACTAGGCCCCGATATAAAGATATTACAGGGATGTTGAAACAATAAACATTCACTCATTGCCATGACTTCTTTTTTTTACCAAAAGGAATATCAAAACATTGACTTATATACTTTCTACCTCCATAGCTTCTTCACATCTCTGTGTGGGTTTTCGTTTTAAGGGTGATTTTAACTCAAATAAACTTTCTGAAGAACTCTGATCTATTTGTGGCATACATTGTCTATACAAGTAATTAGTGATTTCTTCATCATAAATAATAAAATCCCACATAACTCTTGTCCAAATATTTTGTACATTATCTTTGTAAAAAGCATTCATGATTTGTAATGCATTACAAAATTCCCCATACATTCCATCTTTTTCTAATTGATTTTGAATGAAATCTTTTGTTATTGTTAGATAACCAGGAGTGATCATTTGAAATGCATATAATAATGCCTTACGTGTGATCTTGTTTTCTAAGATGTGTCTTACTGGTTCCATGCTTGAAATCAAACTGATGATTCTTTTGTCTGTTCTGATGTACTTTGTGCATCAGATATTACATTACACCATGTGCTTTGTGTATCAGAAGAGTCAGGAAAATCATTTGCTGGACCGTCAGTAAATAAATCACTTAACTTATTCCTGAAATGTACTGCGGCATGATTGCCAATTATTTTACTAAATGATGATGTACTTTGATCATCTATGACCATGAGTGCAAATAATGAATTTGAATCTGGAAAATCATCTAGAGTTTTATCATATTTTTTCATTGTTGAAAATATTTGTTTTAAAGTGAACCCATTATCCATGACTGCTAATATTTTATCGGGGGGTGTTTGCATACATGTGGGTGGTTTATATAACTGACAGCCTCTAATAAGTTTCATGTAAGGACAATTTGGAGAATACTTGACATGTTCTTGTAAAGGAATATCCTTTTCTTCCCAATTATGTAAACCTTGTCCACATACAAAACACTTCACTTTACCACCCCCAACACAGAAAAATCCAGCTTTGGCTAATTCTTCTTTTTTCGATTGTAAGACTGGGTAGGAAGTCCAATGAAAACTTTCAAGTCTTTTTAACTCTGATAAATAATTAGGGAAAGCAGGCTCGAGTGGTAAAGACATCTTGTCTGTTCTCTGTTCACAATTGAAATGAGTTTTTATGACGGATATTTATACCTTAAACCCATAGGGGAGTGTATCATATTTACCTACTACAAAACGTTTTGTGTATACAGATCTGAATGTTTTGGTTTGTGCTTCACTTGTGACTTGTCTGTTTTTATTACGTTTAATTTTATGTGTGTACTCAATGTTTATTTTGTAATTCTCTCTGTCTCGTGCACACTCAACCATTCTCTCAAAATTAACTTTTTGTGATGTTTTGAAATCTAATGTGATCCCCTTAACTTTACATGTGGTATGTATTCCTCCACCTTTAATGTATTTGTATCCATAATTCTTTGGCCCTAATCCAACAAACTCTGTGATTTTTGCCTCTGGATGCTCATCTGTCCATTGACCTAACCTGCTATTTACAATTTTTGGGTTCCAAAGTGTGGGATTATGGATGTAAATACAACTGTCTGTGTCAAAGTATAAAACTCGTGTTCCTAATTGTTCCAAAACTTTATATAATTCTAAACGCGCATACGCGGTTACAAACGATGCTACAACAACATTTGCTGAACTGTGTGGTGTGTAAACATCTGCAGTATCTATATAGTTTACTAAAACAAATTGATCATGCTCAAAAAATTCCACATTGTTCACAATTTTGTCTTTGCTCTGTATTATATCAAAATATTCGGACGGTTCATTTATATATTTAGTTTTACTTTTGATATTGTTTTGTGCATTCTTTCCCCAGAGACAATTTAACATGGTTTTGGCAAACGATCTTTTTCCTGGATTTTTTTCAACATTTTCCAAATAGATGTTTTCAATTTGTGCATAATCTTTTTTAAATGTGTTTTTGTCTGTTTCTGTTTTCACCCAATCTGGAAACCCGCTAGCTTCTTGTTTCATTTTCATAATGTTTGTAAATCTCTGAAGACCATTCATCCCAGTGCCAAATCTGATAAGTCTCAATTAAAGTGTAACCCAAATCAAATGACTTGTTAAGTTCGACAGATGTCCATGTACCTACTATTGCACGTTGGTCTGGTGTGTGTTTACACTGATCAAATTCGTGTTCTGCACATGTTTTGCAGAGTGTAAATGTCATTTTCTTATTACAATGAATGGGGAGAACTGGTAAAAAAAGATTTTGAGGGGGTAGGATCTTACATTTGGTAAGTCCTCTATATTCCCTTATTTTGTCAGTGTCTATGTTTTCCTTTGTAAGAATAACTGGATGAGAGACTGGATATTCTCTGTGTTTATTGACATATGGGTAGAGTGAACAAATGTCTATGTATTTAATTTCTGTGTCTGTATTTTCATCAATTTTGTAATGTAATTTAATGGCATTTGTTCTCCCGCCAAACAATGCATCACGTGGCTGAATGGGATCCATGTGTGGGAAAAATGTATCTATAGAAGCTCGAACATCTGGCTCCGTTTTGCATAGATGATCAAATTCGTGTTCCCACACTATGTGTACATTATACCCCAATGATTTGAAATGTTTTATGCGATCTTGGGTTTTGTTGTACAGAGATTGATAGAATTGTGAATTGATTGGATTTTTCTCGAATCTGTCAGGATAGCAAGTCTCACATCCATGCCACATACATCCATAAAATTCATAGATTGTGTTTGTCTCTTTGTGAAAACCATCTACATGATAATTTCCAATTCTAGTTTCCCCACCATTTAGTGCATGTTGAATGTGTATGCCTTCTTCTTGTGCTAGTAGCTGTAAGAATCTAATGGCTTTCATGGAATATCGAACAGCAGTGGGATATCCTATGTCTGAAATGATGGCAACTGTGTTTTCTGGCATTGAATTTTTCCGCCAAGCTTTATTGCAGGCATCAGCTAAAGTCACAGCTTCCCTGAAAGGATCTATCCCATCACATTCAATAATTTTTTTTCTGAACTCCCCGCACCCTCTACGGAGGATGTCTACATCAGATTTACAGTACATGTCCATTTGTTTGGCAAAATTGAAAGTAGCATTACTAGTAAATTTTTGATTGTACCATTTAATAAAATCATCCCTGACTGGGGGAGACATAGAATCAGGCATGTATAATTTTGCACCTAAATAAGGTCCGATGTAGTTTTGATATGATTTTGTGTTTGCCAGATGAGGAAAATAACCTTTTGCAAGTTCACTTAAACCAAATGTTTTAGGGAATTGTGCCAATCTCATAGAAAGGAAACTCAATGAATCGATGAGTCTAACACCACAAGCTTTCAGAGAAATAATTTTGTTTCCATTCATGATGACATCGGGTTTTGATGTAGCAGTTTCAATGAGATGTCTTAAGATAAATTGTGCATCGAACCCTCTTGAATTGTGAGCAATAGCTGTTGTATCTAAATGTTCCTTACTGAAAAGCCAATTGCAAAAATCACTCAAAGTAGATTCTCCTTTAAAAATATATTCCCTTCTTCCAACTTTGTCACAGAAAAGACATTCTTGATCTACAGGCTTGCAAATACATTCCCCACATGCACGGTGTGCAACACAGTAATTTGGGGTATGAAGACCTGAGTCTTGAGTTGTTTCAAAATCATAAAACACAAAGGGTACTTTCGGCATTTTGTCTTTCTTGGGTGGTTTGTATTTTGGAATGAAACAATAATGTTCGCTTTTGACTAATTGATGGCAATATTTGCATTTCTTGAAGCCATTGCAGATGTGTGTTCCGCTCCCTGGATATATGTGCATTTTACATGATAAACATTTCTTCACTAATCGACAGATTGATTTTTCTTGGTTCTGTAATAGAGTTGTGTGATTTTTATAACAAGATGAACTTACAAAATCTCTATTACAAGTGTAACAGTGAACAGGATGTTCAGGTGTACATGGCAGTGGAAAATAACATACACAGCCTTTCGAACATCTGTGACGTTCTCTGTTATTATAGCCTACATTGCAATATTCACAATAGTAAACACACCCTAAAAAACCTGTAATTTTAGTGATGGTGTCAAAATGCCTGTCGTGGTGATAAATGTGAATAACTTTACTCTCTTTTGTAGTTTGGGGTGGTTCGTATAAAAACTTTTCTTTGACAAATTGTGGGTGGATTTTGATCACATAGTCTGGTGAGAGTATCTCTTGAATTTTATGATATTCCTCATACCCACAAGTTTTATTATATTCGAGGCCTGCTTTATCCATCAATATTTTAGCTTCCCACTCCTGTGTTTGATCTGTTGGATCTTTTTATTTTGTTCCATTTTTTCTCCCAAAGTTCTGAATTATCTTTATCAACATGGCATTTTCCCACTACAATGGCACGTGCGGGACACATGGAATCACAGGAGTTTTTAATTTCGATAATACTTTTCTTATTTCCAATCAGTTTGCCAACAGATGCAAATGAAATGGGTGCATTTCGCCCAGACCCATGTGGTAGTGAAGTGTGTGTTATTTCTAAAGATAATTGACCATCGTGTATAGTAAAATTCTCATTTGATTGAATAACTTTTTCAATTTCATCTAACACTGTTTTTCCAGTGACACCCATAGCCTTTGTAAAAGGAATAAAAATACCCACCTCAAGACCTGGATGGTGGATAGATATCCTCACAGGATCTCTGTCTTCTATACCACACTCTCGCTTCACATCTCTCACTAACGAATCAAATATTTCAGTTAGAAACTCGAGTGGATTAGTGCCATCGAATTGCTTTAAAGTCACTCTGCATACATGTGATTCAGAGTGAAATTGTCTGGATGTACGTAATAACTGTGGATGAATGGAATACAAATTCTGTGCAGAATTTGTATTCCATTCATCTTCAGTCAATCTCGACTTCTTGGCATCGGGCGTTACAGGTTCTGTGTCACTATCCTCTGATTCGCTGTAGTCTACTAATCCCCTCTTCATCTTTGAAAAGCACGTCTTTCAGCCTGGTCAACTCAATCACAAGTGTGTTTCACCCCACTCCCTCCCCTCACTTTTTATACTTTTTTTTCAACGACCAGATATTTGTGTTTCAGTGAAAAACACAAATATCTGGTCGTTGAAAAAAAAAAGTATAAAAAGTGAGGGGAAGGGAGTGGGGTGAAACACACTTGTGATTGAGTTGACCAGGCTGAAAGACGCGCTTTTAGTCTCCTCTGAACTTTTTTTTAAAAAATGAATAGAGATCCAAGAATGGACAAGACAAATGATGTTAAAAGCATATACTACAACCCATCCAGATGGGGTGAAGTGAAAAGACTTGTCAATGAGTTATATAAGTTGACACAACCAAAAGATAGTTGTTCGATTTGTCAAGAAAAACATCATCGGAGTTGGGCTTGCCCCAATAAAGGAGAGTGTTTTTTTGCAATGAGCGAGGACATTACATGAATGAATGTAAGAAGCGGAAAATGTATTTATCAACAGCAAATAACATGTCTCCGCAACAGATAGAGCGTCCACCTCCTTCAACAACTAGAGGGTACGGGTTTAATTCCATGCATCCTCTAAATAATATACCTGTTTTACCAACTGTGGGATTTGCCTTACATCCAAAAGCTGAGCAGACGGTGTTACAAGAATTCAACGATGATGATGATACTTTATTGTACAAAGTGGACATACCTACTGAATCAAAGATGGAAGTTGATGAAGAAAATTTATTCCCGGAGACAGAACCACCCCCGATGAAAGTGTCGAGAAAACGAAAACCCAAAAAGGACATTCAACCTAAAATGGCAAAATTTACCAAGAAGATGTGAACATTTTCAAAGTGACACTACACTTATGTAAAATTTCATGGAATAAAAATTCTAAAATGTGAAAATGGTGTTTTAGATATTTTTTTCTTTTCAGAGTTATTTTCCTCCGCCTTCCACCAACCATTGAATGGATGGTGGAAGGCAAGGGAAAATACCACTGATTACAATTTTCACAAGTCAACCATTCACCAATAACCCAAACCACAGAAGGCCACATTGAGTGTTGTGGCCGAAATATTTCCCCCTACTACTGTAAATAACATAAACCCCCTTTTTACACTCTCGGAGTAAGCCTCTGTGGCGAGACAGGAAGAAAGGCAGTATTTGTTTTACTGTGGTAAATAAATTCTGTTTTTACTTGTAAAATGGCAAGTGAATCAAACATTTTTTCGGTGGAAGGGGAAGAACTCTATCTTATTCAGCAGCAAGTCAGATTGTAAAAAATCGATTTTTTCTCTTTAGATCAATTACATCTGTTTTTTTTTCCAGCACACGCATCAATTAATATCCCGCTGATAGTTTGAAATTTTCGCCAGTCAGTGTGTATATTTAAATTGCATTATTGTCGCTCCACTCCCCCGCCTGAAGCGATAATAATGTCGTTTTTTCACATTGCGATATTTTCCCTCCACATTTTGTCCACATGTATAATATATAAAATTCACATCCTTCCACACAGAAGAGACAACTTGGGGAAATTATAAGCTGGTCTATTTTTCACACTGCGATATTCCATCAGCTAACTGCATTCAGAGTCCTGTGGGGGTTCTATAATTTATAATGAAGATATCATGAATTATTTCTCAGATAATTCTAACCACAGGAATGCTTAATCCCCTTACACGAGTCTTGTGTTGGAAATTCTATTTCGACAAATGTTTCAAGTTTCATAACCATAAGAAAATTGTGTTTATGACCCACGCCAAGGTGTGTTTTCAGTCATTTAAGGGGAAAGCAAAAGGCGGCAGGAAATAATGCAATGAGTAATTCACGCGCCTTGCCCCCCGCTGGTCAGATGATGGATGATGAAATACTCAATGTATTAGTTTTCACCGCCAGAATGTCACAATTTCCCACACAAAAAATAATTTGGAGGGAAAGACTGACATTGTATAGCAAAAACATCTGAGGAGTGCAAAGCATGGTTTTCAATGTGGTTAAGATTTGTTTCAGAACGATATCTCAGAATTGCGCCTTCTTTTGCTGAATTCGTATCAACATCTGTTACGAATTTAATACAAGCATAAAAGAGAATAGCTTTTCCTTTTGGTTAAAAGGAAAAGCTATTCTTTTTTTTGCCGGTAAAACAGTTTACACTGCAAAAACATTCACTGTTTTGTGGTGTGAAAAATGAAATTGTTTCTCGGGGTTAATGTCACTATAATATCTAACGGTGAAATGTTGAAATCAGCTTCAAGCAGTTTTGAAAAAGTATTGAAAACACACATCACTGCCAGTCGATAAAAAACAATCAGTCCGTGAAGGAGTTTCTTCGCAGTTGCATTTAGTGAGCACATGTGTTTGAAAAAAATGTATCTCTTACATGAGCTATTTGTAGAATAGTTTCAACCGCAACGAGAGATATGTTTTTTTCAAACACATGTGCTAACTAAATTGACTGCAAGACACACATTCACATCGGATTTATAAGACATTCGCGTGTAAAAAAACACCCAGACGAAATCTGACAGTATTTTTATATGTCGTGTCTTCCAGTAATAAATAGAAAAAAACTCCACCAGTCGAGCGATGTATATTAGGTAGTACGTTTTAAACAAGCAGAACATTTTGTCAGTATATAATGTGTATGGAAGACAAACCCACCTAAGCCTGTCAGTATAAAGTCATTGGGAGGCCTCTACTCCAGTGCTGTCACTATAGGTACAAGCACTTAACACTGAATTTCCCATACCACAATGCTGTCACTATAGGTACAAAATTAACATAGGAATCTCCATAGGGGGGTTGTACCTATAGTGACATTTTTGTACCTATAGTGACATTTCTGGAGGCGAGAAAAAGATTTTAAATCTTTTTTCTCGCCTCCAGAAATGTCACTATAGGTACAAAAATGTCACTATAGGTACAACCCCCCTATGGAGATTCCTATGTTAATTTTGTACCTATAGTGACAGCATTGTGGTATGGGGAATTCAGTGTTAAGTGGTTGTACCTATAGTGACAGCCTTCACTACTGATGTCGAACTGCACAGAACACATTTTGCTTCTCCTAAATGTTAATATCCTTTGGGATATTTCCATATCAAAAAATATAAAAACCTTCAGACAACAACCCAGTACGTCTGGAGAGGCGCCTACGACAACGCCAACAACCCCCGCCAATGTCCTGGAGCTTGCCACTGCACTGTGGGAAGAAAGGAATAACATCATTGAAGCTGATATTGGACGCTTGGTGAGGAGTATGCCACATCGTATCTGCGCTTGTCTCGCGAACCGAGGAGGATTTACAAGGTACACCCAACCATCGCTGAACTTACTCACCAGATGTCACAGTGCAATGCCTCAACTGTATTTTTGATGAAAATATGGATATATTTCTTCATATATCTCACTTTTATCAAATACTCCCTAATTCTTTTAATAGTATACTTTGTATTTTCGATTCTCGTTAGTCTAGAAATCCAACGGCGAAGTCAAGTGGGAAAGGTGAGAAATGGGGGACAGGCATCCACCACACTCTTTTCTTGAGAAAGTTCATCCTTATATACAGTCATGTCTAAATTCATAAAACTTTTCCATGTACTCCCACCCTGGTATTTCGTGGGTCATTTCTTCACTATCTAGGTACTAGGTGAAATGTAATTTTAGGCCTGGAGGGATAAGTGATAAATTGCAAAGACTCGAATCCTAAAAAAACCTTCTTAAAATGAGTGGGTAGTCACAGAAAAACCTCTTCCAGGCCAACTATTGTGCGAAAAATTAAGGTAGGCATCTGTGAGTCCCACATTTGGGTCGAATCGAACCCAAGTCGAAGCTGGCCGCGGATTTAGAATCGACTCGAATCTAGAATCAAATTAAGGGCTTTTCCAGTTGTTCCACCTTACAACCCACAATGCTGGCAGTCTCCACTCACTGTGGTGACTCCTCTGATGGAGCTGGTCAATTTTGAAAGAATAATATTCCAGAGCTGAAGTGGTGTAATTTCCAAAGCGGAACCTACTTGGACTCTTCTTCTAATGCTAGGTCTACTGCACATGACGCATGATGGTGGAGGATTAGTTCAAGAGGAGGCGCTTAGTCTCATTTTGACAACATCAGTAGTATATATGTTGATTGTTCACATATCTAGCGACCCAACCCCCCCCCCCCCCCCCACCCTCACCTTTTGCCATCTAGGCTATATATTCAGACAGACTCAAGTTTGGGCAGTCGTTCATTTCACCATTTAAATAAATTACCCCAATAAACGAACACCGTTCCATTGCCAAAGATTCCGTGGGTGGGATGATAAACTAACTTGTACCATTGAACTAAAAATATTAGCTTGGAGACTGGTCATTGCCAGGAAAGTAGAAATGTTGGGTGGGGGGGGGGGGGGGGGGGATGGCGGAGGTATTTTTTTAAATAAAAATCCTCAACAGAACTCTCAAAAGAGAAAATGGAAATCAAATATTAAAATTACGGGGAAATAACTCCACTTGGTCACGACAGAACGAAATGACTCTCTCTATATACCATAATGCATTGCGTTACTAACAAAAATAGTTATTCGCGCATGTGTATGTCACGTCGTCCAAAATGGCCGCCGAGCACATCATCCAACACGGCCGCTATGCAGAACGACCTACATGACCGCCATCCAAGACGGTCACCACATGCCTGAGCACCTCATCTAAAATGGCGGCGATTTATGCGCACTCTGTTCAATATGGCGCCCACGCATGCGCACATTATCCAATACGGCGGCGACGACGCATGCGCACAGTATTCAAGATGGCACCGACGCATGCGTAAAGCATCCAAGATGGTGCCGACGCATGCGTATAGTATTCAAGATGCGGCGACACATGCGCACAACATCCAAGATGGCCAATGCGCTTACGCACAACATCCAAAATGACCGACGAGCATGCGCATCACGTGACAATGACGTCACGTGCATGAGCAAAAGGGAAACTGGGGGTCCAGGGGAGGGAGGGGGTGGATCCGCCTAGATATATGTGAAATCAACATATGCACTCCTAACATCGCGACAGTTGTAAAATGTCCGAAATTTGTATCTCATAGAGTCGAATCAATCGAGCCATTTTCAAATTTAGTTCAGAAAGCCGATTAAACTCCTTAACCCTTTACCTAACACGAAAAGCAGACGACACTTGCAAAAAAAATTCTTGAATAACTAATTTTTTTCATTTTTTGTCTCAAAAACATAGGTTATGACCCCTCGTTGGAACGAGCTCGACGAGCTCGTTCCAACGAGGGGTCATAACCTATGTTTTTGAGACAAAAAATGAAAATATTTTGAAAATTAATTGGCGATTTTTGAGAATAGCGCTGGCCGGTTTTGGCCGTTACGTTGGGTAAAGGGTTAATCTAGTACAATCTCTAACAAAACAGCATACGACTTAAACAACAGTATAGCCAACACCAATAAGAGGCCAGCATCACTGATTGCAAGCCGCAACATTTTCTTGAACTCTTAGAGACTTGTGTTGTCATCAGAAACGGTTCAAAGGTTGTGTTCAGTTCATCAGATAGAACACATGTACATATTTAAAAAGGTTGATATGAACCAAATTTTGTGGGAATAATACGATAAACCAAAAGGAATATATTTTGAAGCGACGGTGTATTAAAAATAGTAGTCACAATTGTAACAGATATTGATGTTTATGTGTATCGGGGTGTATACATATCCGTGTATCCATTTGTCATTTAATTTAGCTTTTTCCCTCTCTTTAGGATCAATTGATATTTATGTGTATCGGTGTGTATACATATCCGTGTATCCATTTGTCATTTAATTTAGCTTTTTCCCTCTCTTTAGGATCAATTGATATTTATGTGTATCGGGGTGTATACATATCCGTGTATCCATTTGTCATTTAATTTAGCTTTTTCCCTCTCTTTAGGATCAATTGATATTTATGTGTATCGGGGTGTATACATACCCGTGTATCCATTTGTCATTTAATTTATCTTTTTCTTCTCTTTAGGATCAGTATATATTTCTTCATACTGCTCTAGTGGAAGCTTTACATTGTAAAGGACAGTCAATGCCAATCGACGAGTTCAGGAAACTTTATGAAGATATCAACGGAAACGATGGAAAGACTGTTCTAGATAATGACTTCAAGGTAAATGACGTGATATTTTCACTTACGATAGGCCACATGTGTTCGACAAATGCATTGAAGAAATATCTATGGGAGGAGACCGGGATTACTGTAAAATATAAAATAGACCCAATATGTCGAAATGTCATATCCTTCACTTGCCATATAGCAAGTGTAATCATGAAGTAGGGCACACCTGTAAAACGTTTATCTCCTGATACACCTTAATCCTGTGATTTAATTGGCTGATAAGTACGATGCAAATCATATCCTAACTCACTTGAAATATTTACACAATGGTATAGCCCGGTGTAAAAACATGGATACAAAAACAAAGTGATTTTTCCAAAAATTAGTTTATGATAATAGTATATGTATTACAATTAACAATGCTGCTCATTGAAAAAACACTAATCAAAATAATATCCTCAATTTTATGTTATTCCTGGCAAAAATATAGGTCGCTATTGGAACTATATTTTAATGTGAAATTATCAATTATTCTTGTTCTCCTTCCAAAGGTCAGTTGGACAGTATTTGTTGGCTTTATGTTGTTGTGTCTCTTTGTTGAAGTCTGGGTATCTTTTTATGCCCCATTAATGGCAAGATACTTACTAATTATTCCAAAGTGTATATTGGTGACTGATTTTATTATCTGTGATACATCTCATCAGTAAAATGACTATACATTTTACCTTTTGTATTTTGTTTGACATAGCTCGTAGATCTCTTTGAAACAACATATAATAGGTTGTTTTCCTATTTTACATAATTTCAATTTTTCTTTAATCTGAAAGACCTTAGTGAGAAAATAAATTTGTTATCAATGTATATTCCAGGGCGTTTGGAAATTTATACTCGTTCAAAAACTGATACACCATTCGGCTATAGCTCAGGGTGTGATGTAAACTTCAATACACCCTGGAATATTCATGGGTAACTTATAATATCTGCCATACACTAAATGAGAACTGTATTTTAGGAATTCCTGACGTGGTAATTTTAAGCTCACCTACTGCCAAGCCTCGGCGTCCGCGTCAACGTCCGATTTTGTAAGAGTGGGTATGTAAGTAATTTTTTTTTTAAATCCTGCGATCCAGGGCTTTCAGATTGCAGTTGTGGGCTCTTTAGGGCCATGACCTCAGTACTTGGCCATTATTTTCTGGAAAATGTTCTACAAATTTTTTTAAGTTAAAACTTGGTCAATTTTCTGTTGTAAGAAGTAGTGTTAAAGTAACATTTATTGCATATTATAGTGATCTATATTGCTTATGCAGTTAAAACTAGAAGTCCTGTCATGAAATGCGCAGAAATAGCACGTGGATATGCGCGTTAATGTGCGCGTTATGACCCAATTAAAGCTATCATATTCTGTACATATGGCCTGTGCACAGGCAATGTTTCAGCCAATGGACCTCCGGGTAACCCGGAGGTCCATTGGCAGAAACATTGCTTGTGTTTGCTATGAGTAATCAGGAGAACCTGCCGTGCTGTGGATGCCATTCGATATGGCAATTGCGCCCAATTCCAACGCGCAATTAAGCCTAGATAAGCGCACTATTCGTGACAGGACTTCTAGTTCTAACTGTAGGTGTGTTTTATTGCGAGTGTAGTTTATGTGTGGTTATTGTGGTAGTTGTGCACCCCTTTTTTGCAGCACAAACAAATCTGTGAATATGCACTTGTAACAATTAAGGTCATCTCCATGAACTGAATTGTTAGAGTTTGTGTTTGAGTTTGTTTCTTCAAGCACAGTGACCGCAGGGCTTTCAGCATGCAGCTAGGGGTTATTTACGAGCATGACTACAGTATTTAACCCTTTTGTTTGTTTTTCTTGTACACAAAAACTTAATTTTCCGTTGTAAGAAATTGTGTTGAAGTGATTGTTCAGCAGCTCACCTACTTTAAAGAAGTTGTGAACATATGTGGTGGGTGACTGCGGTGCCATCGGCATGAGACGCACGTGTTCTTTTTTAAAGAATTTGATTTTGGGTTTTCCTCAAAGTCCAGTGGGTTCAAGGCTTTATACTGCATATGTCGGTTGTAGGGAGTTACCATATCCGTTGCCAATCCGAATACTGAGACTTTCTGCGCTATTTCACCTTAGATTGTCAGTCCAATTTTAGTCGTTTTTCGGTTGTAAGAAATAGCGTGCAGGTCAGCTTTGTGTATACTGCGAGGCCTTGACATCCATTAATGTGTATTGTTTTATCACAATATCACATTCATTGAGATACTAATGACTACCGTATGTGAAGATTTAAATAATTTAATTTATTTTATGTTCAAATTTTCATGCTTTTCGCGGACTCAATTTTAGTTTGTAAAAGTTTGTGTTAACCCTTTACCCAACGTAACGGTCAAAACCGGCCAGCGCGATTCTCAAAAATCGTCAATTAATTGTTATTATTTTTTCATTTTTTGTCTCAAAAACATAGGTTAAGACCCCTCATTGGAACGAGCTCGTCGAGCTCGTTCCAATGAGGGGTCATAACCTATGTTTTTGATTCAAAAAAAAAAAAATAGTTATTCAAGAATTGTTTTTGCAAGTGTCGTCTGCTTCTCATGTTAGGTAAAGGGTTAAGGGAATTTTCTTCACATTGGATCGACTATATCAAGCACCGATGTAGGCGAAGGGCCTCCCCCCTCTTGATTGAGTGCCGCATGATTTTGTTCGAACGCTTTTGCACGCCATTAAACAACATTTTTATAATGTATCGCGTAATAGTTTTCTTATTTTAACGTCGATCACAACCTTCCACATGACTATGGACATCACCTACATGTATTCGTTCTGAATGCTCCAAAGTTATTCCACGTCAGAGAAAACAAAAAACTTAATTCGGTATCTCGACGTAACCTTTTCTTGTTTCAAGCAAGATCAACTTCCGGGTCAAGTTTGCATAATTTGCATTCCTTTTGATAAAAGAGGAAATACTCGTAACGCAGTTTTGACCGTGATTGACTTACTGTTCTATATAATGCCCTGCGTAGAATCGAAGTTTCTATCCCGAGAAGATGTCAGCATCGGGGACACAAATGGGGATGGGGAGCGCAGTAGCAAAGTAGTTAGAGCATGGGGTATTAAATCGAAATGTCGACGGTAAAATCCTGACCGTCAGTAATTGGTTGCATCATTTGGAAAAACACTTAATCCTGACTGCCCACGTGGGGTCACTTAATCCTGATTTCCCACACGAGGACCCGGAAAAAACATTTAATCCTGATAGCCCAAGCGAGGGCACGAAAAGACACTTAATCCTGAAACACCCACCTGGGAATAAAGAAAGACACTTAATCCTGATTGCACACGTGGAAGCACGGAAAGACACTTAATCCTGATTGTCCACGTGGGACATGGAAAGACACTTAATCCTGATTGCCCACGTGGAGGCACGGAAAGACACTTAATCCTGATTGCCCACGTGGGACATGGAAAGACACTTAATCCTGATTGCCCACGTGGAGGCACGGAAAGACACTTAATCCTGATTGCCCACGTGGGACATGGAAATACACTGAATCCTGATTGCCCACGTGGGACATGGAAAGAGACTTAATCCTGATTGCCCACCTGGGACATGGAAAGACACTTAATCCTGATTGCCCGACATGGAGGCACGGAAAGACACTTAATCCTGATTGCCCACGTGGAGGCACGGAAAGACACTTAATCCTGATTACACACGGGGGACATGGAAAGACACTTAATCCTGATTGCCCACGTGGAGGCACGGAAATACACTTAATCCTGATTGCCCACATGGAGGCACGGAAAGACACTTAATCCTGATTGCCCACGTGGGACATGGAAAGACACTTAATCCTGATTGCCCACGTGGAGGCACGGAAATACACTTAATCCTGATTGCCCACGTGGAGGCACGGAAAGACACTTAATCCTGATTGCCCACGTGGGACATGGAAAGACACTTAATCCTGATTGCCCACGTGGGACATGGGAAGACACTTAATCCTGAAACGCCCACCTGGGAATAAAGAAAGACACTTAATCCTGATTGCCCACGTGGAAGCACGGAAAGACACTTAATCCTGATTGCCCACGTGGGACATGGAAAGATACTTAATCCTGATTGCCCACGTGGGACATGGAAAGATACTTAATGCTGATTGTCCACGTGAGACATGGAAACACACTCAATCCTGATTGCCCACGTGGAGGCATGGAAAGACACTTAATCCTGATTGCCCACCTGGGACATCGAAAGACACTTAATCCTGATTGCCCAACATGGAGGCACGGAAAGACACTTAATCCTGATTGCCCACGTGGAGGCACGGAAAGACACTTAATCCTGATTACCCACGTGGGACATGGAAAGACACTTAATCCTGATTGCCCACGTGGAGGCACGGAAATACACTTAATCCTGATTGCCCAAATGGAGGCACGGAAAGACACTTAATCCTGATTGCCCACGTGGGACATGGAAATACACTTAATCCTGATTGCCCACGTGGAGGCACGGAAATACACTTAATCCTGATTGCCCACGTGGAGGCACGGAAAGACACTTAATCCTGATTGCCCACGTGGGACATGGAAAGACACTTAATCCTGATTTCCCACGTGGGACATAGGAAGACATTTAATCCTGATTGCCCACGTGGAGGCACGGAAATACACTTAATCCTGATGGCCCACGTGGAGGCACGGAAATACACATAATCCTGATTGCCCACGTTGGACATGGAAGGACACTTAATCCTGATTGCCCACGTGGGACATGGTAAGACACTTAATCCTGATTGCCCACGTGGGACATGGGAAGACATTTAATCCTGATTGCCCAACGTGGAGGCACGGAAATACACGTAATCCTGATTGCCCAACGTGGAGGCACGGAAATACACTTAATCCTGATTGCACACGTGGGACATGGAAAGACACTTAATCATGATTGCCCTCGTGGAGTCACGGAAATACACTTAATCCTGATTGCCCACGTGGAGGCATGGAAATACACTTAATCCTGAGTGCCCAACGTGGAAGCACGGAAATACACTTAATCCTGATTGCCCACGTGGGACATGGAAAGACACTTAATCCTGAATGCCCACGTGGGACATGGAAAGACACTTAATCCTGATTGCCCACGTGGAGGCACGGAAAGACACTTAATCCTGATTGCCCACGTGGGACATGGAAATACACTTAATCCTGATTGCCCACGTGGAGGCACGGAAAGACACTTAATCCTGATTGCCCACGTGGGACATGGAAAGACACTTAATCCTGATTGCCCACGTGGGACATGGAAAGAAACTTAATCCTGATTGTCCACGTGGAGGCACGGAAATACACTTAATCCTGATTGCCCATGTGGAGGCACGGAAATACACTAAATCCTGATTGCCCACGTGTGACATGGGAAGACTCTTAATCCTGATTGCCCACGTGGGGGCACGGAAAGACACTTAATCCTGATTGCCCACGTGGAGGCATTGGAATTCACTTAATCCTGATTGCCCACGTGGGACATGGTAAGACACTTAATCCTGATTGCCCACGTGGGATATGGAAATACACTTAATCCTGATTGCCCACGTGGAGGCACGGAAATACACTTAATCCTGATTGCCCACATGGAGGCACGGAAATACACTTATTCCTGATTTCCCACGTGGGACATGGAAAGACACTTAATCCTGATTGCCTACGTGGGACATGGTAAGACACTTAATCCTGATTGCCCACGTGGAGGCACGGAAATACACTTAATCCTGATTGCCCACGTGGAGGCACGGAAAGACACTTAATCCTGATAGCCCACGTGGGACATGGAAAGACACTTAATCCTGATTGCCCAACGTGGAGGCACGGAAATACACTTAATCCTGATTGCCCACGTGGGACATGGAATGACACTTACTCCTGATTGCCCACGTGGGACATGGAAAGACACTTAATCCTGATTGCCCACGTGGAGGCACGGAAATACACTTAATCCTGATTGCCCAGGTGGGACATGGAAAGACACTTAATCCTGATTGCCCACGCGGGACATGCTAAGACACTTAATCCTGATTGCCCACGTGGGGACATGGAAAGACACTTAATCCTGATAGCCCACGTGGGACATGAAAAGACACTTAATCCTGATTGCCCAACGTGGAGGCACGGAAATACACTTAATCCTGATTGCCCACGTGGGACATGGAAAGACACTTACTCCTGATTGCCCACGTGGGACATGGAAAGACACTTAATCCTGATTGCCCACGTGGGTCACGGAAATACACTTAATCCTTATTGCCCACGTGGGGCATGGAAATACACTTAATCCTGATTGCCCACGTGGGACATGGTAAGACACTTAATCCTGATTGCCCACGTGGGACATGGAAATACACTTAATCCTGATTGCCCACGTGGGTCACGGAAATGCACTTAATCCTTATTGCCCACGTGGGACATGGAAATACACTTAATCCTGATTGCCCACGTGGGACATGGAAAGACACTTAATCCTGATTGCCCACGTGGAGGCACGGAAATACACTTAATCCTGATTGTCCACCTGGGACATGGAAAGACACTTAATCCTGATTGCCCACATGGAGGCACTGAAAGACACTTAATCCTGATTGCCCACGTGGGACATGGAAAGCCACTTAATCCTGATTGCCCACGTGGGACATGGAAAGACACTTAATCCTTATTGCCCACGTGGAGGCACTGAAAGACACTTAATCCTGATTGCCCACGTGGGAAATGGAAATACACTTAATCCTGATTGCCCACGTGGGACATTGTAAGACACTTACTCCTGATTGCCCAACATGGAGGCACGGAAATACACTTAAGCCTGATTGCCCACGTGGGACATGGTAAGACACTTAATCCTGATTGCCCACGTGTGACATGGAAAGACACTTAATCCTGATTGCCCACGTGGGACATGGAAAGACACTTAATCCTGATTACCCGCGTGGGACATGGAAAGACACTTAATCCTGATTGCCCACGTGGGACATTGAAATAAACTTACTCCTGATTGCCCACGTGGGACACTTCATCCTGATTGCCCACGTGGGACATGGAAAGACACTTTATCCTGATTGCCCACGTGGAGGCACGGAAAGACTCTTAATCCTGATTGCCCACGTGGGACATGGAAAGACACTTAATCCTGATTGCCCACGTGGGACATGGAAAGGCACATAATCCTGATTCCCCACGTGGGACATGGAAAGACACCTAATCCTGATTGCCCACGTGGGACAAGAAAAGACACTTAATCCTGATTGCCCACGTGGGACATGGAAAGACACTTAATCCTGATTACCCACGTGGAGGCACGGAAATACACTTAATCCTGATGGCCCACGTGGGACATGGAAAGACACTTAATCCTGATTGCCCACGTGGGCATGGACTGACACTTAATCATGATTGCCCACACGGAGGCACGGGAAGACACTTATTCCTGATTGCCCACGTGGAGGCACGGAAATACACTTAATCCTGATTTCCCACGTGGGGAAACGAAAAGTCACTTAATCATGATTGTCCATGTTGGGACACGGAAATACACTTAATCCCGATTGCTCTCGTCGGGACACGGAAGTACACTTAATCCTGATCGCCCACATGGGGGCAAGGAAAGACACTTAGTCCTGATTGCGCACGTGGAGACACGGAAAAACACTTAATCCTGATGACGAACGTGAGGACATGGAAAGGACATTAATCCTTATAGCCCACATGGGGAAGGAAATACACTTAATCCTGACGGCCCACGTGAGGACAGGGGTAGACAATTAATCCCGATTGCCCACACGGGGGCAATGGAAAACACTTAATCCTGATTGCCCACGAAAAGGCTCGAAATGACACTTAATCCTGATTGCCCACGAAGAGGTGCGGAAAGAAACTTAATCCTGATGGCCCACGCGAGGACACCGAAAGACACTTAATTGTGAATGCCCACGTGGTGGCAAGGGAATACACTTAATCCTGATTGCCAGCGTTGTGTCATTCAAAGGCACTTAATCACGAATGCCCACGCTGGGGCATCGGAAGACACTTAATCCTGATTGCCCATGTACGGACACGGAATGACCCTTAATCCCGATTGCCCATGTGGGGCACGGGAAGACACCTAATCCTGAAACGCCCACCTGGGAACAGTGAAACACACTTAATCCTGATTGCCTACGTGGAGGCGCCGACAGACACTTAATTCTGATTGCCCACGTGGGGACACGGAAAGACTCTTACTCCCGATTGCCCACATGGGGGCATGGAATAAAACTTATTCACGATTGCCCACGTGGGCACAGGGAAATGCACTTAATCCTGATTGCCCTTTGTTGAGGGACAGACAGAAACATAATCTTGCTTGCACACGCGTGGGCGGGGGGCGGTGGGGGGGGGGGGGTGGAGGGCGGTCGGTAGGGAAAGACACTTAATCCTGATTGCGCATGTGGGGACACAAAGCAACACTTGGTCCTGATTGCAGAAAGTGTGGCAGGGAAACACGCTTAATCCTGATTGAAAACTTTGGGACTCGGATACCCACCTGTCTACACGGAAAGACACTTAATCCCGATTGCAACTTGGACACACGGAATTACACTTAATTTTGATTGCCCACGCGATCACACGGCAATGCACATACTTCGGACTGCACACTTGGGGAACGGAAATACACTTAATCCCGAATGCCCATGTGGAGACACGGAAAGACACTTAATCATGATTGCCCACCTGGTAACACAGAAATACACTTAATCCTGATTGCCACTTGGACACACGGAAGTACACTTAATCTTGATTGTCCACGCGGACACACGGAAATACAAATAATCCGGACTGCACCTTTGATGAACGGAAGTACACTTAATCCCGAATGCCCACGTGAGGGCACAGGAATATACTTAATCATGATTGCCTATGCGGAGAAACGGGTTACACTTAATCTCGATTGCCCACGTGGGGACACGGAAAAACACTTAATCCTGATTGCCCACGTGGGGACATGGAATACACTTTATCCTGATTGCCCACGTGGGGACACGGAAAGACACTTTATCTCGATCGCCCACGTGGAACACCGAAATACACTTAATTCTAATTACCCACGGGTGGGGGTTGGGGGGGGGGGGTGCACGAAAAAAAACTTAATCCTGTTTGCCAACGTGGGGCACGGAAATATACTTAATACTGATTGACAATGTGGGGACACTGAAAGACACTTAATCCCAATGGCCCATCCGAGGACACAGAAAAACATTTAATTGTTAATGCCCACGTGGTGGCAAGGGAATACACTTAATCCTGATTGCCAACGTTGTGGCATTGAAAAACACTTAATCTTGATTGCCCAAGTTGGGGCATTGGAAGACACTTAATCCTGTTTGCCCAGGTGGGGACACGGAAAGACAATTAATCCTGATTGCACACTACAAGGGGCGGACAGACACTTAATCCTGATGGCCCACGTAAGGACAAGGAAAGACACTTAATCCTGATTGCCAACGTTGTGGCATTGAAAGACACATAATCCTGGTTGCCCACGCTGGGGCATCGGAATACTCTTAATCCTGATTGCCCTAGTGGGGACACGGAAAGACACTTAATCCCGATTGCCCACTTGGGGACACGGAATGACCCTTAATCCCGATTGCCCATCTGGGGCACGGGGAGACACCTAATCCTGACCCCCCCCCCCCCCCACACCTGGGAACAAAGAAACACACTTACTCCTGATTGCTCACGTGGACACACTTAATCAAGATTGTGCATATGGGGACACGGAAAGACACTTATTCCTGATTGCCCACATGGGGGCATGGAATTAAACTTATTCAAGTTTGCCCACGTGGGGACAGTGGAATACACTTAATCCTGATTGCCCACGTTGAGGCGCAGAAAGAAACATAATCTTGATTGCACACGCATGGGGGGGAGTGGGCGGCAGAGAAAGACACTTAATCCTGATTGCGCATGTGGGGACACAAAACAACACTTAGTCCTGATTGCACAAATGGGGGCAGGGAAACACGCTTAATCCTGATTGACCAGGGGGAACTCGGAGATACACTTAATCGTGACTAACCACCTGTCTACACGGAAAAACACTTAATCCTGATTGCCACTTGGACACACGGAAGTACACTTAATCTTGATTGCCCGCGCGATCAAACGGAAATACACATACATCGGACTGCACACTTGGGGAACGGAAATACACTTACTCCCGAATGCCCATGTGGAATCACGGAAATACACTTAATCATGATTGCCCACCTGGTAACACAGAAATACACTTAATCCTGATTGCCCATGCGGGCACACGGAAGTACACATAATCCAGACTGCACTCTTGATGAACGGAAATACACTTAATCCTGAATGCCAACGTGGTGGCTCAGAAATATACTTAATCATGATAGCCCACCTGGAGAAACGGAACGCAGAAATACACTTAATCTTGATTGCCCATGTGGGGACACGGAAAGTCACTTGATCCTGATTGTCCCTAAGTGGGGCAAGGAAATATGCTTAATCCTGATTGCTCACATGGGACACGAAAGGACTCTTAATCCCGATTGGCCAGGTGGGGACACGGAAAGACAATTAATCCTGATTGCCCACGTGGGGACGTGGAAATACACTTAATCCAGCTAGCCCACGGGGGGAGGGGACAAAGAAAGACACTTAATCTCGATTGCCCACGTGAAACACCGAAATACTCTTAATTCTGATTGTCCACGTGTGTGTGTGTGGGGGGGGGGGGGGGCACTTAATCATGTTTGCCCACGTGGGGTACGGAAATACACTTAATACTGATTGACCATGTTGGGGCAGGGGAAGACACTTAATCCTGATTGCCCTCGTGGTGACACGGAACGACACTTAATGCTGATCGCCCACGTGTGGTAACGGAAATGCATTTAATCCTGATTGCCCACATGGATGGGGGCAAGGAAAGACACTTAACCCTGAATGCCCACACGGGGGCAAGGAAAGACACTTAATCCTTATTGCCCTCGTGGGGACACGGAAAAACAATTAACCCTGATGGCCCGCGTAAGAACACGGGAACACACTTAATCCTGATTTGAGGCATTGATAGGAACTTAATCCTGATTGCCCTCGTGGGGTCACGAAAGTACACTTAATCCAGTTTGCCCACGAGGTGCACGGAAATACACTTATTCCGGAAACGCCTACCTGGGAACAAAGAAATCACTTAATGCTGATTGTCCACGTGGGACCACCGACAGACACTTAATCCTGATTGCCCAGGTTGGGTCATCGGAAGACACTTAATCCTGATTGCCCACGTGGGCTCACGTAAATACACTTAATCCTGTTTGCCCACGTGGGAGACGGAATTACACTTATTCCTGAAACGCTCACCCGGGGAAGACACTTAGTCCTGATTGCACACGTCGTGGCAGGGAAACAAGCTTAATCCTGATTGACCACGTTGGGACTCGGATAGACACTTAATCGTGACTACCCACATGTGGACACGGAAAGACACTTAAGCCTGGTTGCCCAAGTGGTGATAAGGAAAGTCACTTAATCCCGATTGCCACGTGGGGACCGGGAAATACACATAATCCGGACTGCACACTTGGGGAACGGAAATACACTTAATCCTGATTGACCACGAGGGGACACGGAAGACACTTAATCCTGATTTTGCCCAGGAGGGGACACGGAAAGACACTTAATCCTGATTTTGCCCAGGAGGGGTCATGGAAATACGCTTAGTCCTGATTGCCCTTGTGGGGACACAGAAAGGCAATTAATCCTGATTGACCACGGGGGACACGAAAGGACAGTTAATTCTGATTGCCCATGTGCGGACACGGAAATACACTTAATCCTAATTCACCACGTGGGGACATGAAAAGCCACTTAATCCTTATTGCCCACGTGGGGACGCGGGAAGACACTTAATCCTGATTCCTCAGGTGGGGGCATGGCATGACACTTAATTCTGATTGCCCACGCGCGTAATTGAACACTTGAGGCACGGAAATACAGTTAATCCAGAATGCGCACGTTGGGGCACGGAAATATAGTTAATTCCGAATGCTCACGTTGGGGCACGGAAATACACTTAATTATGATTGGCCATGGGAGAACACGGAAAGGCACTTATTCATGATTTTCTAACTGGGTGGCACGGGAAGACACTTAATTCTGATCGACAACGTGGGGGGCACCAGAAAGACACTTAATCCTGATTGCCCACGTGGGGGCATCAAAAGACACTTAATCATGTTTGCCCACGTGGGGGCACGGAAAGGCAGTTAATTCTGATTGCACACTTGGGGCACGGAAATACACTTAATGCCCACATGGGTTCACGGAAAGACACTTATTCTTGATTGCCCACGTTGTGGCACGGAAAGACATATAATCTTGATTCCACACGTGAGGGCAGGCAAAGACACTTAATCCTGATTGCCCGCGTGGGGACTCGGAAAGACACATAATCCTGATTGCACACTTGGGACACGACAAATAGACTTAATCCCGAATGACCACTTGGGGACACGGAAAGACACTTCGTCCCGAATGCCCACATTGGGGACACGGAAAGGCACTTGATCCTGATTACCCACCTGGGGGCACAGGAAGACACTTAATCATGGTTGCCCACGTGGGGCACGGAAAAAAAACTTAATCCTAATTACCCAAGTGGGGACACGGAAAAACACTTAATCCTGATTGGCCATGTGGGGGAGGGGGCACGCAAATACCCTTAATACTGATTGTCCATTTGGGGACACGAAAATACTCTTAATCCTGTGATTGCCCACGTGTGGCACGGGAAGACACTTAATCCAGATTGCCCACGTGGGGACACGGAAAGACACATATTCCTGATTGCCCATGTGGGGCACGGAAATACACTTAATCCTGATTGCCGTTGTGGGGGCACGGAAATACCCTTAATCATGATTGACCATGGGGGACACTGAAAGGCACTTAATCATGACTGGCCACGTGGGGACGCGGAAAGACACTTTATCGTGATTGTCCACGTGAGGACACGGAAAAACACTTTATCCTGAGTGCCCACGTGAAGACACGGAAAGACACCTAATTCCGATGGCCCACGTGGGGAAATGGAAAGACACTTAATCCTGATTGCCCATGTGGGGACACAGAAAAACAATGAATCCTGAGTGCCCACGTGGGGACACGGAAAGGCACTTAATTCTGATGGCCCACGTGGGAAAATGGAAAGACACTTAATCCTGATTGCCCATGTGGGGACACAGAAAAACAATGAATCCTGAGTGCCCACGTGGGGACACGGAAAGACACTTAATTCTGACAGCCCACGCGGGAAAATGGAAAGACACTTAATCCTGATTGCCCATTTGGGGACACGGAAAAATACTTAATCCTGATTGCCCAACGTGGGGGGTGGGGAGGAAATACACTTATTCCTGATTGCCCACGATGGGCACGGGCAGACACTTAATCCTGATTGCCCACGTGGGAGCATGGAATGACACTTAATCCTGATTGTTCACGTGGGGCCCGGGAGGACACTTAATCCTGATTGTTCATGTGGGAGCATGGAATGACACTTAATCCTGATTGTTCACGTGGGGCACGGGAGGACACTTAATCCTGATTGCCCACGTGGGAGCATGGAATGACACTTAATCCTGATTGTTCACGTGGGGCACGGGAGGACACTTAATCCTGATTGTTCATGTGGGAGCATGGAATGACACTTAATCCTGATTGTTCACGTGGGGCACTGGAGGACACTTAATCCTGATTGCCCACATGGGAGCATGGAATGACACTTAATCCGGATTGTTCACGTGGGGATGCGGAAATACACCTAATCCTGATTGCCCACGATGGGCACGGGCAGACACTTAATCCTGAGCACGCAAAGCTGCTTATCCTGATTGCCTACGTGGGGGCATGGCAAAACCCTTAATTCTTATTCCCCACGTTGGGGCACTGAAATACACTTCATTCTGGTTGTCCAGGTGGGGGCACGGGAGGGCACTTAATCCCGATTGCCCACGTGAGAGCACGGAAAGACACTTAATCCTGACTGGCCACGTCGGGACGTGGAAAGACACTCGATGTTGACATCAGACCCCCGATTCGATTAAAGATTCGATTCGAGAATAGAAATTCCAATTTGCTGGGTCCAAGTTCTACACAACAATAATGATGATTTACTTTAAAAGCAATTGTATGATAAAACGTATAAAGGACCCTGCAAAGATTTTTTGTATTCATCCTTGTTAGGGAAAGGGATTGGGCTAAATTTGTTGTTCTGCAAATGGTTTTCAAACAGTTTCAGGCATTATTTCGGGAAAATCTTATTATGGGAATATGGGTGTTGTTTGTCCCTCCCCTCCTCAAATTTACCATATAAATAACAGGTTCCCGTGTGTTGAAGGCGTACTGGAACCTCCTCCGACCAGGTTTAAATGGCCTGTAAACAATTCAAGCGATTATTCTATCTTGATCTCTGCTTAACCCTTTACCCAACGTAGACGACATCTAAATTTATTATTTTAAATATCATTTTTTTATTTTTTTTCAAAAAAATTCAAAAAAACCATATCATGTGACCCCTCTTTGGAACGAGCTCGACGAGCTCGTTCCAAAGAGGGGTCAAATGATATGGTTTTGTTGAAATTTTTCGAAAAATAACATTTTTTCAGCTGCTGAATTTGCATCTTACGCGGGCGGATGCGGGCGATTCGTTGGGTAAAGGGTTAATACGGGGCACTCATTGGAAGGTTGGTAGAGTATGTCGTATCTCTGCGTATAGACATGTGTTTAATGGTCATCAAAACGAACTATTTTCATATTCTGTTCACTCTAGTAAAAGGGGGTCGGTATAAATATGAAAAAATGCTTCCTTCTCAAGTTTTGTTTTTAATTATTTTCCAACTTTAATCTTCGGTGAAAATCATATCTCGTTCTGCAAATGTTCTGTGTTCTGTAAAAGGAGAACAATGCTAAAATACACTCGGTACTTAGAAGCTTAGCAGTTAATTATCATAAGTTTTTTTTTATATTATTGTCAGAAACTTGAAACAGTGTATTCTGGATACAACAGCAAATTTACGGCTGGAAAGAAAGCAGAAAATATTCCAAAAAATCGTGATCAAAACGTTCTGCCAGGTAAGTTGTTAATACAAACATAGACTGGTATGTGATAACAAAATCTTACTTATACGATATTGTTTTCTTTCCCAGAATTTCTCGTTATCAATCCCGGTAGATATGTCTTCAAACACGGTTGATGTGAAGTGGATCAAACTAGAGCTCTCCTCCTTGATACGTTACCAGGCGCAACACATTTGTTGAAATATAAATCGTTCACTGTAATTCGTCGAAACCCAGTCATGAAATTGGCGTTATCAGGCATGATAGAGTAGTCGGAAGATGCGTTTTTGTATGATGAGGAATTAATGATGGCATTATGTAATGATTAGGTGGATGAAGAGAAGAAAGGAGAAGAAAGGAGATATATTTCAACGCAAACTAAGATTCAGACTCGTTTTATCGAATAGTCAGATGAGATACAGTTCAGTCGCCGTAGATTGGCCGTAATCCATGTGTGGGCAGTGATGTCCACGCATGTGTTTACCAGGTACTATAAATCATCATCAGCAAAATTTTAATTAATGAAGCACCGGGTTGTAGCCGGTGCTTCATTAATTAAATCGTTGATGATTATTCCTATAATTAGTGTTTGGAATCAAATACTATTGCGTCCGTGGGATTACTGCCCATCCGTGGAAAATGACCAGTCCACGGCGACTGTACTGTAGTTCAACTATCCGAACGTCGCGTCAGCACCAGGTGGGGAAGCCATTCGGATAACTGAACTAGTACAAGAGGAAAATTCGGACTTTGGTAACACTTTACCTAACGTAACGGCCAAAACCGGCCAGCGCTATTCTCAAAAATCGCCAATTAATTTTCATTATTTTTTTTCATTCTTTGTCTCAAAAACATAGGTTATGACCCCTCGTTGGAACGAGCTCGTCGAGCTCGTTCCAACGAGGGTTCATAACCTATGTTTTTGAGACAAAAAATGAAAAAAATTAGTTATTCAAGAATTATTTTTGCAAGTGTCGTCTGCTTTTCAGGTTAGGTAAAGGGTTAAAAGAACGAGAAACAATAACATTGTCATAAAACATTAACATATCTGAGAACATTTTGTAATTATTTGTTTTGGGTTTAATAAAAGAGGAGGTTATTTCTTGCTCAGTTTCCTATCGGCCTAGATATTAGCCCGAGGTAAGTTCATATCAGCCTGATGTTTTCACAGAGGTATAAAGATTTACACTTACACTGTATATGTTGTTAAAACACTATATATGTTGTTGACGCAGGGTATTCGAAATCGTTGACCCTTCCGACTTTGCACGCCGTTTTGTTCCGTTGCCGTCTGACAATGCGCGCCGTTTTCCGTTGCCCTTCTGACTTTGCACGTAGTTTGCGTTGTGGTCACGCTATTTCTCGAGGTTCAGGCTCGTTTCATGTACCGGGAAAATGCACTACTCGACACTGGAAACAATATCGCACACAATTTTGCGTGCTGGTGAACACGCCCATGTGAGATTTCGAAAATGTTCGATATACCGAATTCAAAAACGAATCGCAGAACCGAGTTGAGAATAACACACGGGGCCTAACACAAGTTCGATGGGACAAAGGCCAAGACACAAAAGTTCGGCAGAAGGGACAAATTAATGATCTAATCTTACTTTTTAGTCCGTAGACTAAAACTGTTGTTCAATTCCTCAGCGCATTTTAGAGAAAGTTGTGCAGAAAGTAAAATGACCTTCATCGGTGAATGATATTATGTTAAAGATTGCACATAACATTGAACATATAACACAAACATATAAAATGAATTTGGCTGAAACCTTTTGCCTATAAGCCCTTTGTTCTGGTGAACGTTTTGTTCTTGAAACCTATGTATGCACGATTCTGGAAGCGCAGTGCATATGTCAGAAAAAATCTTTTTTTTTTTAATTCTTATTTCATATTAGAGACATAAACGAGAATCTCGTATAATATATTATTTATTCAACTCTTCAAGCATATTTGAATATCTATAAAGTCCAATGGTGTATTAGAAAGACAATGTTGGAATATGGGAAATATTTTTTTTTTTTGTTGAAGAAAATATTGAGGAGACGTAGCCCACGGAACATTGTTTTCAAACCGCTCATGAGACGAAACAATCCCTGGAGTATACCATTCATTATAATGATAAACTTCTACAATGATTACGTGTTGTTATCTTCTCATTTGTCAACTCAATAATTTATCCAAAGGACAAACTCAGCAAGAGTTATTCATAAACAATCGCAATTCAAAATTTATTGTTTTTTTTATTATTTTGTCTAAAGAACATACATGTAGCTTATGAACTCCTAATTGGAATGAGCTTGTTTCACTTAGCTATGTTTTTGAGGCAAAAATAATGAAATTTGTTAGTTATTGAATTAATTATGAAATGAGTTATACCACCTTATAGTCCCGTTAAATGTTGTGAACATCAGCATTTGGCCTTGTTGGAAGTCAGGTGCCCTTTTCAACAGACCTTGTATTCTCCTACAATAAGAACTTCGTGATGTTAACCCATACACACTGACGTCGAAATATGTAAATGGCAAGCAATAGATTCTTCCTTTATTCTACCCCCATTCAGAACGGTAATTGACATCTCAAACAGCTATTGTTTTCCGCTTCATTCGTGTTTTATTCCACTGTCTAGATGTAGAGTGCGCGAGGTGTCGATTACTTTATAAAAGTGGATTGTACCTCTCAAATACTGTGAAAGTCGTTAGCTCACTTTTAATGTGATTGACCACAGATCACGAGCTGAATATCAGTAAATGTTTAATTGGCCCCATCTGTTGATTTCATTTTGTTTATTTTAGCTGATAGTGAGCGCCCAATTCTCTCTAGCCGGATACCGGGTTGCAATGATTACATAAATGCAGTGTTTCTTCCGGTAAGTATCTTGCACAGCCAGCGTGATGAAGCCACAGACGTCTAGCGCTAGTGTTGTCAACTAGGGGTGCCACTATTTTTGATTTAACTGATAAATTATTTGGAGGAGAAACTCTGTTATAATCGTTTGATCGTGTCCACGTGACCCCTTAAGATTATTAACAGAACAAACATATATACTACTGAGAGAGAGAGAGAGAGAGAGAGAGAGAGAGAGAGAGAGAGAGCACAGCTCAATCTTCGTCCGAACGTCATATTTGGAGTTACCAGGAAGTGGATACACAGACTAATATTAATTATATTATGTGACTGAAGATTCCCTCGTTTGGTTTGTGTCTACTGTGGCCTTCAAAGTCAAGGACAATCTAGCAATATGCTTGCCCTTCGAGTTTAGAGGCCACAGTTGAGACGAAACAACAAGAGAATTTTCAGTCACATAATATGAATAGCATTAATAGTAAAGTGTCTGAACACATATTCCATAAATTTCCCATTGATCCGAAACACATGTTGACAGCAAGATGGATTGTTCTCAATGTATATTTCTAGGCATTCAAAAAGAGTAAAAAATTACCTTTTATTCCACAGGAAAAATACGAATCGACTATACCGTGAATTGTCGACAGGCGACTAATCGAATATTAAGTATATTCCACAATTATCAAATTATCGATTTTCTAAACTCGGCCTGAGTGGAGCGGCCTCTAGGATGATGAGAGATTAGCGGCATTGTATTCCTTTACTATTGCCGCTGATGATTTGTATGTGACACGATGCTCGGTCAAAGCACTGTAAATACTTTCCTGCAGTGTGTCACATAACGGCATCTTGTTAGTTTAATGGAAGCTACTCCAGACCAAGCTTTCAGGCCACCAGTCTAAATCTGTGCTGAATTCGACGCTGTTATGGGCTTTTCGTCCATCCACTTTTTGGGGAGTTTTTTCACGCAGACGACTGTTGAAAAGTCTCCTAACTCACAAAGACATACATATATTCTTTTGTGATGCAGTTATATATATTCTGATCAATAAATATTTAATTCCCTTTCAAAACATGCTATAAACCATTTGGTCTCCGTTCATAAATTTGATAAACAGTATTTAAGTCACATTCCTCCTTTCTTATTGAATTCATTGGGGTGTGTTTTTGGCTATATCGCAAATTCTCCGTCAGACCTATTTTATCACTTTTCAATTCTAGAACGGTGCGTCCATCCGCTGCTTGGCGACCTTTCATTAATATTCGTGCATTTTTCTTCCGAACGTTGAACAATGATCCAGGCATTGTTCGGTAAATAATACCAGAACATTTTCTCATTATTGTGAGTTATTTGGCATAGAGTTTACTTATTTGGTTGATTGAAACGCCTATCTACGCCTATTTACACCCATCGATACAAACAGGAAAGTCCCTATGAACAACAGTGTTCTCTTGCGAATGATGAACACGCTAACAAAATAAAGCGAGGACGTTTAGAACAAAAACGTAAAGCACCCGAAAAAGGATTTTGAGTTCATTTAAACTGTAGTACTGTAGGTACACAATGATCCCTTTCATTCGATATTTTGATAGCGTTCTCTATTCGTTTGGGGTAAGAACAGCACTAAACAAGACGACCTCTGTCGGGTTTCTCGTTTTCTGTGATGGAAGTATCTGTTCGTTCATTTAGTTAGCGCTTTACTTAGTACAGTTAAAACTAGAAGTCCTGCCACGAACAGTGCGCTTATCTAGACTTGATTGCGCGTATGAATTGCGCGCAATTGCCATATCGAATGGCATCCAAAGCACGGCAGGTTCTCCTGGTTACAAATAGCAAACACGGGCAATGTTTCAGCCAATGGACCTCCGGGTTACCCGGAGGCCCATTGGCTGAAACATTGCTCGTGCATAGGCCATATTTACAAAATTTGATAGCCTTACTATGGCCATATCGCGTAGATTAACGCGCATATCGACGTGCTGTTTGTGCGCATTTCAGGACAGGACTTTTAGTTTTAACTGTAGGAACGCCCGAGTAGGGGTATCGGGAGTTCTTCCTGTTCTTGATGGTGGAAGTGAGTCGAATTACGGCGTTAAACGAAGAGGTGACGGACTGCTGAGCTGCTTTGGAAATATCTTTCTATAGACACCTGGGTCAATTACTGTATAATGGGGATCAGAATAGGGCGAGTCGACTGTCCATTAGCAAGTTTGAGACGCAAGTGTTTTGAGAAAGAACTCTATATGCGTTGAGCAGACATTTTGGAGACGAGCGTGGTGGGGGATATATGTGCGGGGAACAACAGAGAGGGACTGGGAGAATACGGTGGCTACCTTCACAAACCAGCAAGATGGTCCGTAGGGGAAAGTCAAGAAATCGGAATCCTAGGACTATGAACGTGAAAGACATCAAAATCTAAGGATTCTATCGAAATGTAAATGGAATATATGCATTGATCGAGTTGTGCGGGGACTTTGATGTCATGGGCTTAAGCGAGACACACTTAAAAATGATGAACGGGTAGATGAAGTGGTTGGGTTTGTGTGGATAGTTGTAGGACGAACTGAAGGGTACAAACAGAATGAGAGGGTATTAAAACCTTCATTGGTCACAGAAACGACAGGTGACAGTACCCCGACTGAAAATCATCCGTCCCTTATCGAAGGAAAAATTGCCTGATAAACAAGTTTTTTTAGTCGTCCTAATTAGAGTAGAAAATGAATGTTGTTCATGTGATTTATACTCAAGATGATTTGAATAGTGTAGAACTTACCAGTGTGTGTGTGTGGGGGGGGGGGGGGGGGGGGGGGGTGCTGTATAATATAATACTGATGGGAGATTTTAATGGAATAAAATGCCGGAAATCATAATTTACATTCTAAAATCACTTGGGTTAAAAATTAACCCACACCAAATAGATTGAGTGAATATGAATCCAGTTCGGTTCACAATCACTCAACCCAGTTAGTTTGGTTTGATTTTTCAACCGAACTCATTTTAGTGTTTAACAGTAATGTGTGGAAGCTGTTAGAATCAATACATTAGATCGGTGGGCAAACTGGGGTTTAGGAAAATGTATCGGACTTTGTGTGTAGTGAAATTTATTTCATTTTATTTATTTATTTATTTATTATGGTTTAACGACACTTTAACAGCCAAGGTCACATCGTGTCGGTGACTTGTACGGGTGAAGGAAGCCGGATTACCCGGAGAAAACCGAGCAACGACGAGTAGCTGCCCGCTCCCCAACATCGTAACTCCTCACTGCAGCACAGGCATGGTTAGATTGGTTGATGGCATGCGCCTTAGTTCATGGTGTCATCGTGCCCCATGTGGACAATCAGGGTTAAATGCCTTGCCCAACGACACAAAGCAGGAGTTCGAATCGATCGCTCAGACGGTCACCCATCCAAGGACTAACCGGGCTCGACGTTGCTTAACTTCTCTGATCGGACGAGAACCGGATACCGCAACGCCACCGCGTCCCAGTGCGTAGTAAATGAAACAGATGAGGTACGACAAGTGGTCTCAAAAGTAAAGAGTTGAAAAGCAGGAGGAAGGAAGAATTCCTTGACCAGTTCCTACAAAGGTGTGGTAAGGAATTGTATAGAATCCTAATGGCAAGTTCGACTTCGTCACAAAAAAGATATATCCGAAGAGATGTGGAGAAGCAATGTTGCGTTTATACACAAAAAAGGTATAACGAAATATTGGACCATTGCCGGGAGATCTCTGTCAGCAGCAAAGTTCAGAATGGGAGGTTGGAGAGATAAGTGTTTCTTGTGGGGGATCCGGAATGGCATCCGGAGGGGGAGGAGTGTCCCGGATCGCCCTTTCACGTAAGACTAAACAAGAAAAAGATGTGGTTGGAGTTTCTTGTTGCTAAAAAAAGTATATAACAAATGGTGGGGAGGGGTGCGAAAGCTTGAGGACATGGACTGAAGAGATGAATTTGCTGGAACTTGGAAAACATTATAAAAAAATTACAAAGTGAACTTAGTCTGGGTGACGTAACAACAAAACGGGTGTCTATTGAAATAGGTTCCAACCATGGGAGTAGTATGTCTCGCACCGTCCATGCCACACTGGCAAAAACCCGGAAGCGACTCATGTTACGTGATCCAGTGTCGCAATGTTGGATCGCCATGATACCCCGCGTGATCGGCCATGTTGTGACGGTATCACCATAGTGATACGTGATCTCAGTACACATGGGCTCCGCGTGTTGTTAGGGTGAACCCTGTTTCCGTCATTCATTTTATATACCAGATACCGCCATCTTGGTTCCTGTAGAAACGCGAGGTTGCTGTGTAGCCCACTACCCTCAAATAAGACGGGGTTATCTTTGGGGAATGTGGTCCTTTGTATAAGAGTAAATCTAATTACCCAAATAGACCCGGAATTCACTCAAAACCATCAACAAACCACAAAAAATCACTGAGACGGACTTGGTGAAGCCCCAATTTATAATAGTAGCACGTAGTGCTATGAGGTGCGCTTTATGAAACTGGAGTAATTGTCTGTCTCAGAGTTCCTCCAAATCTTAGGATATTTTGTCTTATCCCCACAAATAAACCTTGACCTGCCCTGTCTAGGATATGACTTCCCATGCCTCCCTATAAAGTATTCTGAATTCTTAAGATGTGTTTGTTAGCTAGTGTGAAATGTACACATCACATGTAGGACATAGGCACATGTTGAATGTTCTAGAGTGCTATTGCACAATAGTCACACAATACATGCAACACATAAGGGTATTTGACGATACCTACCATATAGTGTACTATGTGAGGATACCTTTTGGGGATACACGACTGATGGTGGTGACTATGGGCAAGTCAAAATCGGTGGTTTAGGCCTTGAGGTGGCCTAGAAGGCCGGGACAAACAGGTACTAAGAGCCATAACATAGATTGGGAAGACCAAGGAATGAAGAGAATATAGAAGTGTAAAGGTTAGGCAGAAAACAATAGTTGGGTTATTTGTGGTAATTCTGTGGAGGCTTCTGGGGAATCCGAGCCAGAAAACTATTCAGGATTAATAGAATTGCGTACTATTATTTCAAAACCAGAATGGAGCTTCGCCAAGTCCGTTTCGGTAATTTTGACTGTTTACTTTGATGATTTGGAGTGAATATCGGGTCTCTCAGGGTAATAAGATGTTCTCTTAAACGAATGTACCGCCGTCTTATTAAAGGACATGGAGTTACGTAGCAATTACATGCTACCATAGAAACTAAGATGACGGCCTCGATAAAGAAAATGGACTACGGAAGCACGTGTCACTTAACGACGCGCGCTGCACATGCGCACAAAGACCACGCATCACTAGGGTAATGTCGTGACAACATGGCTACCCTCGCTAGGTACCATAACAGCCGAAAAAGGCGCCAATGGGTCACGTAACACGGCATTACATCCCTCGTTCTGCCGTGCGGAATGAAATGTGCGAGACATACTACTGAGGGGTGTATCCTTTACCCGATCCTTTTTTGCAATGTGCATCAATGTTCAAGGAAATGAACTCTGTATAGCAATGGTTGGGTAGCAGTTGTGAATCTGAAGATCCCAGGTATGTTTTTTGAAAATGATATGGCAGACAATGGGGTGTGGCCTAGGAGATACGGAAACAAATGGAGACTCAAACTGAATGAAAACAAATGCAAGGTTATACTAGTATGACGGAAAATGAAGCCTACTCGAAGGTGGAGAGTGGGGAAGTTCTTCATTCTGGCAGTTGACAGCAAACTGCGTAGAGCGTGTGAAGCAGGTTAATACGAGTCTTGGGGTGGGGGGGGGGGGGGGGGTTATCTGAAAAGCGTGGATAGAGGCTAAACCACTTCAACAGCAAGACTTGTGCGTGAAAAATCTATATTTGGGAAATGATGAGTGTACCAAGCATAGCGTATGGTACGGAAGTGATGTCTCTAAATCAAACGTATTTAATAAGTTTTGAAACTCCAAAAAGTGATAACATGTTCGTGTAATGCCCAGCACTGGATGAAGTCATGGATGAACTTATGCGGATTAGACTTGTTGAAACTCTGTTATTTTGACTTGTAAAACTTCGACATCCGGTGGTGTAAATTACCGTTCCAGAAGATAGCAAATTCTAATATCCAGATTGGTTGATTGGGCAAGTAAGGGTATTAATAGAAAATTGGATATCTCGGACTTGGAAGTATGTGACCGGGGGAAGGGGGGGGAGGGTAATAAATTCGTCAGAGAAAGAATCAAGGAGGACTGTAATTGAAATCGAGAGGAGAGGTCAACGCAAAGAAGTCTTCGGTCGTCCTAATTGAAAATTAGGCCAGTACCTTCTTAATACCTTCTGGGGTTTCTGCTGTTCAAACTGACGTCGAGGTTGCTGGAGCTTAGGGCGAAATCGGGCTGGACCGCGGAAAGGCACTTTCGAAAAGGCACTTTCATTCTCGCAAGTGTTCAAATAAAGACCTTGGCACACTATCTCTTAGATGTCTAAAAATCCTGTCTGATAGAATAAGATTGACTTGGGAGTATAAATGGGATGGGAGAATGAAGGCTATGCGGTTACTGGGTGACACATAGGAAAATGTGTGTAGGCTTATCTTTGAAATTGGGAAATCATCAAACAGTTTCCGAATGTTTGAGGAATGAAGAGACGAACCGCGACAAATTAGTGGTTTGCCGATGTGTTATTATTATTATTATTATTGTTATTATTATTATTTATTATTATTATTATTATTATTATTATTTATTATTATTATTATTGTCATTATAATATACAGTTAAAACTAGAAGTCCTCTCATGAAATGCTCACAAATAGCACGTCGATCTGCGCGTTAGTCTACACGTTATGGCCACAGTAAGTAAGGCTATCAAATTCTGTACACATGGCCTGTGCACAAGCAAGGTTTCCGCCAATGCACCTCCGGCAAACCCGGAGGTCCATTGGCAGAAACATTGCCTATGTTTGCAATGAGTAACCAGGAGAACCTGCCGTGTATTGGATGCCATTCGGTATGGCAATTGCGCGCAATTCCTAGATAAGCCCAGATAAGCGCACAGTTCATGACAGGACTTCTAGTTTTAACTGTAATGCATTTAAGCAATTTTTTTTAAGCATTAATCCTTAAGCCTTTAAGCATTTGTGGTTGCTTATAACAACCAAATAAACAGAAATTATGTGATACTTCAAAAGAAAACATATAATATATCCTTTTCCCCGCATATATGCTGAAAAGCGTATTCTAATTCCTAATATAACACGAGAGTAAAACGAAATGTAGTGATAGTGTAACGTACATTTGGAATTACCCAAGACGTGTTTTCTATAGCCGTACAGAGCATGGTGATAACTTGTAATTAACTGGCTATGCATGCTTGGGTGTGGATTTCGGTAAGAAAGGGCCAACGAAAGTGGCCAGGCAGTTTAGAGATTGTATATCAAATTTTAAAGGTTGCAGTTAGCAGTGTGTTTATGTTTGGCCATGTTATCCGCTGACCTGCCGAGTCTGTGAATCAAACATTTATTGTCGTACAATTCTGAAGGTCTCTTCTACCTTCTTTTATTCTACTGATATGGAGGTCCATGAAAAATAAATTACTATTCTACTGAGATGGAGGTCCATGAACAAGAACTGGCGGTTGGGTCGGTATATATCCTCTGGAACTCAACTCCAAAAATGTTGTTTTGTGAGCCTTATTTTAATACAGAGTGCTGGTGTTAACTGGATAGGGGCAGCTACAAAAGTGCAGTGACAGTAAGACCCGATCGGCTGCACTACCACTCATACGAAACTCTATATGTTGTTGCAGCCTCAGTCACGACAAAAACAAAATCGTACGCTTATGAATAGAGACTGCAATAGAAGTGCGTTTGAAAACCTGTCCACTAAAAGGGATCAGAATGGACCTAGTATACTCCCATACGGACAAAACTCAATTCATTTCCACCCTACCAGCCACAATTACTACACAAAAACGGCAGCCAACGAATAGATATAACCAAGCTATTAAAGTGTACAAAAAGTTGTGTCCAGCAAAAGCGGTTAGAGTGACGTACTTTACCATCGTTCAAAAGTTGTTGCCGCGTTATGCGCTGTTTTGTTTTTGTTTTTTTTTTTTTGCTTCGCTGTTTACTAATTCTTTTGAATAATGCCTTATTTATTGCAAAATGCATTGTCTTTTATTGCATAAGGTCAGATCTGCACTATGTTCGATACTAGTGTCATGTACGTTGCTCATTGCGACTTACTCAATGCATTACATGCGAATTCATGCGAAAAGTTCCTGCGTGATATAATAAAAAAAAACTTTAATTTTGTTTCAAAAGCTCTTATTTGAGGTAGACCAAGTCGATGGTTATTCGACTTATTATTATTTCATTGCCAAGGGCAATACGGCGATATCCTTTGCTCCTCATCCTGTGAAAGAAAGTCATATGATGTACACTTATTTTTTACTATCGCACTTGTATTCTTCCACCAAAATATAAGTATTCACTGAATATAACATTGTACAACTTGAGGCAAATGTTTTAGAGCAGTTAAATGGGTAACTGTCAATTGGAAATAACAAGAACAATACCCGTTGTCTTTCACGTTGTCGAAAAACAGCCCTTCCCACGTGCGAAAAACAAATATGCCCTTCTCAAGGATATTCCCATGCGTCCTCAAGTGCGTTGCCTTAAAAATACGTGCAACAGTTATTTGTCTCGCATCGGATTGCAGCGCATTCATTTCTCGCACGTAATGTGCTATTCAAATGGAAACAAAACTGTAGAGCGCGTTATTTATGGCGCACGGCATGGCGTAACCCAAGACAAGTCGGATGTAGTGCCTAATGCGGCGTTATTGTGCTATGCGTTTTGTACAGATGCTCAATTTGTTATTGTTTTCTTTTCGTGCGAGCAAATTATTTCTGAAATTTCTTTGTATTGGGACGATTTCTGCTGTAAGGGCTTATACACGTTTTTCCATCTCCATTTATAAGATGAAACTTACCGCCAGGTAATCTTTGCGCAACGCCCTGTAAAATCATGGAAAAAATGTCTCGTCTTGCTGTAACTTTCAAATGATCGGTTGCGCCGTCAAAAGATTCAAATTCAACAGATAAACAAAACGATTCTACGGGATCCAATTTTACGTAACATATCGAAGAGCTTGATATCCCTTTAGCTCCAATCCGGTATCAACAACATACTCTCCCTTCTTGGGCGCCTGCATGTATTCCGAAGCACACACTTAAAACCAAATTCGCTTGTTCCCTGGATAACCCTGGTTAAAACGTTTTTCAACGCTCCTCAAAGTACTTCATAAGTATATATCTGATAGGGCGTCAGATCAGCCAGAAACCTCTGTGCACCCACCTTAAGTGACATAGTAAACTGTTGAGCTGTTTTGACATCATCCCATCCCATCCCATTGGTACACTTTCCCACAATGGAATTTAACCCCCTGCACTCTGATGACGAAACGCCTGATTTGTCATCCATGGTTATCCCCCCTGTGTTGTCAGAAATTCAGCAATTTAGATTTTGGTTGACAGAGCTCCAATTGAGCTCTGTCAACCAAAATCCAAATTGCTGAATTTCTGACAACACAGGGGGGATAACCATGGATGACAGGGAGGTGTGGTGGGGCTTAGAGTGAGGGAGGTGTCAAGTATTCTCGACATCAGAGTGCAGGGGGTTAATGTCGGGAAAACCCCTTACTTCTAACACCACAAAGGTCAGATTCTACGAAAAGAGGTTGTGCCTATTTTTTCAATAACGCAGAAAGCAATTCATTGTTAGCCCAGTTTTCAAAAACGACAAATGGATCGAAACCTCGTAGTCCGGTTGGTCAGTTTCTGTCTTATTTGATTACTGAAACATAGCAGTCGTTTTATATTATTGTCTAGACGAAATTTATCGATGTATTTCACTAACTTCGGGATTTAAATGTGGTCTGCAAGTCCTGAAAGACGCGCAGTGAGATGGGAGTCTCGCACCGCAAAAAGGACACTATTCTAAATAATTACCCTAACAAACCAGGAAGGAAAAACAAAAGCAAATATTTACGATTTCTTGAGAATAATTTTAATAAAATGTATTTTCCTGTAATTTATTGCACTTAGTAGAACTAGATTTTTGCCGTAATCCGGCTTAACTCTTAACCCGCAGTATGATTTTCACAACATTTAGTTATGATTGCTCTGAAGCAGTCATGACTACATTTAATGAAAATTCATCCAAACTTGACTCACCGGTGCAAAATCCAATCGATGTACAGGAGACCAATTAATTAGATTAAATGTGTCCATTTTTGTAGCAAGATAAATCATGTTCTGATCAGGAATGTTCATCAGCAGCGTGCACGAATTTGACCTTCCATAACAAATATTGTTTTAGCAATCAACATGCACCATTGTCTCCCACTTTGAAAACGGTAGGAGCCATCAAGAGAAGAATCCCCCCCCCCCCTCCCGCCCCCGACCAAATCACCATGTGATCGTAACATGCACAAGTGAGTCGGAATTTTGTGAAAACAAACATACTGCGAAATCAGAGCAGCATCAAATAAACATTTGCTTTGAACAGATGTGATTCTAAAGTGTTAGGGGGGGGGGGGGGCGGTGGCCTATTTATGCCTGAGGCCTTGGTTTTAGGTTCACAGATGATGACTTTGGTGAAGCCCGGTTAATCAGTGGATGGGTGACCGTCTGAGCGATCAATTCGGACTCCCGCGTTGTGTCCTTGGGCAAGGCACTTAACCCCGATTGTCCACATAAATAAAGTGTTACGGACAGGAAGTAGAACAGAGAGGTTCAAGTGAATCACCATCATCGGGTCGTGATCTTCTCGAACGTTGCTGTCTACTTTTGTAAACACGGTAGTATAATCTAGTGTTTCAGTTTTACACGTCTACAGTTCATTTGTTTTGAAGCAAAAAAAAAACCTATTAGATTTACGAAATTGATAAATGCTGGATATATATTTGTTTACTAATTTTAGAACCATTCAGTTCGTTTAGAGAGAGAGGTTAAAAAATGTTCATTCTTTCGTGAAATTGTCTTTTGTCTTGTAGGGTCTGCGAAAAAAAAGACAATTTGTTGTCACACAAACACCACTTGAAGGTACAGTGATTGATTTTTGGAGAATGGTGTATGCACTAGAAACCAAAGTGCTCGTTGACCTGTCAGCTGACCCAGAGGTAATTCAGAAACGCATGTTAATTATTCATTCCTATCAGCAAGAGACACCGGGATGTTTCGAAAAGCCGCCATACATTTTATTTTTTGAAATTAGATGAAAAAGATAAAACTGTCTTGGTCATGGAATCGGGACGCATGCCATATAATATTTGTCCTCAATCAGCTTACAAGAGCAAATGGAGACTTTTCACTCCCCAAACATACGCACCCCAGGAAACAACAAAGGACTTGTTGGAATATTCAGAACACGACAACACGCGCTTCATTTCTAGTAACATACAACTGTGAACATTACATACCACATACTGGCGAACTGACATATCGTACACTCTTGCAAACGCTTATGTAGTCAAGAAATGAGAATAGAGTATACATGGACATTGCATTTTGGAACAAAATGCCTAAACGTGCCTATAATCTAAAAAGAATCAAAAGCACACTCACACACACCAAATAACAGCCAATAATCTCAACTATTGAAATGTTGACATTGGTAGTGACATATTACCCTGTAACAAAGTAACATTCACGGAAAGTATGTGATTTTTCTTTTTATTACCTGTAAACCATTTAATTCAACTTTGTTTTAACACAGAGGTGAGGTAAATCAGAACTCTCTTAACAACGGTAAGCTATCTGCATGTTGAGCTTTTTACCTGTTCACGTACCGCCTTGGACCCGTGGACGACACCTGGGGGGTGTTTGCACTTTTACCCTGCATAACAGGTACTACCAGCATCTGAGTAAAGAATGAAAATATGTTTTTACCAAAAAGCAAGTTAATGTTTACTATTCGACGACAATTAAATACAGGAATCCCACCAAACAGCAGGTGGAATTTCGTTACTAACACTCTTTGTCATTACACCTTTGCACAATGGTGTGGAATCGTCCATGTCAGTTCAATGACGTCAATTGGAAGAGTCCATTTCCGTCATTTGGGAGTAGACCAATTAATGTTCAACGTGCAACCATCGGGATGGTCTACCCTACACATTTACTTACCAACTATTCTACTTAACTCATAGAGTGCTATTATTATTTTGGGCCACCAAAATTTGTTCCCATGTCTTTGTCTTGTTACAGTTTATAGGAGAGTGCCTGTAAAATTGTAACAAGGCAAAACCTGACAGAGTAAATGATATCACTTCAAAGATAATATGAAGCACAGCCACTGTATTTGAAGCCTCTAGGTTGCAGTACCTGCACTTCAGAGTAAAGCCCAAATATGGGCTTCCAGCACTCTACCAGTTAATTAAATTATGACGTATCATGTTCCTGGGCCTAAAAAGCGTCCGCTCTGTTTCAAAGGGTTAATTAATTATGTTACTGCCCAATTACGAAAGGCATGATGCAAATGATCTGCCCTTCAAAAGATGCACATGTGCGGGCGCTAACGCGGTAAGATATATTTTTGTACAAATGCACAAACACCGTCAACTCATGGAAAAGCTTTAGGGTTATCCCTTCCTAGACAAATACTTTGTTTTGCCCCAAACTCCTACCGAAAACCTGAATCATCGGAATGAATGGGAAAATGTCAACGTGGTGGTATGATGCATGGATACCAAACTTCAATACCCAATAATCTGTTTTGAATATACAGCAGAGTAGTACGAGTATCTTCGTATTTGAAATATTGTTTCTAAATATGTCCATTGACATCGCGGAAGTCTAAAATTAGCCTATATTTTCCATTGGATTGGATTGATACAGAGATGAAGGGTTAACCCTAACAGGTCGATCATCACACTGGACAATTAAACATTTGGCCACCAATTCAAACATAGCCTCATGCTCAAAATCATTGTTAACAACAGCTGACACATCGTTTGCCAAACACTGTGATTGAGGCAGTGAATGGAATTGCAATTTGTAGTCATTGTTTATCAAATCTAGAAAGAAATGCTCCAGCGGACGAGAAAACTAAAAATGCATGTTTTTTTTAAAAAATTTACCATTTACCAATTTACCACCTTCGGCATTTGATTTTATTCGAAGCATAAAAAATATCCGTAAAGAAAAACTGTTCGAATGCAGTATCGATACTTGTCCCGATGCAAGCAACTCTGGAGCTAACAACACAAAAACATTCATTTGGGTTACAATTGCATGACGTAAAATACTAATTTGTAAACAAGTGATCCTTAGCAGGATGAACTGATGAACTGGCAGCTGAACAGTCCTTAGCAGATATTTTTCGGCTCGGTACCAGGAAAACTCGAACCCCGCCTCTGAACAACCCCGTGACACTGTAAGACTTTTCTTGATTTTGAAGGATTTATTCTTACGTAATGCACATCCTTCAGTCTTATTGATTCGTTTTTCATCCATACTGTCGCTCGTATCCGGATTAGTCTTATATTGACGCACTGTATCCCAACCCCCCCCCCCCCCCCAAAGCTTTCAGTGTGTTCCGTTGTTTTATTTTATAAATTAAATTTTCAAAAATCCCCTCACAGTATGACAGATTCTTGTTGTCTAAAGCCCCGGCTGCTTGTGTAATTAACTCCAGCACTTCCGAGTTATACGTGTGCTGAATTGTATTGCCTTCTCTTTTCCAATGGTACTCCGATTCTGACTTCCACTTTTTTGAATTGACAAGACACGGGATTGGTTGTTGTATGGGTTTCTGTCTTAAAAGCACGGAATTCCCGCTACTGAGATGTTAGTTCTTCCAACAAACATTCCAATGTAGCGTCTGTACTACGTGGAAACTTGGAACTCCTTTCAGGTGAAATTTTCTGTTCGTGTTCCAACTCCATCAATATACAAATATAACAAACAAAAAACGCTGACCACAATTAGAGTGATGGACACTTTGGTGTTATTGCGCTGAGTGACTGAAACAACTCGTGCACAACTCAAACTTACCGAGGTGGCTCCCGCGATAAAGAAATATTAATGTCTATTTAATTCCCTCCTAGCCTGTCAAGCGCGAGAAATTATATTTCTTCTGCATAGGTATTGGTGATTAATACTTATTTTAAGAAACGTAATAATTTAATAGATAGTCGAAAGGGTCTGAGAGGGGTGGGAACTTTTCTAGCCTTTGCGATTGCCGGAAAATGTCTAGGTCAATTTGGAATACCTTTACTGATAAAAAAATCTGAAAATCGCCTAATTAAATCGTACCGTGAATTATTCAATTTTTATACGCCCAGCTTTCAGTGAGATGTTTTTCATCACCTTCTTTCATTGGATTATTTTGGTTTCCAAATGCTAAATTATCTCTAAGGTGATCGCATCTATTTAAACAGCGCATCAAGTGTTAATTCCGTCCACCGTAAGTGTCTTCCATTCGAAAGGATGTATCCGCACTACAACTTTAATTTTCATGCGGACGTTTTAAAATTTTATAACTTTTCTCATAACCACATTCTGAAAGTAATGTTCTATTTTCCGAATATTTTTTGCGCGTGCAGTTTGAGAGCTATGGCCCTTGAATTACCAGAAACCTGTTATTTTTAGCTCGCCTAAGTGAAGCTAAAAGGAAGCTAAAGTGATCACTTTCCACCAGTGTATGCTGCATAGATGTGTCTTGAATGGCACCTTTAATCGATAACGTCTATCACCGATATCGATTTGTGACATAATAGGTACCACCTGTCAGGGTTTCGATTAATGATATCAGATGTGATCATTTTCGATTGATGGCCCTCTTTAAGTTGCGTCATGTGTACACTTGTGAGTAAAATCAATAACCCTTGGCCACCTCATTTATTTTTAATTATATGTAAAATACCCCTACAATCTCATTTGATGACAGTATGGAGGACTATCTGCCACCTATGAGTTGCGTCATGCTTATGCATTTGAGAAACTGGGAACTGGAGGTGTGGTTAAAAACGTTTATACGCCATTGGCGAGGGAGGTTGAAAGACACAGTTAATGTTCGACTTTTCAATCAAGCGCCAAGAAACCTGTTGATTGACGCACGATCCGAGTCTCCAATACCAGTATTGTCAGGAATTCTTACATCACACGTTTCAATTGAATTTTGTAGTGAAAACACACCGGGAATCAAATTCTGCACCTGGAGCAATAGGGCAACATCCATGATAGGTTTAAAATGGCCACAATCATGGAGGAAACTTTACAGATTCAGAGATCTTTTCTATTTCCAAAATTCAGAAATGCAAGTTCAGTACGCATAAAGAATGATAGTTTGTCTCAGTCTATTTCTTGAGTTATGAACCCCCAAAAAACAAAGGCCAGACTGTGTAAATGGGGCGATGTACACTATGTTTGTCCTTTGTTTGAGGGATTCATAACTCCAGAAATAGACATAAATAAACACGGCCATTCCTTATAATTAGGCTTGACTGGCAATAAATTTAAAGACTCTCTACTTTGAGGAGTTGAAATAAAAACCAGGTTGCATTACGCTTCCTGGTGATAACTGAATAAAAAGGCATAGCTTTCTAAAATTTTGTTTGAAATGACGATACATTTCAGGGAAACATGTTCTTGTGTCCTTATTTTTTTTACCAATGACTTGCGTAAGTTATCGGGAACATCATCGACTACGCTCACACAAAACTTCAATTTATTTTTCCTCTTGACGGAAGGGTGCTGTCATTCATAGCAACGCTTAATTAAACTTAATTCTGATTTTGACCATTTCATGAGAACCCGCAAACACAGGTTGTAAATGTGGAGTTCGATATAAAACAGTTGACAGGAAGTTGATTGAACTTTGTCTCAGAAAGTGTTAATTCAGGCTATTTGAAAATTGGAAAGTTTTGTTGGCGTGAGTTTCGTTGGCCAATCTTTACATTTGATTTGGGTTAAACGATGAATGCAGACGATCATCTATTGCATATAAATATATTGAACTTGGAATAAAAAAGCATGATAAGGATTTCATTGTTTGATAATTTTTATTTGGAAAGTCTTTTTAATATGATGAGATAAATATTAATTACTTTTCATGTTGAAACAATATGAGCGTGCAGCTGTTCTTTTCCATTCACACAATGGAACGTAATCTTCAAGGCAGACATAGGGGGCGTGGTTTAGAGCGGACTAAAATACGTATTTTCGGTTCATTGTGTTATGGAAAGAAAACAAAATAAATGCTTTAGCCAATCATTTTACCTGAAAATGCATGGACAGAAAAACAGTTTAATTAAGTTGTGATTCACCAAATTTATTGTCAGTTAAATCTGGTTTAGGGGATGGATAAGAAGATTGTTTTGGTGAACATGGAGTGCCTAAAGATGTAATTCTTCTGGGATTTGAATGTTGTCCGTATGATGAATTAATATCGATAGTTCGTTAAGAATGGCGCTAGTCATACCTGATAAGTTTGGTGACTACAAAACCAATTTTATGCATCCACCCCGGCCGTCATTACATTTACTATTCAAAAAAGTAAGGAATATCCAAACTGATGTTTATATTTTTGGAAGACTGTATTGAATACGCGTGATTGGACACACCAATATGTTACCAAGTTTAGTGTGGATCATGAATGTTAAGGGCCCACGAAATCCTCGTACAGGTTTTTCACACGAGCGCCTCGTTAATGTCTGTGGGGTACGTTTTGAAATTTTCGTTTGTACTGGACTGGCTTTTTCGGAGGTCTCATCGTTCTTTTCTTGGTATAAACTCGTTCATCAATAGTTTCTGGTCGAAACGTAACTTTTGAGGCACACGAAGACTGACACGTGACAAACGTTTACGTGTCGTTGGAATGTTGGAAGCTGAAAACAGACAGAGTGAAGTGGCTCAAATTCTCAACGTTATTCAATCGGTGATTAGCAGGTTGTGGTCACGCTACCGCCAAACAGGCAATGTTGATGACAGACGTCGGTCAGGACGTCCAAGCGTGACAACTGATAACCATGATCGTTTCATCCGAACCACAGCATTACGTAACCGCCACCAAAGTGCCACAGAAATTGGACAGCAGCGGCACATAGCGACAGATGTTCGAGTCTGTGGTCAGAAAAAAATAGCTGGAATTTGTACGCTCGACGACCTCGAATAATTCTACGTTTGGATCAACGTCACATGACAGCAAGGCGTAATTGGTATGGAGCACAACAGCGCTGGGACAATTTTCACTTCAGCAAGGTCACGTTTTCTGAAGAATCTAGGTTCAATTTCGACTTCCACGACAGGCGAAAAGGAGTGTGGAGGCGGCGGAACGAACGATACCACGACGTAACCGTTAGGCAGAACGGTCGTGTTGGTGGTGGATCGGTTATGGTGTGGTAAGGCATAACTACGACAAGCAGAACAGCATTTCATGTCACCTAAGGGCGTGTCACAGGGCAGTACCGTTGCAAGATGTTAGCAGCTCATGTGGTGCCATTTTCGCGATGTCATGGCCGTCGACTCATTTTCCAAGATGACAATGCAAGAGCACTCAGGGACCGTGTCGTTAAAGGGTTCCCCCCAGGAGCAGAATATCACTACACTGCCTTGGCACTAAGTTCAGACCTTTCCCCAATCTAACACGTCTGGGATATGATTGGCATGCGCCAACGCCAACATCGAAATTCCCCTACTAATGTCCAGGGACTCGCCGCTGCACTGCAGAGATAATGGAATAGCATTAGTCAAGCTGATATTGGACGTTTGGTGAGGAGTATGCCACGTCGGATCCGCGCTTGCCTCGCAAACCGATGAGGATTTACGAGGTACTGAGATCTTAGACTGAATGTGGTAAATTCTCTGACCGACCGCCCATGTCTTCTACAGCTCAGTGGGGGTAATGTGTGCTTGCCAGACACCTAACTATCGCTGAAATCATTCACCGGCTGTCACAACGCAATGTCCCAACTGTCTTTGTGATGAAAATATAAATATATTTCTTCGCATATCTCACTTTTACCAAATATCTCCTACTTTTTTGAATAGTATATAACAAGTTACTGATAGCCTCCTCCTCCATCAGTATCATTCGTATCTGGAGCGTTATTGGTCACGAAGATGAACATACAATATCTAATGTTATCACAATGGACATCTTATCATGAATAAAAAAGTTGTAATAATTAGAACTACATTTTAGTCCGATCATGAAATGACATACAATGACATGCTCCACTGAATAGCTAAAAACTACAAACAAACATAAAAGACACAGCTGTCTTAATATATTATGGAGAAACAGCGATTGGACCTTCTAACATTTCCAGGTCAAACTCAAGGTCAAATTAAAGATGATGCGAACACTTCTCTTCTTTTCTCTTCTCACCTCATCCCGTCTCCTGTATTCTCCTGTTCCATCCCCTCCCTTCCCATCCGTTCTCGTCTCGTCCTTCCCTTCCAATCCTTTCCTCCAGTCTCCATCTTCCAACTTCTGTCCTTCCACCCCCCTCTTCCTTCCACCCCAATCCCTCACTCTTCACCCCTTCACTACTTCTACATCTCCTTTTCGCCATTTCGTTTCATCTCATCCACTTTCCTCCTCATTTCACCCATTTTCATCCATATCTCCCTCTTTCTATTTGCCATCCTTCTACCCCATCTCTTCGTCCCTCCATCTGTGATGCTCTCCCTACTCCCACCTTCCCCTTCCCTCTACTTCCCTCCCTCGTCTGTCGTCATACCTACTCTTCGTATCCCTCCTTTCCACATCCCTATTATTCCCTCCCTTTCCTCCCTTCCGACCCGTTTTCCTGTCTTTCTATTCTCCTCCTGTCTCTTTTTACCTCCATTTCCAACATTCCCTCCCCTTTATCATTTATATCTCGGTTAAACAGTTGAACGTTAATTGTATGTTATGGAATGAGACTCAGTGTGCTACGTTGTTTACATTGCCATGGTCACTATCAACTTACAAACATCTAGATTAACTTCATGTGCGTGTATGTTGTAGTATACTCATACTGTGTATTGCAGTAAAATAGTTTGTGTCCTCTCGTTAAAATTATATATCGTGCTTCAGACAAAGGGAAATAAAAATGCGTGGTAGGTTATCTGACTATTTTTACAGATACCGCTTGATGGCGTTGGGTTTCCTTGCGCAAACATTGAAAATATGTTTGTTTTTTGTTAATACTTAATGTGCTGAATATGCTGACGGTATAAAATCATCCATGCAAGGAATCACCAGGACATCAAGCATATAATAATTTGCGATGATATTTGTTTTATCTTTTGATATTACTTCATTTCAGAATTACCAGGTGTATCCTGACAAAGGTGATTTGAAGATTGGTCCCTTCACAGTAACTAGTACCCAGGAGGAATATGATCCGGAGACAGAGTGCATTGTTCTGAACTTGTCAATACGCTATCATGAGGTAATTATTGATACATCGTTATGTGTGACAACCATAAAGTTCTATCTTCAACTGGAATAATCCTTGTGGCACGCACGCTCGCACGCACGCACGCACGCACGCACGCACGCACGCACGCACGCACGCACGCACGCACGCACGCACGCACGCACGCACGCACAAGATTCCCGGCCTGGGCACAGATTCCAGATTTTTAAAATACATGATTGCGCCCTTGACTGTACACACACAGACCCGTGCCAGTCTTCGCCTAAGGCTAAACACAGTACTTCCGTCGTACTGTGTCGTACTGTGTCCAGCGCGTTTCACATTCTCATGTAGGCGCCGCTAGAAAAGTGGACCAAGTAATCACGAGAAGATCATTTAATAAGCTGGATTCCAGTCATTGTTTTTGACGGTGTGCAAGGGTCAAAATGTTTTGGTTTTGGACTCCTGATTGCCAGGCGGGACTGCCGAAACTGTCTTTTTTTACCTTTGTTTTTTATTAACGCCGAAAGTGAGAAAGGGAGACTACTCCTATGTCATCACTGTCGAATGGTTTATCCCAAAAGTCAACAGAAAGCTTTATTTAAAAGCATAAGTCAATAGTTTCCCTAAGATAGGCTGCTCGTGGTTCAGGAGCTCGCGGAGATGACCACTGTATCTAAATGCAATGCTATGTTGCTATGCTCCCCAATGGCCACTTGGGAACTCGCCCAGCTTAACTGAGAACTTGTTCCCTACTTAACACTATCCCCTCCACCCCCAACCCCTTCACCCCAGCAAGAAACATTTATTTTCTGGTGCTTCCACGGCTGTTAGATTACAAAAATAGACAAAATATATACCTTCCACCACCCTGGTAAGTGCATGTTTTTTTTGCGAAAAAACAAATACTATTTTGAAGTTAGAGTAGGAAATTATCTTAAACATTCCACTATAAACCCCGTGTTTTTTGTTATGTTTATCAAGATACGGTGCTCATTTTATCTTGTTTAATTTTATGGTGTTATCGGCTCTAGCAAGCGTGAGCGTGTGTGTAGGTTTGTATTGATGATTGGGTGGTTGAGTGCCTGCACCCCCACCCAACCAGACCTATTAATTTCGCCTGCTAGGACATTTGTGTAATGGGGTTTTTGGAATCAACTCGCTCTTGCCAGTAATCATGCACTTGCTTACAAGGTATAGTACGTGGATATTTATTACATAGTCCGTCATGTAAATGGGGATATGACCAATTCAGAGTATGGTACGAGTGAATTAAACAAGAAGATACGAATTTCGATCGTATTTAACTACTGCATGTACTTTCTAATGTATTATTTAATTAGCTGACGCCTACGCTTTCTTGGTCATGTAGAGACCTCCACATTCCGAATCGCATAACACCATTTCTACAGACACGGGTGACATAAGAGCAAGTATCATATGTGGCCTCGTAATAAAGTTCACAAATGAATCGATATCCTAGGCTCCAATGCCGATGAAAATGTCCGGACTGATATAATTTTTGGGCTATGATGCTCCCCTACAACACCTCATTAGTTGCGTCGCTGGGTCCCTAACTGAACGACACCTTAAATAAACGGATTTCCTTTTCCATTTCCAGCAACATTCACTGATATTGTACAAGCCACAGTTCTGGGGATTGAATATGGACATCCCATCGTCTGTTCCAGCTATGATAAGATTAATCTACGAAGTAAATAGAACTGGCCAGTATGGTTTGAATGGTGGTATTGTAACCATATGCCCGTAAGCATGATATTTATTTATTTTCACCAATATTACATTCAACTGACGTTCTTCTATATTATTATGCATGTGGCCTGACGGCCCGGTTTTGGATGACCCCGGCGGATGTCCCTAGAAGTGACACCATGTAACGTGACTAGTTACATCATGTTGAATTGTCAAATGTAGCCCGCGTAAGTGTCCATGTTGTTACGTAATTAACATAGTGATGTGTGATCGGAGTACGCATGTTCCATGCATTTTCAATGCGTGAGGTCGCCATATTCATTCATATGACGCTTGCCAATCTGAAACAAACCCTCCATTCGCACGCGGTATGTTCGAACGGGAGAATATCTAATTATAAGTAGTATGTATGGTACATGCATAGGCCATTAAGCCCCCAAAACACCCCTAATTGAAAGGGGGTGTGCTTAGAGGCAACGTTCTATTGAATACAAGTATTCAAGTTGTTCGAATCCCTCCCCCTCCCCCCCTCCCCCCCCCCCCCCCACACTCTCCAAATCCTCGGTTAATTCCTAGAATTTCCACAAACCACAAGAAAGTACCAACAATAACAGAAACGGACTTGGCGAAACCACCATCTAAGGCTTATATTAGTAGCAGCAGTGCAATAGACCCCAAAGGTGGATATCCTTTTATAAGAGTACTTTTGCTTGTTCGGATGTTCCAAAAATTATCGCTTACTTCCTAGAATTTCACCCGCCAATGTTCCCACAACTTTCAGAATCCTCTTCATAACTGTAGCGCGTACAAATTTTGCAATCCTATCATTTGTAGTCTGATTTCGACGTGTGTGTACACGAAGATCATGAAGCTATTTCTCAGATATCTCGCCTCAAATCCTTCATGCCCTCATCCAGGTACTGAAGACCCACGTCTCGAGACACTCCACTTTCATCAACCCAAAGCCGACTGGGTTTCACCACAACTTTTTTATCGTATGAAGCAATGAGAAAATCGCTCACTCAGGTATATAATCTGTTGCCTCTCATATCTCCATCCGTGGTATTGAAATACCACACCCCATGGCACCCTACTTCCAGTACCAAAATCTAACAGTCACTGAAAAAATCCATCAGTGAAGTATAATCCATCAGTGCTCATATCCTCATCTTGGTTTTGAACTACCACGTTTGCGCCCCAATTCCAGCGCAGCTAACTAACTAACGACTGGCGTTCTCACGCCCTTTTTATGAGGCTATGGGGGGGGGGGGGGGGGCATGAGGTATTCCCTCAGTGAGGTATAATCTACCATCCCTCATCTCGATTTTGTGGATATGTATGACACGGTGATGTACTATTTGAGGATGCTTTTGAATGATAACATTTGGAGGAAACTGGCCCATGCATTCTACCTGCGTTTCTACTTTCTCTATCACACCAAACACCGTCCATCTCTACTCCTACCTTGCATTGCTACCACTAACCTACTATTTGCTAGGTAACTAAGTAGTATATGTTACCCATACTGTTGTTGGGCCAATCATGTGATTATCGTCTACTACTACCATTACTGCTAATACTACTACTACGTATCCATTACTGCAGTACTGTCGTTACAGGCCCCGTTTCATATCACTACTCTACTGGATCTCACCACTACTAGCAGAAAACATGTATCACCCATAAAAACACGAGATGCATATGCGTACTGAAAACCACATTCACTAATGTAATTTTACAACATAGTCGATCACGTTGGCTACTATGACGTCACTTCCGGGGTCATTTATCAGAGTCATCCAAAATGGGCACCTTATATACTACTCATACTTCACGGAATAGCTGAGAGTAAAACAAACAATTTCAGTCTTGAATATATCCTTACTGAAATTCTGTTGTTTTACAAACCATACCCAGTCCGTTGTACTTTAAACTGCTGTTCATTTCTGTTCTGTTGGTATGGAACACTTTCTTGATTATGTTTGCTGGCCACAACCTTAACAGTCTATGTGGGTGTGGGAGAGGGGATGGTAAGGTGGCGTGGTGGGTAAGGGGGCTGGTGACTGTAATTTTCAAGAACATGGGTCATATCACGACCGCAAAGCATGGATAAAATAAAATTCTGAAGTGGGGTTTGAAAACTCTAGATAACTGAAAATTTAAGTTTGGATTGACAGTCATGTTCTTCCACAACGGGAGAAAATGCCACCAGGTGAACATGCTTTTCTTTAATTAACAGTTTTTTTTTTTGTTTTTTTTTTAAACTGGGACTCTAAACTCTATGGGAACAACGGGCCCTGCACGACAAAGGTGTGCTTGATGGGCTGTCTTCTGAAAGTGCAATCATGATGCAACTAGAAGGCAGACGTCGGCTTTCAAAATAACAAGTTTCATTATTTTCTTCCCTTTACACTGTCAGAGCCTCGACGAGAATTGGTAGCCAGGATGTTTCGGGGTAGGTAATGTTCAGGTTTGTATGGACCATCGATGGACGAAGTTCTTCCATGACTATCGCGAGCGGGGAACAGTGAAAGCACGAGAAATGTGCCCTCCCTCATTGGTAAAGGTCTGACAATATAATCTACGTGAGTGAGTATGGGATCCTCCCCCCCCCCCCCCACCCCACCATTACTCTCTTTTCGGGAATTTAGTTTGTGTAAATTGTGTTTATTTTCTACAGTGAATTCCATTTCAAAACCTTCGAAAGAATCCAAGTCTCACATTGCTCGTATGAGTGACAATGATCAAGTTATCTGAGTGATGATAACGAGTTTGATATTATTTTCAATCACTATGAGTGAAATAATATCCAGCTGGTGTCTTAACCTTTGTCTAGAATGAGTGGATATTTTCGAAAACTTGGAGGGGACGAACTCTATCCGTTTTAGCACCCCACCCGCTATACCCCTATTGATGCTGCTGTGCTGAACGATAGTGAGGCGGAAAGGTTATTTGAAATGACGAATTATTTCTAGCTATTTGTCGTCTACCTGAGCAGGCAGACAACACTCGACCTGAAACAACCGCTACGTCATTGGTCGTCATAACCTCATGTTCCATTCGTTCTCTCTTAATTTCGATGCTACTGCGAGTTGATGCAGGGCTAGCAGTAGAATCAACGCACATTTTCTTTAGGGCACTAGGTAGCTCGATTAACTAATCTGGAATGTGTTATTTTATTACACAATACAGTTCTGCCGTGTGGATCATTAAAACCGGCCACGGCTATTCATACTAATCACTATTCAAGTTTCATTATTTTTTTTTATTTTTTCCTCAAAAACGCAGGTTATAGCCCCTCACTGGAACGAGCTCGTTGAACTCGATCCAGTGAAGGGTCATAAGCTATGTTTTTGACGCAGCAAATGAATAAAAACATTGGCGATTCAAGAATTGTGTATGCAAGTGTCGTCTGCTTTTCGAATAATTATTTATTTATTTATTGGTGTTTAACGCCACAACAGCAGCTAAGGCTATATCGTGGCGAGAAAACAGTGGTATGTAAAAAGTCAGTATTAATTATGAAGTAAAAGATTGAATAAAAATAAACAAATAACTACAACGGACATGTCAAGGACAAGAATGATTAAAACAACAATGAATAATGAGATAAGTGAATAACATGTAAATCAACCTGAAGAATTGAGACTTGATGAGACGAGATTGAAAGAATAAAAATAATTTTAAAATTTTGTAAAAAGGTTGATTACGTTCAGAAATGATACAATTTTCTGTGGCCTAGTATTATAAAATAGATCTCTAAGGGATCCAAATGTGATGTACTGCCCTCTCACAAGATTAAAATCGGCACAATGTAAGATAATGTGTTCCACCGACAACACCTGCTGACAGGGAACACACTCTGGTCGCACAGTACCCTCCAACAAAAGGGAATGTGTTAGTCTTGTATGACCAATATGACATCGCATCAAAACTGCAAGATCCTTTCTGCAAAGGTTACTAGACGGGTAGTGAGAATTAAGGGTTGGTCGGAAGTGATGGAGCTTGTTATTTGTCGTACCATCCCATTCCGCCTGCCACACAGATTTGATGTAATTATTGATATGTTGTTTAAAATCACTGAATAAAATGTCAAAATCAGTGAGAGGCTTAGTTAAAGCCTGTTTTACTGCACTGTCTGCTCTGGTGTTACCAGTGATACCTACATGTCCGGGTAACCAGCAAAATACGATATCATATTGGTCAGACATGAGAGTTGTTAACTTCGCACGAAGTTCCAAAATGAGAGGGTTCTTCAACTTGGGGTTGAGTGAAGCAATTAAAGAGGAAAGAGAATCAGAAAAAATGATCGACTTCTTTTCCTGTATATTCTCGATGTGGTCAAGGGCGAGTTGTAGAGCTTTAACTTCAGCTGTGAAAATAGAACTCTGATTCGGTATTCTGATTGAGGCAATATGATCACCAGTAACAGCAGCTGATGATACTTTGTCACCATTTTTAGATCTATCTGTATAGATCCTTGTATATGTACAATACTTTGACTTTATTTCGGCATATTTTTGTTTGAACTGCAAGGAATTGGTATCAGATTTTTTGGTAGAAGCAAGGTCCAAAATAACTGTAGGTTTTTTAAGATGTCAAGGAGGAATATGTGTTTTATGATTTTCTTTTATTGTATGTTGTTCAATTTTGGTAGACTCCATGTGGGGTTTAATTCTAATTCCCAATGGAGGAATATGTTTCCGGTGGCGGTTAAAGAAATCAACATTTTGAGGTTCTGAAACACAATTATAAGTAGGATTTGAAGTATTGGCCAAAAGTTTAGATACATACTGGAGAGACAATTTAATTCTGCGCTTCTCAAGAGAAGGCTCCTCCGCTTCAACAAGCATCGAGTCTATTGTGGATGTTCGAAAAGCTCCTAGCCTAATTCTAATACCACTGTTATGAATTTCATCAAGTGGTTTTAGGTATGACTTCCTTGCAGAACCGTAAACTGTAGAACCATAATCTAATTTAGATCTAACAAGTGATCTATACAGATGAAGTAATGTTTTTTGGTCAGCACCCCAATCAGTGCTACCAACAAACTTCAGGAGGTTTAATGCTCTCTTACATTTAACTTTCAGTTGTTTAATGTGAGAAGTGAAATTCAGTTTGCTGTCAAACAACAAACCTAAGAATGTTACTTCCTTTACAACCTTAATGGTATTTCCATCCATTTTCAACTCTGGATCAAGATGATACTTTCGGAGCTTACAGAAATGAACACAATTAGTTTTAGTCTTTGAAAACTTAAAACCGTTTTCAGTAGCCCATTTCTCGATTCTGGTTAAACTCAGATGAAGTCTGCGCTCTATAGCATTCATTTTTTTCTGCTATAGCAGATTAAAAGATCATCAACATACAATGAAGAATCTACCATATTCTCAATTGCGTCGATGATGCTATTGATCTTAATTGGAAAAAAAGGGTAACAGACAAAATACTACCCTGAGGAACCTCCAATTCCTGCTGATGCGGATCTGACAACGTTGATCCTACACGAACCTGAAATTGGCGGTCCTTTAAAAAAAAATCAATAAAAAGGGGCATACGCTCTCTCAACCCCATGTTAAAAAAGATCTTTTAAAATCCCATACGTCCAAGCTGTATCATATGCCTTCTCCAGATCAAAGAAGATGGCGACCACATGTTATTTTCTGGCGAAGACATTTCTAATAAACGTTTCAAGTCTGACCAAATGATCCACAGTACTTCTCTGGCCTCTGAAACCACACTGAACATCCGCAAGCAGATTGTTCGATTCCAGAAACCAGACAAGTCGGTCATTGATCATCCTCTCCATGGGTTTGCACAGACAATTGGTTAAGGCAATAGGCATCTAATTGCTTGGGTTGCTGTGATCTGTATCAGGCTTTGGAATAGGAATTATTGTTGCTTTATGCCAGGGCGGTGGAAACTGGCCGATAACCCAAATGCCATTACAAATTGATAATAAAAGTTCTAGTGAAGATTGATGCAGATGCTTTACTTGTTTGTAATGTCACCGGGACCAGTGGCAGAATCCTTTGCTCTATGCAAAGAGTTACGTAACTGTTCCATAGAGAAAGGTTCATTGTAATCCTCTAAATTGTTGGAGGTAAATTTGATCTTGGAGGCCAATGTGTTTGAAATTTCTTTTTTTTTTGATGTAATTAGGGTGTTGCTTTCCTTCAGATGTTGAACAGTTGATTCTGTTTATTTTCCTTTAATCTCTTTAATCATTTTCCAAATTTTAGTGATGGGATTGCTTTAGTTAATCTTAGAAGTTTTCTGTTTTTTGTTTTATTGGTCGTCTTGTTTTTGCCCGATTTATACGAAGTTTGTCCAAGTTATGTGTGATTGGTGACTAAATTCTCGTTCGGTCTTTTTGTGATCTTTTACAGCCTGTTTGCAATCAGTATTAAACCATGGTTTCGTGAAACGTTTCGGATTTGTCGAGGTTTTAGGAATGACTTGGCTTGCAATGTCAAGTAACTCTGTTGTAAAGTGTTCAATCCGGTCAGCACTTTCATTACATTTCTCCAGTGTGCGGCGTGCAGAGCAGAGCAAGATGAAGGTATCCCAGTCAGTCTTTTTAAAGCTCCACTGGGACACCCTCCCATCGTCTGCCGGAACCACACTCTCCAACACAACGGGAAAGTGATCACCCCCGCACAAGTCACCTTCCACCTTCCAACAACAATCGAGAAAGATGGAGGGGCTTGCAATTGAAAGATCAATTGATGTGTAAGAACCAGATGCAGGGTGCAGGTAAGTGTCTGATCCATCATTGAACAAGCACAAGTCTAATTTTGTAATGAGCTCTTCTACAGTTTTGCCTTTTACATCTTCTTGACTGCAGGAATTACCACAAAGGGGGTTTTAAGCGTTAAAATCAACCAACAAAATGTATGGGGTTGGGAGCTGTTGGGCCAGCAGCTCAAGATCAGTCAGTTGTAGGGTTTTATTTGGTGAAACGTAAATAAAACATAATGTAATTGCCTTGTCTAAAGTTAGGCGTACTGCTACAGCCTGTAAACTTGATTGCAAAGATACAGGACTGTGAACAGGGTTCAAAATAAGAGAGTTTTATTTTGTCCTGTCATTTTTAACCTCGACAAGACATGCCGAAGGCAAGTCCGAGCGCCGAAGGAGCGAGTCGAGGGAGGATATGGAGGGGGGGTATCCCCTCCCCATAGGGGAGTCCGGGGTCCCCCGGGAAAAAGTTTTGAATTCCAAGTGCTCTGAGATGTTCTCTGGTGTCAACTGGATCCTAATTGATGGACAATTTGAATATCCACCAATTAGGCTCTAATTGGCGCCAGAGAACATCTCAGAGCACTGAATTAGCTTGACATCATTTTATCCCAGAAAGTGTTGCAAAACTGGGATTATCATCACTATTTAGGGACACTGGAAATCGTGTTTCTTTTTTATTTTTGTGATTTGGTTTTAGAGCTATCCGTTTCAAGATTGTTTATGAAATAAATATTTACACCAACTTCTAGTGTGTTGTTTTGTGTTTCCCAGCTTCCCCAATCTTTGCAATATCATGCCCCAACACATCGGCTTCTTGATTTTTTAAAATTATTTAATACTCAGCATTAAATATTTGATTTTTTTAAAAAAATCAAGAAGCCAGAGGGTTGGGGTAGCCGCGAATCAGCGGGGATAAGAGAAAATAGAATCGGGACTACCCCTCCAGCTGAGCCTGAGGGCGAGTTATCCCGAGTGAGCACAGTGAACCTGCACTGCAGCTGGGGCTAGTTGTCCCGATCAAGCGCCTCCCTGAATGTTTGGAAATTGGGCGCTGGATATTTTTGGAATTAATAGAACTACAACTTACCAGTCTTTCGATTTTGAAAATCGTATCGCGTTATACATAGCTCGTTACCATTTGAAGTGAGTCGCGCGATCCTGTATCCAGCCCCGTCGATTAGAAAAAAAAAATTGACGGCGGCAATTCTTTGGGAGTGATGGTCGAGTTGTTGGCAAGAACAATTAACATGCAATGAAGAATGCAACCACTAAATGGAAGCACTGTCATTCAGCACGGTATTTGGGCACATCCATATCGAACGGTGACATGAAAGCTGGACGATTTGGTGCTTTCATGGTTTTCATTAAAGGAATCTCAACTTTTGGGTCATGACGATGTATTATGCTCCAAGTAACAAAAAAGCGCATACTGCAGCTATAATTTATGCGGAGCTAATAAATTGGCTCCATTGGTGAATACTGAATGGTGATTGGTGCAGGGAGCACGGACCTCTCAGAGAACACCAGATTTTTCCAAACAGTAGAAGTGAATAGGATTTGTGCTCAGTACATTCACACTGTTACTAAAGCCCACTCCCAAATATTCATCCCTTGTTAAGAGAGTGGCCGGGTGGATTAGTGCGCTGGTCTCTCGAGCCAGAGGCCCCGGGTTCAATCCGCGGTCGGAGAAAGATTCCGTGGTGACCGAACACTCTCTGTAAGCATCAATTGTGGGGTTGATGCTGTCACAGTGCACCGTCCTATCGGGTGGAGACATAAAATGGCTGACCTCTGCGCAGCTGAAAAATAAACCTGTGCAGGCTAAAGATCTCTCTGTGGTAGCCTGGAGTGGAGCTGCAGGGATGCATCCCACAAGCCGAGCTGACAAAACCGAAAAAGTGAAAAAATATCGCTAACGGGGTTCGCAAAGGACGCATAGTCCCATATCGTTCCCCGCGGGCATACAACCCGTAAAAACTCTTTCCTACTAGGCGGGGAAATTGACTCGTCCCTTGTTATCTAATAAAAAATAATTGGCTGTTCACACAGAAACGAAATACTCGGAGACGTCTCTCAATAAATAAAAGGGGAGAAAACCTGACGTCTGTATGAGTCGCATTTCGTTTCAGTTTGAACAATAATACTTCAAAATCTTTCAGATCCTTGCAAAAGTTTTCGTTCTTCCCCCCATGTTTATTCAACTCAATTTTTTTATCCCATACTAATTTGGTCGGACATATTTCAAACCCTGACTGTGAATAATGCCGTTTCTAACTAAGACGGTCGTTCCACGAATATGAAGATCAGTTTCATCTGCCCAGACATTATGCGAAGTATAATGCTTAAAGGCTGAATGACTTTGAGCCTCGGGTTTCTTTAAAAGAGTTTCCTGCAGGCAACAAGCAGCAGGTTTATATTTTTGGCTTAGAAGACCAAGTTCATTAAAATTCGCTCTAAAACCTCGACAATTCCACTGTATGATATTATGATTATTTGTATTATCCATATTTGGATGGAGATGTGGATGGTGGACGAATGGGCGAATGGCCCCGGTATTTTTCTTTGGTGATTTTTTCCTCGGGAATCTATTCTTCGAATTCTGGCTCAGCTGCCAGAACGTTTCGTCGATACATTCATCGACTGTCATCTCCCCAAAGCCTTCAAACCTGTTGCGAGTAACATGATTCTGAAGTGCTTTGGGTGATCTGTCTGATAAAAGCTTTTGTTTTTCCTTCTCCTTTTTCTTATTTCTTTTTCTAATTTCCTTATCTGATTCTGGCCCAGATTTTGTTGTGCGTTTTGAAGTGGTTTGCGTTTTATTTGGTTTGGCTCATTTTTCTGGTCTGATGTTATTTGTTGTTTATTTTGGGTGAATCTTTGTCTTGTTTCTTATCAATGTTTTCCTGTCTTTGAGTTTGTGTGGACTGTGGCTCTGTTTGACTTGAATGTTCAATTGAAAAGGCGTGTAACGGGACTGGTATAGTGCCTTTGAGCCATGTATGATTAGTTTGACATTCTACTGATCTTGTCTGTATTTTTCGTTTTAGAGTTGTAGCATACGATGGGGTTGATGCAGTTAGGCCAGGCATAGATGAAACAATATCTCTGGCCTCCTTGAAGCTTATTTGTTTTTCACATTTTAAGGTTTGAATTAATTTTTCTTTTTTCCACACAGGGCATTCCCTTGAAGGGGACATATGGTTGCCATGACAGTTTACACATTTAGTAGCAGAACTTGTACATGGCCCTTCGTGCTTTTCACTGCAATGTTGCTTGTCCACGGCACGAATATTTACTATATCCATATTTTGGGATCTGAAATACCACAGTGGGTTAGGAATATACCGGTCCACTTTGATGTTCAAATAACCCACTTTTATTGATTTGGGGGCTGAGTGGTATTAATTCCAAATATATAAGTGTTAGTTTGGATTTCATTTCCATTTTTCTTAATTGTTATCCTTTTGACACTAATTACACCTGGTCGTTTAAATTCTTCCAAAATTTCCCAACCATCAATATTTGCAAGCTCTCTCGTTCGAACAACACCTCTGCTGGAACTGTGTGTTTTGTGAGAGCTTGCAATCACTTCCATATCTACTAATATTTTGTTTTTAAAAGATTGAAGGCCTGAGTATGGGTAGCAAATTCAATCAATAATCCCCCAGATCTTAATTTTTTAGCCCCCTTAACTGTTCCCGCTTTCTCTTTATTGATTTTTCTAAAGCAAATGGGTGGATGTTGTTTATTTTCTGTAGATGAAATGCAATTGAACCTAGGCCAGTTGTTAGTATTTTTCTTTTAAATGTCCTGATCGGAATCAAATATCTCCACATGCTGTCGTTTTTTAGATTTTGGTTGGTAGCCATATGTTATTATTTAATCAATTTATCTGTGTATGCCTCCCACCCTTACTCAGAGCCCAACTCGAGGGGTTAATGTCGCGGATTACCAGCGAACAGCACCAGAAGTACATATCACAGCATACTCCCCCAGCGTTGATGCTAACGCATACCGCTGGAGGATTGACCCATCGAGTGAATGGGACGTGCCAGGTCGTGGCGGTCATTCAACAAATTATCTCGTACGAAAATACAAAGATAACTGCCGCGGATGACTGACGTAGCAGTGCAAAATAAAACCGTATTAAGCAAACAAAATTGAAACTTTAGAAAAATCAGTATACCGTAGCAAAGTTGAAGTTGAATTAAAAAAATGAACTGATTGAATGACCGCCCAATGCCCCCCGACGTGACACCCAGTACTTTTTGGCCGGAACGAGCCATCCGACCATCCACCTACTCCCGAAATTGGGGCCAAAGCAGTGTGTTGGACATTATCTGAAAAATGGAGACCAGGGCCAAACAGGGTTTACGACCTGATCTCCATATTGGAGAATGCCCTAACCGGGGCCACGAGTCCTCAACTTCCAGGATTTCTTCTTCCGGGACCTTCGGGACGCACCTCACGGGAAAACAAGGTGCCTGCCAGATGGTATTAACGGGATTGATCATTTTGGTCCGGGGCTGCGTATTTGTGGATTTCGCAGCAAACCAGCTCAATTGAGCAAACCTGCCAATTAGAAATTAGCAAACCTGCCCAATTGAGCAGGCCGTCCTCTATCCTCCACCTGGAGACCCGCCTTGTAGGGGATGATCAATCCCCCCCCCCACCCCCTAGGTTTCGAATAATATGAAGGATTAAACTAGTGATTTAAAAATAAAAATATTGCAAAATCAAAACTACACTAGAGAAACATAATTTACTGCCATCAGTAAATTTAAGTCTGTGTGAAAATGGTTAAAGTATCAGGAATAAAAAATAGAAAGATAATTTATGGAGGCTTATTTTCTGGAGTAGAATGTTTTTTAAGAAATCAGAAAAGGGTTTTCGTTAACAGTATTTACAGATATTCATACAGGAATCAGAACAATTTTGATAAGAAACCAGAAAGGGCATATTTGTGACCAGCATTCAAAGGGTTCGATATACGAATCAGAAATGGAGAATTTGTGCGCTGCCCACTAATTTGAGTGATGAAATACATTCCTAAACTTTAGAAATGCATTAAGGTGTAATAAAATGCATTTTTCTGTCTTTCTGAATAATATGCACTTGATGACCTTGGTGACCTCATTCAGGTGGACCATACATTGACAGGAAGCGTGCAAAATGTTCTACAGTTCTAAGTTATCTGACGATTTGTTGTTCTTCACAGTGAAGTATGAAGATGGTTAAAAACAGACCATTCAAATATTCTATTTCATTAATTCTTAATAGTGATAAGTGTTTCGAGAAAGCCACTTACCACTCGGCCCGAAACCTTTGGATCTTGAGTTATGATAGAGAATGACAAAAAATGCATTGAAAGGTGAAGAGTTCTTTATTCAACTAGAAGTAATCAAGTGTTGTAAGATAGAGATGCATAATAAATAAATTTTCTTGCAGTTCAAAGGTTTTTCTTTCAACTTGGTCTGGGGATGGAATTTAATTCTGATCACAACACCTGATAAGATTAAATGTATGACAGCTATAGCAACTTCTGTCTAATTTGATTGTTTACGTTATTCTCTTGTGTATATAAATATAAAGCAGCTATTTCTGTTACAAAGAAATTATGGGTTGTAATAAACTATATGGCCCAATGGGTTACACCCAAAGGCTCCAGCGCCCTAGAAACATAACTTGACCAGTACTAGTGACTGTCTACAGTATGCCAAACAGCATCAGACCAATGATTTGTATTTGAGTTATTGTCAAGACAAAAGGGAGGGGATAGAAATTATGTATAGATCACATTATCACATACTGTGCTTGAGATATTTGCCTGACCATTTTCATTGGGGTTTAACAGCACTTTTCGACAGAGAGGTTGAAGTTCATCTCGTATTGGACAGTTTTACGGCGAAGTAAACCAGAGCACCTGAATAGATATGCCGAGCATCTATGAACAACTATCAAATTCACAACATACTAACTACACACATGCAGGGTGAACATTGGTGAATCTAAGTGCAGTACGCCTTAGTGCACAATGTGGCTGTGTCCCACAGGGGTAATCAGGACTGAGTGCCTTACCCATTGACACATCGCTGTTGCATTTGGTGAGGGATGTACCGTGGGCCTTACGATTTTAAAGTCTAACTTCAGAGCCAGTGAGTCACTAGTCTCCTGCATGAGCCATTGAACGGCACCTACTGGAAATAAGAAGTTGGTTGGATCTCAAGATTGGCTTTTGTGTGTAGTGTGGCAATGAGACAGAAGCATACAAAATGTTTTACAGCCATGAGTTACATTAAAGAAAGCTTTCAGACAGACATTGAAGTATTAAGCGAGTTAAAAGCACCACCTGAATACTCCATTTCCTTCCTTCATAATTGTGTTGTATACTTCAAGGAAGCCACTCGCCATTCCACACAGACACGTAGCTGTGGGGGTGGGGGGGGGGAGGGGTGTAGGAGCGGTGAGTCACTATATCGGAGCAATTTTTCTAAGAAACAGAACAGGCAGATATGTGCACAACTTTCAAACGGTTCGATCATGGGAATGCATTGGGGGTCCAGAAATGTAATTTCCAGCAATACCGAAAATGCAGTCATCCTGTCTGACCTCAGTGACCTTGACCCATATTGTGATCCTCTATCGAGTGTCGACTCATTTGGTGGTGTTCCCAGGTCTATGCATCATACCATGCTTGAGATATGAGTCTTACCCACTCTAAAAAAATTCCCCACGCCCACTTTTTTCGTGTAAAAATTCACGAAAACTTCCGGAATTCATTAGGAGATCAAAAAATGTCATTTTCCAGCAATTCTGAAAAAAATGCACTCAATAACCCCAAGGAAACCTCAGTGGCCTTGACCCATAGTTTGACCCCCCATTAAGGATTGACTCATTTGGTGTTGGTCCATTCATCATACCACACTTGGGATATGCACGTGACCCACTTTCAAAATGTTTGACCACGCCCACTTTTTGGGTAAAAATTCATGAATGGACTTTGGGAATGCATTCGGAGGTATAAAGATGCGATTTTCATCAATTCTGAAAAATGAACTCAATGACATCTAGGTCACCTCAGCGACCTTGATCGATAGTTTGAACCTCTATCGAATGTCGATTCATTTGGTGTTAATACTAGGTCCATTCCTCATACACTGCTTGAAATATGAGCGGGACGCTCGTTCAAACATTTTGGCAACACCCACTGTTTTTACGTAAAAATGCATGTATGGACTTTGGGAATGCATTAGGGGGTCAAAAGATGTGATTTCCAGCAATTCTGAAAAATGCACTCAATGACATTTAGGTGATCTCCGTGATCTTGACCCACATTTTTGAACCTCCATTGAGTGGCGAGTCATTTGGTGTTGGTCCCAGGTTCATAGGTCATACCAGGCCTGAGATATTTCGTGACCCACTTTCAAAACACCACATGGGCACCTCTAATGCCCCAGGAATCTAAAAAAACATTAGGTGCCGAGAACCTGTGACTCTCTGTAAGTATCCCAACAATCAACGAGATAGGAAAATTCGTTTTTGAGTTATCTTGCAGACAAAAATGTGCTTATAAGACAGAAGGCTGGAGAATAAGAAGATTAAAAAAAATAAGAAATTGTACAAAAACAATAGTCTGTGTGTATAAATATAGATTTGGTCGGTTTTCAGAATATGCTAAGTGCACAATCGATAGAATACAGCATCTAACAATTCTTCCGCAGCCCTCTTTCACATTGGTATGAATGGTGTGTGGTTAATGTCCAAGTTAGGTGTAAATTGCAAGCTGTTTGGCTGATCCTGTACACTTAATAATAACAACCTGTAAGTATCAGGTATCATAAATTGTGCCGAACTTTTTAAAGCAGTTTAACTCCAAACTTTCTGCGTATATTCTTGAAGCTCTGCTGAGCTGGATTATATTATAAGAAAGAACAGAAATCAAATACTTGCCTAGTGGGAACCTCTGCGCATGCGTATATGATCTCCTGACATTCAACATGATATAATGAAAAATTGGTTTCTATCTCTGTCTGAGACGATGCGATAACTATTTTGAAGAATGAGTGAAAATGGAAATCGGCCAAGAATTGGCAGAGATATAGCGTTTGAATTTGGCATTTTTCTAGCCGGGCGAGGAGGCTCTGGGTGGTTGTCTCTGAGCTAGTTCCATTTAAAACTTATAATTCACAGTTACTGGTGGAGAGATGCTGGTGACTGAAAGGTGCATCTCGTACACTGCCGCCAAATGTGCCCCGACAAGCCGGTAAAAGTTAGATAATTACCAGGAATGAAAAGTTGACAGAACTCGTGCATGGATTAATGGAGAAAAGGCGGTAATTTGGCTAATTTGACATTAAAATTGAACAGATACCACCACTGTCGGTCATACGCCCATTGTGTCCAGACCGCAGAAGGAAGTTACATACAATTTTCAGAATTTGTTCTATTGTCCCTACCGAACACTTTAGTATCTTTGTCGAGTGCCGGGGCCCGGCAGGAACATCGTGGATCGTGTGGAAACCGAGGGCTCGATTCGCCCCTTCTCTATTCTCAATGCAATGACGTTTCCATTCATTATTTACCTATCACCGGTCGACTTTGGCATTATTTCTGTCTATTTGTTTAACTGTTCAACTTTAACTATTCGCACCTTTATAGGACCGAAAGTTTGGAGTTAATCTGTTTATTTGAGACCGTCCCGACAGGAAATGACAACTCGAACCAGTGGCGCAAAAAACGTGATTTGGCTAAATTCAAGAGACACCAGTGTCGAATATACGCCAATTGTATCCGGACCACCCAAGGCAACTACTTGAAATTCTCATAATGTGTTCTACTATCCCTGCTTGATAGCTTAGTATCTCTGTCGAGTGCTGCGAATGGGTGGAAACACTGTGGATCGCGTGGAAACCGATGGAACGATTCGTCCTCTCTTTATTTTCAATGCAATGATATTTCCATTCATTATTTACCTGTCAATGGCCAAGTTTGACATTATTTCTGTCTATTTGATGAATTGTTAAACCTTAACTGTTTGCACCTTTAAATTGGACCGAAAGATCACAGCATGCTCACCAATATTCGGGGATTGATTTTACGAAAATAACAATTATTTTGACCCGCATGGGAACTCTCAAATCTGCCAAGGGTTAAACTTTCAATAATAACATATAAAACAAAAGTTGTCATACTTTGCCTGCTTGATGCATCCAGAGACAACATCCAGCGCTCAGTGAGTTAGGAATGGCGTAAATTGTCACTTAAACCTACGAAATTCTGAAAAAAATGAAAGGGCTTTGTTTTCGGTGGCACCTATCTCTATGCAAGCGAAACAGGGATTGGGTAAAATTTACAGCAACCTTACAACAGAAAATATTCTTGGAATTGAATTGTGAATCTGAATATCGAAAAGCATTTTCAGATATTATATTCCAAACTACCACTGGACGCTTACCAATATTCAGTGATTTTAAGGAAATAACAATTATTCCGACAGTACCCATATGAAAGTCTGAAACCTCTCAAGGGTTAAACCTTTAATACTAACATATAAAACAAAAGTTATTATATCATGACTGCTGCATGCAGCCATAGAAAATATTCAGCGCTCAAACAATTGGGAATGGAGTAAATTGTCACTTAATCGCACCAAATTCTGAAAAAAACGAGAGTTTTTTTTTGGACTGCACCTATCTTTATGCAAACTGAATCGTTAAAGGGTTAAACTTTACAACCAAATGTATAACAGCAAATATGCTCGGTAGGTACTTGTGAATACGAATATGTAAATCATTTTTCGATATTTCATTCATAAACTCAAAATGATCCAATTTTATGAAGAATTTTAGGGTACTCGAATTCAAGGCCTGAAAACTGGGTGAAGGTTAAAACTTTGAATAAAGCATATAACAGCAAAATTATTCTTGGCTAAATGCCCAAATTCAAGGGAAACGTTTCGTGAAAATGTGGCTGCAGGCTGAGAAATCGCATGTGAAAATTAGCCAGTTATGCCAAAAATGCACTTTGTTCAGAAATTTGTGTCAATAAGGAGGCAATGTGGGTAATACCACTTATGTAGTCAGATGTAGTAAGTCATGCTACAAATATTACGGAAATCTTCAGCCAAATCGTCCAAGGTCTTTTTGAGAATTGGGGCAAAACATAACATTGTGACAACATTCGGCACAGTATTGGCAGAAAACGAAAAACATAGAAATGTCATGACCCAGGTGAGAAACTGCAGTAAATTCACGTTTGTAAGAAAAGGGTTAAAGTCGCTGTAAGACAAATTGCACAAAAGAGATTGATGAACTGTACAACCTTAAAAATATTTGAAAAACAGATCAGAAATGGATTTTTGTTATCAGTATTTACAGATATTCATACAGGAATCAGAACAATTTTCTAAGAAACCAGAAAGGACATATATGCGCACAACATTCAAAAGGTTCGACCAAGGGGATGCATTAGGGGTCAACAAATGTGATTTCCAGCAATACTAAAACATGCACTCAATGATCCCTGTGTGACTTCAGTGACCTTAACCCATTGTGTGAACCTCCATCGAGTGTCGACTCATTTGGTGTTGGTCCCAAGTATCTGTATCATAGCATGCTTGAGATATGAGTTTGCTCCACTCTAAAATGTTTGCCTATCCTCACTGTTTTCATCTAAAAATGCATGTATAAACATTGGGAATGTATTAGGGGGTCAGAAAATGTGATTTCCAGCAATTCTGAAAAAATACACGCAATGAAACCTAGGAAACCTCAGTGGCCTTGACCTATATATTGACCCCCGATTGAGTGTTGACTCATTTGCTTTTGGTCCCAGGTCCATTCATCATACCATGCGTACTGTTTTATGTAAAAATGCATGGATGGACTTTCGGAATGCATTCGGGAGTTCAAAAATATGATTTCCATCAATTCTGAAAATGAACTCAGTGGCCCCTGGGTTACCTCCGTGACCTTGACCCATATTTTGTACCTCCATTGAGTGTCGACTCATTTGGTGTTAGTCCCAGGTCCATTCGTCATATCATGCTTGAGTTATGAGCATGACCCACCCTCAAAAAGTTTGTTCACGCCAACTTTTTTACATACAAATGCATGTATGGACTTCAAGAATGCTTTAGAGGGTCACAAAATGTGATTTCCAGCAATTCTGAAAAATGTACTCAATGACCCCAGGTGACCTCAGTGACCTTGACCCATATTTTGAACCTCCATCAAGTGTCGACTCGTTTACTGTTGGTCACAGGTCCATGCATCACACCATTCTTGAGATATGAGTGTGACCCACTTTCAAAATTTTTGGCCACGCCCACTTTTTTCATGAAAAAATGCCTGTCTGAATTTTGGGAAAGCATTTGGAGGTAAAAAAAAGTGATTCCAGCAATTCTGGAAAATGCACTCATTGACCCCTGGGTGACCTCAGTGACCTTGACTCATATGTTTGAACCTCTATCGAGTGTCGACTCATTTGGTATTAGTCCCAGGTCCATGCATGGTACCGCGCTTGAGTTATGAGCGTGACCCACTTTCCAAAATTTTGGCCACGTTCACTTTTTACGAGTAAAATTACATCTATGACCTTTGGGAATGCATTATGTAATACAAAAAAAGTGATTTCCAGCAATTTTGAAAAATGCACTCAATGACTCCTGGGTGACCTCATTGACCTTGACCCACATTTTGAATCTCCATCGAGTGTCGACTCACTTGGTGTTGGGTCCAGGTCTATGGCGTACGAACAGGTTCGAAAATAATTATTGAGGTACATACTATATTATTTGAGGTTCATCCTATATTATTTGAGGTTCATCCTATATTATTTCAGGTTCATCCTATATTATTTCAGGTTCATCCTAAAATAATATTTATGACCCTCTCGTACGCAATCAATAATTTGTCCGACCCTGGATGGACTATAATTATTGTTGCATGATGAACCAGGTTCGACATCAATATTTCAGGTTCATCCTATATTAATTGAGGATGAACCTGAAATAATTTGTCCGGCCCTGGATGGACCATAATTATTGTTTCATGTTAAACCAGGTTCGACATCAGTATTTCAGGTTCATCCTATATTAATTGAGGATGAACCTGAAATAATTTGTCTGATCCTGGATGGACCATAATTATTGCTTCTTGTTGAACCGGGTTCGACAAAAAAAATTGAAGTTCATCCTATATTAATTGAGGATGAACCTAAAATAATTTGTCCGACCCTGGATGGACCATAAATTATTGTTTCATGTTGAACTGAGTTCGACATCAATATTTGAGGTTCATCCTATATTAATTGGGGATGAACCTGAAATAATTTGTCCGACCCTGAATGGACCATAATTATTGCTTCATGTTGAACCAGATTCGACATAGATATTTGAGATTCATCCTATATTAATTGAGTATGAACGTAAAATAATTTGTCTGACCCTGGATCGACCATAATTATTCAGGATAATGCTAAAATCCCACGATGCAATACGCTCCACGAGCCAAGCAGTTGAGTCGATACAAGCGGGATGTGTGCATGCTTTCCGAACAATGGGACATAACTGGGTGAAAAAAGCAAGATAAACTTGCTGCAGGCACACAGGTTCAGACAAAGAATCCCACTGAGAGATTGTTTTGTATGCGCTTCACACGATTTTTTTTTCGACCCTTTGTAATCACGCAAAATAAATAAGATTTTTTCCCATGAAAATGTCGAATGGGCAGTGTTGATTGTTTATTGTACTGTTACAAACAAGTTGTGTTTTAATATTGAAATATGACTCGCTAACCAATAGTGTTGCGGACCGGACTGCAAACAAACGGTCCTGTACCGGTCCAGGCGTGGTCCGCGGTGCGGTCCGATGAGGACCGGGCCGCCCCTGCTGAACTGGTACACAGGCACGCTGGACCGGTCCGGGGCGGTCCAAGGGACCGGTCCAGGGAGACGCAAAGGGAAGTTTTGCACTCTCCCAATTGATACACAAACTGATAATTTCATCTCGATAGACGGTGAATACATTGAAGTCGAGTAAGTTTGAAGTAAGTGTCAACTATATTGAGCCAATCTGTCACCAATCAACCACCTGCATCCTGTGATTCCTATCACGGGTGTCGGGTGAAGGTATCAGCGATGAGCGGTTCTACAAAAAAGTTCCCAAAATAGCGAACGCTCAAATTCTGTGACAAGAAGCTGTCATTCAATTCCTTTGTCGGCAAAGAATTTCAATGTGTATTGTGTATCTATTTCTATAAACCCCGATCTGGATTATGTGCACATGGAAACTATTTAGTTGGTAGTAACTTGGTTCCTGTATTTCATCTGGTAGGTTTGGTGTGCTGACCCTATTAAATTGGACCATGGGCGCAGATCGTGGGGGCGGGGTGGGGGGGGGGGGGGGGGGGGGGGGGGGTTGAGGGGGCGTGTGCCCCACAAAGTTTTTCGGGGGGGGGGGGGGCATTACATGTTACGTCCCCCGCGCTCCTCCCACATATATAGGTCCGATAACAGCTGATATTGTTCGAGCAATGCTGCAATAGGAGAAAATCGCGTATTGTCAGCTTGCTTTTTCAAAATTTCCTCCCGCAGGGCCAAGACATGCTTGGCCCTGCGCGTTGTGTGTCCGCGCAATGCTGCATGATGACTTGGCCCCCTCGTCCCTCCCCCCCCCCCCCCACACACACATGATCTGCGCCCATGGTCCAATTTAATAGGGTCACCACACCAAACCTACCAGATGAAATACAGGAACCAAGTTACTCCCAACTAAATAGTTTCCATGTGCACATAATCCAGATCGGGCTTTATAGAAATAGATACACAATACACATTAAAATTATTTGTCTACAAAGGAATTGAATGACAGCTTCTTGTCACCGAATTTGAGCGTTCGCTATTTTGGGAACTTTTTTGTAGAATCACAGGATGCAGGTGGTTGATTGGTAACAGATTGGCTCAATATAGTTGACAGTTACTTCAAACTTTCTCGACTTCAATGTATTGATCGTCTATCAAGATGAAATTATCAGTTTGTATCAATTGGGAGAGTGCAAAACATCCCTTTGCGTCTCCCTGGACCGGCCTCTGTACCGGTACAGCAGTGGCGGCCCGGTCCTCATCGGACCGTACCGCGGACCACGCCTGGACCGGTACCGGACCGTTTGTTTGCGTATTGCATCGTGGGATTTTAGCATCATCCTGAATAATTAGGGTCGATCCAGGGTCGGACAAATTATTTTAGGTTCATCCTAAATTAATATAGGATGAACCTCAAATATTTATGTCCAACCTAGTTCAACATGAAGCAATAATTATGGTCCATCCAGGGTCGGACAAATTATTTCGGGTTCTTCCTCAATTAATATAGGATGAACCTCAAATATCGATGCTGAACCTGGTTCAACATGAAACAATAATTATGGTCCATCCAGGGTCGGACAAATTATTTTAGGTTCATCCTCAGTTAATATAGGATGAACTTCAAATTTTCTTGTCGAACCTGGTTCAACATGAAACAATAATTATGGTCCATCCAGGATCGGACAAATTATTTCAGGTTCATCCTTAATTAATATAGGATGAACCTGAAATATTGATGTCGAACCTGGTTCAACATGAAACAATAATTATGGTCCATCCAGGGTCGGACAAATTATTTCAGGTTCATCCTCACTTAATATAGGATGAACCTGAAATATTGATGTCGAACCTGGTTCAACATGAAACAATAATTATGGTCCATCCAGGGTCGGACAAATTATTTCAGATTCATCCTCAATTAATATAGGATGAACCTGAAATATTGATGTCGAACCTGGTTCAATATGAAACAATAATTATAGTCCATCCAGGATCGGACAAATTATTGATCGCGTACGAGAGGGTCATAAATATTATTTTAGGATGAACCTGAAATTATATAGGATGAACCTGAAATAATATAGGATGAACCTCAAATAATGTAGGATGAACCTGAAATAATATAGCATGAACCTCAAATAATATAGTATGTACCTCAATAATTGTTTTCGAACCTGTTCGTACGCCATGCAGGTCCATGCGTTATACCATGCCTGAGATATGGGCGTGACCCACTTTCAAAACACCCGTATGGACACCACTAAAGCTCCAGGAATCTGGAAAACATAGGTGGCCGAGAACGTTTGACAGTCTATCAGCATGCCAAAATTCAGCGAGACAGGATGATTCGTGTTCGAGTTATCGTGCAGACAAGGAAGCGCATAGAAGACAGAAGAAGAAGAAGAAGAAGAAGAAGAAGAAGAAGAAGAAGAAGAAGAAGAAGAAAAAAAAGAAAAAAAAAACATGCAAAAACAATAGTCTGTATGTTTCACACAGACTAAAAAGAAAAGGAAACCGTACAAAAACAATAGTCTCTGTGTTTCACACAGACTAAATATACCGCCATTGTCGGTCATACGCCCACTGTGTCCAGACTGCTGAAGGAATCTTCCGAATTTGTTCTATTAGCCCCGCTCAACACTTTAGTATCTTTTTCGAGTGCCGAGGCCCTGAGGGAACACCCTGGATCGCGTGGGAACTGAGATGAAGATTCGTCCCTACTCCATTCTCAATATAATGACATTTCCATTCATTATTTACGTGTCATCAGTCGACTTTGGCATTATTTCTGTCTATGTGATGAACTGTTCAACGTTAACTACTCGCACTGTTATATAGGACTGACTGTTTGAACTTAAACTGTTTATTTTAGGTCGTCCCGTCAGAATCTCGGCCCTGTGGCGAAACAGCTGTCATTTGGCAAAGTTGACTTAAAATTTAACAGACACCAGTGTCGGATAAACGTCAGTTCGTCCCCTGAGTTCCAATGTGTTCTATGTGCCTACTGGCACATAGAACACATTGGAACTCAGGGGACGAGTTGTAACCAGACCGCTGAAGGCAGCGAATTTTCAGAACTTATTCTACGAAGGCTGGCCGACATTTTGACATGGAATCGAGTGTTGTTTTAACTGCATGTAAAACACCACGCCTCGCGTGGAAACCATGGGAACGGTTCGTCCCCTCTTTATTCTCAATGCAATGATATTTCCATTCATTATTTACCTGTCGACTGCCGAATGTGGCATTATTTCTGTCTATTTGATGAACTGTTCATTCTTTAACTATTTGCACCTTTATATAGGACCGAGAGATGACTGCATGCTTACCAATATTCAGGGACTGATTTTACGAAAATAACAGTTATTCTAACAGTACCCACTTGGGAACTCTCAAATCTGCCAAGGATTAAACTTTTAATAATGACATGTAAAACAAAAGTTGTCATACTTTGCTAGCCGCATGCACCCATAGACAACATTCAGCACTCAATCAAGTAGGAATGGAGTAAATTGCGAGTTAAACCTACGAAATTCTAAAAAAATGAAAGTTTTTTTTTCGGCTGCACCTATCTGTATGCAACCGAAAGAGGGATTGGATTAATGTTTACAGCAACCTTATAACATAAAATATTATTGGAATTGAGCTGTGAATCTGAATATTGAGACGCCTTTTCAGATATTCTGTTCCAAAACTACCACTGAACGCTTACCAATATTCAGTGATTTTACGAAAATAACAATTATTTCGACAGTACCCATAAGGGAAGTCTCAAATCTGCCAAGGGTGAAACTTTAAATAATAACATATAAAAACAAGAGATGTCACACGTTGCTTGCTGCATGCACTTAAATTTACCAGATTCTGAAAAATGGAGTTGTTTTCGACGGCACCTACCTTTATGCAACCAAAACGGGGATTGGGTTCATTTTTACAGCTACCTTATAATAGAACATCTTCTTGGACTTGAGCTATGAATCTGAATGTCAACATAATTTCCAGATATTCTTTTCCAAACTACCACTGCACGCTTACCAATATTCGGTGATTTTACGAAAATCACAATTATTCAGACAGTTCCCATATGAGAGCCTCAAAGCTGCCAAGGGTTAAACTTTTAATACTTACATATAAAAACAAAGTTTTCATACCATGACTTCTGCATGCAGCCATTGAAAACATTCAGCACTCAATCAATTAGGAATGGAGTAAATTGTCACTTAATCGTACCAAATTCTGAAAAAGTGAGAGTTTTTTTGGACAGCATCTATATTTATGCAAACTGAATGGGCATATGGTTAAACTTTAAAACCAAACGTATAACAGAAAATATGTTCGATAGGTAGCTGTGAATACGAACATGTAAATCATTTTCGATATACCATTCATAAATGGAAGGAAAATGAACTAAAAATGAGCCAATTTTATTAAGAAGTTTAGGATACTCGAATTCAAGGCCCGAAAACGGGGTGAAAGTTAAAACGTTGAATAAAATATATAACAACCAAATTATTCTTGGATGAATGCCCAAACTTCTTATGGGAAACGCACATTTGGGGTCAAAATGGAGCAAAGTAGGGAATGCCGCTTATTTAGTCAGACGTAGTAAGTCATGCTACAAATATTACGAAAGCTCCAGCCAAACCGTCCAGGGTCTTGTTTGATAATTGTGGCAAACGTAACATTGCGACAACATTTTGCACGGTTTTGGCAGAAAACGAAACAACTTCAGAAGTGTCATGATCCAGGTGAGAAACGTCCAATGAAGCTCTATATATGGGCCAAATATCAATAGAATTGTATGGAATTCATCCGACAAAAAATCATTGAAATAAAAAATAATGTTAATACTGGAGAAATAGTATTTACTGCATCCAGTAAGTTCAGGCTTGTAAGAAAAAGGGATAACCCTTTACCCAACGAATCGGCCGCATCCGCCCGCGTAATATGCAAATTCAGCAGTTGAAAAAAGATTATTTTTCAAAAAATTTCAACAAAACCATATCATGTGACCCCTCGTTGGAACGAGCTCGTCGAGCTTGAAAAAATGATATTTAAAATAATAAATTTTGATATCGTCTGCGTTGGGTAAAGGGTTAAAAGATCTATCGGGAAAAAAGTACATGGAAAGAGAATTTATAGAGGGTTATTTTCGGGAGTAACATATTTTTAAACAAATCAGGAAGGGATTTTCGTAAACAGTATTTACAGATATTCATAAAGGAATCAGAACGTTTTTTCTAAGAAACCAGAAAAGGCTATGCACAACAATCAAAAGGTTTGGTCAAGAGAATGCTTCAGGGGTCTAAAAATGTGATTTCTAGCAATACTAAAAAATGCACTCAGTTATCCCTGGGCGACCTCAGTGACCTTGACCATATTGTGAACCTCTATGGCATGTTGACTCATTTGGTGTTGGTCCCATGTCTATGTATACCATGCTTGAGATATGAGTGTGACCCACTCTTAAGAATTTTGCCCACACCCACTTTTTTCGTGTAAAAATGCATGTATGCACTTCGGGAATGCATTAGGAGGGTCAGAAAATGTGATTTCCATTAATTCTGAAAAATGCACTCAATGACCCCTAGGTGACCTTCACGATCTTGATCCATATTTTGAACCTCTATCGAGTGTTGACTCATTTGTTGTTAGTTCCAGGTCCATTCGTCATACCCTGCTTGAGATATGAGCATAACCCACTTTCAAAAATGCTGACCATGCCCACTTTTTAACGTAAGAATTCATGTATGGACTTCGGGAATGCTTTAGGGGTCAAAAAATGTGATTTCCAGCCATTCCGAAAAATGCACGCAATGACCCCTAGGTGACCTCCATGACCTTGAACCATATTTTTGAACCTCTATCGAGTTTCGACTCATTTGGTGTTAGTTTCAGGTCAATTCATCATACCATGCTTGAGATATGAGCATGACCCACTTTCAAAAATTTTGGCCATGCCCACTTTTTTACGTAAACAAATCATGTCTGGACTTCGAGAATGCTTCAGGGGGTCAAAAAAATGTGATTTCCAGCAATTCCGAAAAATGCACTCACTGACCCCTAGGTGGCCTCCATGACCTTGACCCATATTTTGAACCTCCATCGAGAGTCGACTCATTTGGTGTTAGTCCCAGATCCATGCATCGTACCATGCTTGAGTTATGAGCGGGACCCACTTTCAAAAATTTTGGCCACGCCCACTTTTTTACGTCAAAATGCATGTATGGATGCTAGGAATGCTTTAGTGGGTCAAAAATTGTGATTTCCTGCAATTATGAAAAAAATGCACTTAGTGACCCCTGGGTGACCTCAGTGACCTTGACCCATATTTTGAATCTCCCTCAAGCTTCAATTCATTTGGTGTTGGTCCCAGGTCCATACGTCATACCGCGCCCGAGAAATGGCCGTGACCCACTTTTGAAACACCCCTACGGACACCCCTAAAGCGCCAGGAACCTGAAAAAACATAGGTGTCCGAGAACTTATGACTGTCTATCAGAATGCTAAAAGCCAGACAGATAGGGCAATTTGTTTTTCAGTTATCTTGCGGACAAGGTAGCGCATAGAAGACAGAATGCAGGGGAATAAGAGGAAGAAGAAAAATAAAAAAAGAAACGTACAAAAACAATAGTCTGTGTGTTTCACACAGACTAATTAGGTTGAATATAGAAAAGTGACATCTCATATGCAGTGTGTTTCAGTTTCCATTTTTCGACAGGTGGGATTTGCTGTCGTATAGGAAGGAAAAGGACAGCAAGTTTCGATCAGTCTTGCAAGAGAATAAAAAGAAATCTTGACGGAATATTAAATTTATTGGTTGAAATTCGTTGCATCAGTTTTCTATTCGATGGCAGGATGACTCACATATACTCATACATCCAGCTTCGTATCTACCGTCAGAAGATATATATGTACATGTTTACTGATTTAGACACGATGTAACTTACTGGTATGATTGCTTGCGGAAAATTCATCTAATGTGAAGAATAGATAGCCCAGAATATCACAGGATGAGCACACATGGATCGACATGTGCTGTTGGAGATATCATCAATATTATTAACACCTTCGTTTCTATATTTCAGAGATGGGTCTACAAGGAGTGGCTTATTTTGTGTAGCATTTGTGTCCTTGGACAGATTACGAGTAGAGCAGGAGGTTGGCACTGGACAGATAATCAAACAATATCGCAGTATACGACCACAAATCATTCCTAATAAGGTAAGAATTGTCTAATAACGTGGACTGTAGGCTTAGTCCAAACAGTACTTATTTTACGTAATAAAATCAAAGAACCGCTTACACATGTACATGATGACAAAACAACACATGGACTGATCTGGATTTAGTTGTCATTCATTCATTTATTTTTGGGGTCTTAATGACACTTTCGACAGCCAAGGTCACATTTTTTACGGATAGAGTGAAGCGGAGTACCCGGAAAGAACCACCGTGCAACGGCGAGCAGCTGCCAGCGTACTAATTCTAAACATTCAGGCAATTTCAGGGTTAGCATTGGTTGAGGACATGTGCACCACCGACGTGCAGTACGCCTTAGTACACAGCGCCACCGTGCCTCCATGGGCAGTCTGGATGAAGTGCCTTGCCCTCAACAAAGGCTCCCGTGGTGGTGTGAGGATGGGGTTGAATGTCCAATGTCTTAACCACTAATAGACCGCTCTCCGGATTCAGCTGTTAGCTGATAGCGTATACAAGACTGTCTTCACAATAAGCTTGGTGAAAGTTGACAGAATTTACCCTTTGAACCCGACGGCCACTTTTTCCGGCCAGGAACATGATACGCAATAAAGCCATTCTACAGAATGGCAATTCAGTAAATGTGCGGGGATGACCAATCAACATTTCCAACCGCCCCAATGCTGCACGTTGAAAATTTTGATTATTCTTCCCCAAATAATGAGTATGGACTCTTCTAATTGCTGTCACTGAACTGACTTGGAATATACAACTAGAATTGAAAGGGTTAATACAATACACTATGGCAAAACCCTTATGTTTACGATTGCGTCTGATGACCCTTTTTGAATATATTGTCACTTGCCCGTAGAGCTGCAGAAGACATGTACTAAATTGCGAAGAGGCAAGGTAGAAAGCGATATACCCAACTGGAAATTTGGGCAGCTTCCGAGAAATCCACGTCGGACACGACCACATCGGAACCAAATGGTTGAGTTTATACCGTAAGATATAGATATCGTGTACATATATCCCATGGCTTGCGTCATTTGAAGATTAACAGTACTTTTACCACCTCGCTCGTTCATGCTGTAAAGGCAGTCAAGTGTCTGATCAGGTCTGAAAATAAGCAGTCTGACATTTGCAAAATGAGGTCCCCGGAGGATGAATTCGATGGTGCTATCCCATAGAGTGGGCCAATTTATCCTCTGGGTACCTCTTTCTGTTTAGTTTTGAAATCCTGATTCAGATTGAGGTTCACAGAGGGTAAATGTAGTGATGCTACCCTGCTGTGCAGGGTAGCATCACTAAATTCACCCTCTGGGGACCTCATTTTGCAAACGACAGTCTGCTTTTTTCTGGTTTGTGACGGATGTCATTGTATATCATATGCGAGGGGGCGCGGTGGCTCAGTTGGTAGAGGTGCAAGCTGCAAGCCGAGAGGTCCTCGGTTCGAATCCCACCTGCGGCAACCGCGTTGTGGCCTTGGGCAAGACACTTTACCCCCATTGCCCACGTGGAGGCACGGTGACGCTGTGTACTAAGGCGTACTGCACGTCGATGGTGCACCTGTCTTCAACCAATGCTAACCCTGCTTGTATGGAGTTGGTATGTTGGGGAGCTGACAGTTGCTCGCCGTTGCTCGGTGGTTCTCTCCGGGTACTCCGGCTTCCTCCACCCGTAAAACTGTCACGGTCATGGTTAGCCATTGTGCAGAAATATGTGACCTTAAACACCAATAAATAAATAAATAAATAAATAAATAAATAAATAATATCATATGCGATCCAGCAATAATTTAGATTCTCTAATCCGGACAGTGAACAATGTGGACTTTATATTTGGCTTCAACAGAATAGTTCCACTCTCTTAAAAGTCTATGGTTAAAATAACACCGATGGAACAATTGAGTGAACATTTTGTTAGAGTAACAGATATCCCGAGACCTGTATAACATCAGACGTTTTAATAAACGTAAACACTTGTGAACACTTACTGACAAACAGTTGTTTCGGGTATCGTTTGCCTATTCACTTTGATGACTCTTGGAGAGAAAAAACAGATTACGTTATACGACTCGCTGTTCATGCAAGAATGAGAAACGTTGATATCAAGGCACCTGATATTAACATCAGAGTTGAGTGGACCTCAACTTTAGACACAACACATGTTTTCAGATTTACATTATATAATCTTCATACCTCCAACAACAGTTAAAGCAGACTATCGGAGAGAACCCATATCATCCGACTCGGAACAATAAAATTGCTAAGAATATAACGCCGTGGCACACAGTTAAGAGGGATAGGTTCGTGGTGTGTGTGTGGGGGGGCAGTTGCAAAAGACATGTCATGTTTTTGTTCTTCATATATTGCACACTCAGCTACCTTACAGCATTTTTCATGAATTGTTTGACACCCACCCTTATCAGCTACTAAAATCTGCTCTCCATGCGTTTCTCGTTGACACGGGATCGCAAATCATAAAGTGTGACATGGATTGCAAAGGCCACCTCGGCCCCGTGCATAAACAATAATGGCGAATTAAAATATAAATGATGAGAACTAATGAGAGGATGGTGGTTACTATATCTTCCCTATCACCATTCTATCATGTTTTAAACAACTTAAACGCATAGGAATGTGTGGCTATACAGCAGTTCTGATATATAAAATTCCCGGCACGAGAGGATCGTGCCTATCGAAACTGTATTCAAAATAAATGAGTATATATATATAAATAAATAAATAAATAAAATTAAATAAATGTAATTACACCTTCATTCTTTGTCACTTGTGCGCTGCTTCATCTTTGAGATTGGGATTCCGTGTTTTTTCGTGCTGGTGTGTGTGTGTGTGGGGGGGGGGGGGGGTTCTCAGGTTGAGCTCAACGCCATGTTCTTGTATTATGGTGCAAAGGGCGTCCCTATATTGCCTGCGTTCCTGTTTACTACCACCCTTTTTGTTGCATTAAATAATATGAAATAGCATTCAATTGTCTATCGCAGAGCCTTTTGTGGCCCTCTATGAAAATATGATAAAATTACGTGCAAAAAAGCATAGCATTCCGATCATTTATTTATTTATTTATTTATTGGTGTTTAAGGTCACATACTTATGCACAATGGCTAATCGTGACCGTGACAGTTTTACGGGTGGAGGAAGCCGGAGGACCCGGAGAGAACCACCGAGCAACGACGAGCAGCTGTCAGCTCCCCAACATCGTAACTCTGAACTCTGCACCGCAGCACAGGCAGGGTTAGATTGGTTGAAGACATGCGCACCGTCGACGTGCAGTACGCCTCAGTACACAGCGTCATCGTGCCCTCATGCAGGCAATCGGGGTGAAGTGTCTTGCCCAAGGACACAACGCGGTTGCCGCAGGTGGGATTCGAACCGAGGACCTCTCGGCTTGCAGCCTGCACCTCTACCAACTGAGCCACCGCGCCCCCTAGCATTCCGATTAACAACTCAGTTACAGATGGCAATGACACCAGTGAACAAATAATATTGATTCAATGTCAATTCTTCATTTGCATTCGTATATAGAAAAGCGACCATATGTGTGTGTTGGCCAGTAATGGTATGTATGTGTGTCTGATCTTGTAATTGGTGTTAGTGTGGGACACACACGAATCTATACCTTTCAAACAGAGGACATAGTCTAAAGCAAGGACCTCGGTAGGCAAATTGTACGCCAAATCCGTACACAGTCTATACTCCCTATTCAAATGTAGTGTTCTCTTATTGGTTCACCCTCATGCATAAAAAATCCGAACACATCCTTCCTCTCCTCTCCATGATATGTAGGTTTGTATATCTCTCTGTGTATCTCTCTCTCTCTCTCTCTCTCTTCTCTCTCTCTCTCTCTACTCCTCCTCGTTCTTTCTCTTGCCCTCTGTATTGATGTTAAGCACACTATTAACGGGAAAAGGATGAGGAATCGTGTTTTGCTACACTGTATATCATATATGGAGAGCAAAGGCGTCTCCAAAAAATATGAATTAATGTTTAACCGTTCGTTGACGGTTTTTAGATGCCCACAAAAACGAAGTTAGGCAAGTTTAACACAGTCTGCTTATTTACTGGTGTAACGACAATTTCATCGGCCCCGTCAGAGGAATCCGTAGAGTCAAGAGAGAACCATCGAACTGCGGACGGACTTTTAAACTTGCTAGCTCTTCACAAGTAGGATAGCAGTGGTTTGAAAGCAAGTGCACCATAGACGTACAATACGCCTCAGTACAGAGCGCCAGAGTGCCAGTATGTGAGCAATTGGGTTTTGCTGTCTTCGCTGAGATCCTAATCGAACTCTTGACCTTTCAGTGTTAAGTCCAATGCTATAATCAGTGAGCCACCTCCCTCCTAAATGATGTTAGCATATACACTTAAAACTAGAAGTCCTGTCACGAAATGCGCACAAATAGCATGTTGATCTGTGCGTTAATGTACGCGTTATGGCCATAGTAAAGCTATCAAATTATGTACATATGGCCTGTGCACAAGCATGTGTTTGCTATGAGTAACCAGGAGAACCTGCCTTGCTTGGATGCCATTCGATATGGCTATTGCGCGCAATTCCAACGCGCAATTAAGCCTAGATAAGCGCACTATTCGTGACAGGACTTCTAGTTTTAACTGTACCTGGGAAGATAAAGATAACCCTAGAGCAAATATATGTTCAATTTCAACCCACCATTTCAAGGATTCTGTTCCTTTGATTACTAATTCTCAACTCTTTGCCTGCTGCATATTTTCATTTTACGTACAAAATATCCTGTTACCAAGTCAGTTATGTTCTTGGTGCGTGTTAACAAAATGAACATTCTTGCTAATGATTTATTGGTGTTCGACTCCACTACATTTTTATAAAATTAACTCATGGCTGCTTCACAGCAGCCATAGTTTTTAATTTATGTAAAATGCAAATGAGCAACGGCGGGTTAACAGTTAATGCTCCGTTGTCAAATGCAAGTACTATGCATACTCCCGGACTGCTCTTGCTGACACAGTGTTCAGCACAAGTGCGTTGGCTACTTAACATATCATCTGTTCACACAGCTTCAATGATATTCAGTTTGCAGAAGAAATATTCTACGTATTAGCATGTCTTATTCTCGTCTAATAGCACGTTATATTTATCGGCGAACAGTTGTAAGTTTAACTGAAGTATCACATATCTTCAGCCATTGAGAATCGAGAGCAAACTATCAAGGAGGTTCGAAATGTTGACATGTGTTAGCCTTAAAATACATGTTGCACTTATATTCACGATTCAAGACAGATTAAGGTGTTCAAAATCTAAGCACCTTCTAAAAATTGGGGATTGGCAACGTCAAGTAATTTGAACAAGTTACTTGCGATGGAAAATGAATGGTTCCTGACGAAGAGGTTAACCAGGAAAAGATGCAGGACAATTACAATTAAAACTAGAAGTCGTATCATGAAATGCGCATAAATAGCACGTTGATATGCGTGTTAATGTACGCGTTATGGCCCAAGTAAAGCTATCAAATTTTGTACATATGGCCGAGTAACCCGGTGGCCCATTGGCAGAAACATTGCATGTGTTTGCTATGAGTAACCAAGAGAGCCTGCCGTGCTTTGGATGCCATTCGATATGGCAATTGCGCGCAATTCCAACGCGCAATTAAGCCTAGATAAGCGCACTATTCGTGACAGGACTTCTAGTTTTAACTGTAATAGTGAACAATAAAAAAATAGAATGAAATGCGGGTTTGGCGCTGATGACGTTGGAAAGTCGAAAAATTATGACGAAATTGTTTATACGGTCAGAGAAGGAAATTACTTTTCATCGCAAGTTGAAATATTCTAAACAATCGGTATGTGAAGTGAGGTGCATTTTACTTACTCGCTGTACAGCCGCCGTGGATTGGTTACTTCCCACGACTGGGCAATATTTCCACGGACGCGATAATATTAGATTCCAAGCTCTAATTATAGGAATAATCATCTTAAATTTAATTAATGAATCACCGGGTACAACCAAAATTTAATAAAAAAATTTATGATAATTTGTATTCCTAGGGGGATTTGACCATCCCCTACTAGCCGGGTCCTCAGGTGGCAGACAGAGGACGGCCTGCTCAGTTGGGCAGGTTTGCTGTTTTTTTTAATTAGCAGGTTTGCTCAATTGAGCTGGTTTGCGGCGGAATATATGAATACCCAGCCCGGGACCAAAATGGTCAACCCTGCTTATGCCATCTTGCAGGCACCTTGTTCTCCCGTGAGGTGCGATCTGAAGGCCTCGTAGGAAGGAATGAGAGTTGAGAACAGATTGGGTCCCGGTTAGGACAAATTTCCATGATGGATACCAGGTCGCAAAGTTCTACGTGGCAACCTTAATTACAGTGTTCTTATAAAGTGATTGGTTGGATGGTCGCCATCTGAAGACCTGGCACTTCCACACACGGGCCAATCAGCCAGTGGCATACTTCGGTATCAACACTGGCTGAGTATACTGCCTCATACCAGGTATGTGGGAATACCGGCAACCCGGTGGGTTCACTGCGTGGCAGTAACCCTACCCCTTGTTGGACTCCGTGGTGGGTGGGAGCCGGGGCAATGAACGATTTACAACATACAATATGGCAAACCAACCAACAAAAAACAAAATACCTTTTTTAGTTACTGATATAAAGGACTCTGACTCTCACTACGATTTAATAGCATCTCTGATTCCACCAGAGGATAATACTCCAAAATTTATTTTACTGGAATCAACAGATGAAAATAGGAAATTAGGCACCATTAACTCCTTTGCTCTTGAAAAGGTCATCAAGGGTATTGCGGGGACTGTTAAGAACATCAAAAAGATAAGATCTGGGGATATGTTAATAGAATGTATGAAACAAATTCAAGTTCATAACCTCTTGCACACAACAAAAATAACTGATTTTAATGAAAAAGCAAATTACCATAAAACTCTCAATTCAAGTAAAGGTGTCATACGAACTCGGGAACTGGCTGACATGAAAGAAACTGAAATCACATTAAAACTGAAACCTCAAGGAATTACTGCAGTGAAAAGAATTGAAATTAAAAAAGAAGGAAAAATTATACTAACAAATACATACATCTGTACTTGATGGCACAAGACCACCCAGAAATATTAAAATTGGTTACTTGAACGTCAAAGTGGCTTTATATATTCCAAATCCACTTCGTTGTTTCAAGTGCCAAAAGTTTGGTCATGGACAGAATACTTGTCGAGGCAAGCAAACATGTCATAAATGCAGCAATATTCGTGAAGGATCATGTGAAACTTAAACACTTAAGTGTATTAACTGTCGGGTCGATCATATGTCGTCTTCGAAAGATTGCTCTGTCTGGAAAAAGGAAAAGACAATATAAAAAATCAAGTGTGAAAAGCAAATCAGTTTGAAGGAGGCCAGAGACATTGTGTCATCCATGCCTGGCATGAATATATCAACACCATCCTATGCTGCCACATTGAAACAAAAATTACCAACACGTTCGGTCGAATGTCAGACACCGTGGGCATGGCTCAGCAATAACGCCATTCCATCTTTTTTACAGGCCTTTACAATACAGCATTCAGACAAAGTAGAACCTAAATCAACACAGACACCATCAGCAACTCAAACAACAACACCACAGGAAAAATCAAAAACAAATCTGCAGAAAAAAAACAGGAAAAAATTAACACAGAAGACAAAGTAAAGGAAACAAAATCCGAACAAAAAATGGCCAAACTAAACCAAAACCGAAACCGGTCAGAGTCAGAGACGAAAGCTGGAAACAAACAAAAATAAAATGGAAAAACAAAAACAGATCTCAGAGAGAACACCTAAGGCTCTTCAAGACCCTGTGACCCGCAAAAGGTTTGAAGGCCTTGAAGAGATGGAGGTGGGTGAATGTATTGATGAAACGTTCGAACTCTTACGCTCGAACCCCTCTCAGAATAAGTCCCCAAGGAAAAACTCACCGAAGAAACATACTGGGGCTATATCGCCCATACGTCCACCATCCCAATCTCCAACCAAATATGGATAATACACAGAAAAATGATATAATACAGTGGAATTGTCGAGGTTTTAGAGCTAATTTTAATGAACTTGGACTTCTAAGCCAAAAATATAAACCTTCAGCTTTTTGCCTGCAGGAAACTCTTTCAAAGAAACCTGAAACTCTGGATCATTCAGCTTTTAAGCATTATGCATCGTATAATGCCCGGGCAGATGAAACTGATCTTCATATTCGTGGAACATCCGTCTTGGTTAGAAACAACATTATTCACAGTCCTGTATCTTTGAAATCAAATTTACAGGCTGTAGCGGTACGCCTAACTTTAGACAAGACAATCACCTTGTGTTCTATTTACGTTTCACCGAGTAAAACGCTACAACTGAATGATCTTGAGTTACCAGTCCAACAACTCCCAACTCCGTACATTTTGTTGGGTGATTTTAACGTGCATAGCCCTATTTGGGGTAACTCCTGCAGTCAAGAAGATGTAAAGGTAAAACTGTAGAATAATTCATTACAAAACATGATCTGTGTTTGTTTAATGAAGGTTCAGACACTTATCTGCACCCCGCATCTGGTTCGTATACATCAATTGATCTTTCAATTGCATGCCCTTCTATCTTCCTTGATTTTTCTTGGAAGGTAGAAGATGACTTGTGCGGGAGTGACCACTTTCCAATTTTGTTGGAGAGTGTAGTTCCGGCGGACGATGAGAGGGTGCCCCAGTGGAACTTTAAAAAAGCCGATTGGGACACTTTCTCATCGCTTTGTTCTGAACGCCTCACACGGGAGAAATTTCAAGATAGTGCTGATCAAATAGAACATTTTACAAAGGAGCTGCTTGACATTGGAACTACAGTTATCCCTAAACCCTCGGCAAATCCAAAACGTTTCATCAAACTATGGTTTGATAGTGAGTATAAACAGGCTATAAAAGATCGGAAAAAAAATGAAAGGGAATTTAACAAATCACCAACAACATATAATTTGGATAAACTGCATATTAATCGGGCAAAAAGAAGACGACTTATAAAACAAAAATTATTGGGAAACTTATGTTTCTAAAATAAACCAAAACACACCAATCACAAAAATGGAAAATGATTAAAAAGAGTAAAGGAAAAGAAACAACACCTGAAGGATAACAACACATTTATCACATCCAAAACAAAAATGTCAAACAAACTCGCTTCACCATTTTCTAAACATTCGTCATCTGAAAATTGTAATCCAGAATTCATCAAATTTAAAAAAAAAACAACAAGAAAAGCAAAAGATTAAATTTATAAAGATGAAAACAAATTGTGTTCATTTTTGTAAGCTTCGGAAGCATCACCTCGATCCGGAGTTAAAAATTGATGGGAGTCCTATTAAAGTTGTTAAGGAAGTGAAATTCCTAGGTTTGTTGTTTGACAGCAAACTGAATTTCACTTCCCACATAAAACAACTAAAAGTTAAATGTAAGAGAGCTCTGAACCTACTGAAGGTCGTTGGTAGCTCCGATTGGGGTGCTGACCAAAAATCTTTGCTCCATCAGTACAGATCACTTGTTCGATCAAAATTAGATTGCGGATCTATAGTTTACGGTTCTCAAGGAAGTCATACCTAAAACCAATTGATGCCATTCACACTAGTGGTATCAGAATTAGGTTAGGAGCTTTTTGAACATCCGAAATAGACTCGATGCTTGTTGAAGCAGAGGAGCCTTCTCTTGAGAAGCGCAGAATTAAATTGTCTCTCCAATATGTGTCTAAACTTTTGGCCAATCCTTTGAATCCTGCTTATAATTGTAGTTCAGAACCTCAAAATGATGACTTTTTTAACCGACATCAGAAACATATTCCTCCATTGGGAATTAGAATTAAACCCCACATGGAGTCTGCCAAAATTGATTCTGAATCTATAAAAGAAAACCGTAAATCACACATTCCTCCTTGGCATCTTAAAAAACCTACAGTTATTTTGGACCTTTCTTCTACCAAAAAATCTGATACCAATTCCTTGCAGTTCAAACAAAAATATGCCGAAATAAAATCCAAGTATAGTACATATACAAGGATCTATACAGATGGATCTAAAGATGGTGACAAAGTATCATCAGCTGCTGTTACTGGTGATCATATCACCTCGATCAGAATACCGAATCAGAGTTCTATTTTCACAGCTGAAGTTAAAGCTTTACAACTCGCGCTTGAACACATCGAGAATGTCCAGGAAAAGAGGTCGATTATTTTTTCCGACTCTCTTTCTTCTTTACTCAACCCCAGGTTGAAGAACCCTCTCGTTTTTGGAGCTTCGTGAGAAGTTAACAACTCTCATATCTGACCAATATGATATCGTGTTTTGCTGGTTACCCGGACATGTAGGTATCGCTGGTAACACCAGAGCAGACAGTGCAGCAAAACAGGCTTTAACCAAGCCTCTCACTGATCTTAAGATTCCGTTCAGTGATTCCAAGCATCATATCAGTAGTTACATCAAATCTATGTGGCAGCCGGATTGGGGTGGGGCAACTAATAACAAGCTCCATCACTTCAGAAGAACTATTTCTGATTACTACCCATCCAGTAACCTAATTAGAAAAGATCATGTTATTGTGACACGATGTCATATTGGTCACAAGACAAACACATTCCTTTCTGTAAGAGGGTAATTTGCGACCAGAGTGTGTTCCATGTCAGCTGGTGTTGTCAGTGGAAGACATTCTTGTTAGAGGGCAGTACGTTACAGTTGGATCCCTTAGAGATCTATTTTATAATACGAGCCCACACAAAATTGTGTCATTTCTGAAAGTAATCAACCTTTTTACAAAATTTTAAAATTGGTTTTATTCTTTTAATCTCGACTCATCAAGACTCCATTCCTCAGGTTGATTTATAATGTATTCACGTATCTCATTGTTACTCATTGCTATTTTAATCATTTTTGTCTTTGACATGTCTTTTGTGGTTATTTTTATTTTTATTCAATTTTACTTCATTATTGATAACGACTATTTATATGCCACTGTTTTTTCGCCACGATATAGCCCTAGCTGTTGATGCGGCGTTAAGCACCAATAAATAAATAAATAAATAAAGAAATTGTATTGCCTTGTAAAACGCATACGTAACATCACCGCCCACGCGTGGATTACGATCCGTCCACATCGACTGTACTGTAGGCATGCGAAGGGAGTACGTTTGGTCAGCAAGTGATATACAAACATAACTTGTCTTTTTCATCAAGAAAAAAAGTTAGTAAACACGCTTCGAAATTCTTACCAACCCGCTTGGTTGTGAGAAAAGCATTTCGCTTCTTGTCGATGTTAAGGAGAAAAAAACGATGACAGAGTAATGTGAATTGACAGACTACGCTAAACAAATGCAATAAAAAGTTTTAATGTAAAATAGATCAAGTCCATTTCAGTTACGGTTACTTTCTTTTAAGGAGAATGGGACGAAGCATGTGGAAAATGTTTTTACTCCCTGTATTAGTACAGTGTGGAGGGTCCATACAAACACATCCAAAGCTCATGAACCACTGGGCAGACGTACCCCTGTCCCTGGTTCATGCCCTGCACATTCGCAAATTTCACTATACGGAAAAAAGGTTGATATTCAACGGCCGAGTGATTGGGTGTCAAATCGCATTGCGCGTACAGTATATGCATGCAAATATTCCCGAACCTAAAACTCTGTGCTTCTGCATTTAGTAACAACCCCCCTTCACAGGAAGTCGCAAGTCCTCCTAGCAAAGGCTAAAACTTCTGAATAAATAATGCGTTAATTGCCTCTAGCTTCACTTTTTAGTGCCTTGCTCGAAACGTAGAGCTACACAATATTTTTGAATAAACCTTCCCCTGTATAATTGAAACATTTTTGCAATGACGTTTTAATGTATTTATTTTTCAGGAACAGTTGAAATATTGCTATGATGTTTTGATGCACCACCTCAATGAAAACGAAACATATTCAAACTTTGCTTAAAAACAGTTGTAACCCAAGTGCTTAAAAAAACTATGTAACCTTATGGATTATATAACAGAACAATTTTCTGCTAACTTCAGAAGAGAAGGACAAATAAGCCATACTGCTGACGAGAAGTGCTATGTTACATAAAACAGTTTAGGCCGAGGGAAAGAAATGGAATGGTTCAGGTTTCCCGACCGATTCTAATTTGTGTGCCTAACCCTATTTTCTCATGTGCACTAGATAAAAAGAATATATCCATTTAAAACTATATCCTAAGAGATAGTTATGGGCATGGCGTTGACTTCAAATGCATGTTCAACGTGAATATAGGGCATTCATTTTAACCCTTGATCCAACCACAATAGCAAACAACATTTGAAAAATATTTTTTATTAAGTACAACTGTTTATTTTTTACCCCGCAAACAAAGTTTACTATTCCTTCGCTGGAACGAGCTCATTTAGCCCGCTCTAATTGGGTTCATAAGCAATGTTTTTTGTGATAACCAAAGAAATAAATAATACGGAGGCAAAATTGCACACGGTTGTGTTATTTTGAATCCAATGATATTTATGAAGGTACATGGGGCGCCATATTTTTGACATGCATATCTGAAATTATGAGGACATTGTTGGTCAAACAGGTAAAAACTATGAGAAAAACGATAACTGAAAAAAACCGACCGGCCCTATTTTTCCATCGCACGTAATATGATAATATGAACCAAGATCAATTATTTTGTTCGCCTAACTCAATGTTCTGTACAAAGACCTGTGTAATCTTTATTGTAATAAAATCATCAAATAATTAATAATACTAGTGAACACTGCTACGAACTGTGGAGAGGTATGCTGGCATATACGACATTCTACAAATGATGTGAGGTGTACTGCTCGCAACATTGTTCTTAACAGTGTCATTATAATGGCTGCTTTTGAAAAGATCCAAGAGTCTTAGAAACCGAGTAAAACTGTACTAAATCCGATTATTATGAGGGACAGTCTCCCTTTCGGTGCTTTTCATGTCTCAATGCAAGTATACAGATTCATTTACAGACATGAAGAAAACAAATCTTAGAAACCGAGTAAAACTGTACTAAATCCGATTATTATGAGGGGCAGTCTCCCTTTCGGTGCTTTTCATGTCTCAATGCAAGTATACAGATTCATTTACAGACATGAAGAAAACAAATCTCATTTTAAAAGTGTTTATACTGGCAAAGAGACATGCCAAACTCTTATAATACATAGTAACATTTACTAATGGACTACTGATTGATATTTATTTTATGGTACCCGAAACCGCGTTAAAGGGTTTAGATTACTCATGTTTTTAAACCTCTTCATTTCAGTATAAATGTATTTATTATTTTACCCATTTGAACACGAGAGACCGCCTTTCCGGCCCAGGCACCACTATACGCCATAATTTCATTAGCCCTTTACCCAACGTAACGGCCAAAACCGGCCAGCGCTATTCTCAAAAATCGACAATTAATTTTCAAAATATTTTCATTTTTTTTCTCAAAAACATAGGTTATGACCCCTCTTTGGAACGAGCTCGTCGAGCTCGTTCCAACGAGGGGTCATAACCTATGTTTTTGAGACAAAAAATGAAAAACATTAGATATTCAAGAATTTGTTTTACAAGTGTCGTCTGCTTTTCATGTTAGGTAAAGGGTTAAGAGGATGGCTGCTAAGTGAATGTGCGGGGAAGGCTGCACGTTAAAAATATTGATTGGTCTGCCCACAAATAATGGACTATTCTAATTGCTGCATTTAAACTGACATGGAAAATACAACCAAGGATCAATGAGTTCACGATGTCCCATTTGCTGTCATGTGATTGGTCAAGCAAAGTTTATCATAACTCGATAATTAATTTTCCTACCGAATGAATGTTTTTGCTTTGCCCCGTCTAAGTGTGAAATGAGACAAATATGGACGTCCACATTGGTGAAACTGAACTGTAATTGTTGCAGGTGAGCCTTTTGTTAGAACGCGCGCGCTTTGTTCACTATAGTTTTACATTTCCGTATTCGAAACCGCATATATTTGCCTGTGTTGAAAATAACAAACCTGACGTGTTCATAACTTCAAATATGACTCTAGTGATTTACATGAGGTAGACTTTGACCGTGCAAGGAAACATTGTAGTGCAAGAAAACAATCTAAATTAAATTATAAGAATTGAAATTAATTAAAATTAGTTTCATACATCTTAACACGTCCATTCGGCATCCATGCCCCCATTAAAGCGATAACTAATTCATTGCGTAAATTAAAGGTTGGCAGTACATGAGTAGACAAGACAATAAATACCAAACTGGTTGATAATCAGTGATAACTGAAACCTACAGCCCTATGGTATCATTACTCCTCTCGTTAAATACAACATAGTGTCATCTAATTATCCGTATACAGCGGTAAATGAGACGATACCATGCATAGCGTCATTATTGAAAGGTTGAAATTTAAACGAAGAACAAAACAGTTGATGCAATAATCAGTTTTCGATACAAAATATTTTAATGAGACGGCGCAATAAAATTTAAATGAGAAAATGTATACCTCAATGGGACTCACGCTCCACACTCTCGCCCGCCAAGAGGAGGACCTCGTGTGTACGAAAATAACGGTCCTGCATTTGACAGATGTAAACCGTACGAGAAGGAAGATAATACCGAGTTCATTCTTATTCCACTTGGGGTGTGTTGGTATGTGTAGGGCGAGTAAATCAACATATTCTGTGGATGTGGTTCATATTATCATTATTATGTATGGACGACTTGCTTAGTTGCATCTTATGTGAGATTGTGTTGGCACTCTCCCAATAAACTGTAACAATGCAGAGACGTGTGATGATATTCTGACCCCGAAAAAATAATTTAGCACTCTGCCAGTTGAATCACATTAATACGGATTCATGATACACGGATAAATTATCAACGTAACTAAAAGTGAATAATTGTATGGTTCTGCCGAATAGTAATTATATATCAGTGTGTTATTTACTGGATTGTATTGTATTGTTTATATTTGCAGAATTATTATTATACATAGATTATTTGATATATAAATTATAGATATATTATCGTGCATTATACAGTGGATTGGCCATCAAGTTTCTTCCCCAGAAATTTCCAAAATCAAGCACTTGAGCACTAGGAATCTTTGGAGATGGGCAGTATACCGTACATATCGTTCAATATCTCACCTCCTTCAAGTATCTGGGAATTTCATTGTTCAAAGACGTCACATGCAGACTGCATATAAAACCATATACTGCCTTTCAACATCAATATACGCTGACAGCTATGGGTAATCTCCCCTTTGTTCATTCATTATTCAAAATGGTGGCAGCCGGTAAACGCTTCAAGTTGAAAGATTGAGTGTTGGAAGCCTATATTTGGTCCGAAGGGCAGGTTAGGCAACTTAAAAGGCTTCATATTCTGTGGATGTGTGTCATGTTACCTTCGAAATGAAACTGTTTGGTATGCATGAATTTGCCTTGTTACAATGTATGGGAGACTGTAGGCACTCTCCCATGAATTGTAACAAGGAAAAAACACATGAACACATTGTGAGAATTCTCTCATTTAATTTTGATCGCTGTTGTTATTAGTTCTGTGCATCGATGCAGCAGTCGGTAAGATATATTCGCTACACAGTTTTTTGGGTGGCCTAATATGGTATCAGTTAATTCCATATTGGACTCGAGCTTCGCTCTCGTCCAATATGAAATTAACTGACACCATATACACCATATTAGGCCACCAACAAACTGTGTAACTAATAGTATCGGCATTGAGTCAATAGTGCTTTAACGTACCGGTGGAATCCCAAACTACCGAAATGTCAGCATTGAAAAATATTATCGACATTAATTTTGTTAAAAAATAAAAGTACGAACAACAGAACATTACGCAACATTCATGAGAAAACGAGCCCATACATTGTGTATTTCTTGTGGGAGGATTAGTAGAGGGCCACATCATTAAATTATTACTGGACCTCCCCACTACTTTCAACCCACGCTCCCATGTTGTTTAATTCCGTCGGGAATCTGACGCTGTTATGGGTTTTTTTTTTTGTCTACCCACTTTTCGTAGCGTTTACCCCCAGATTATCATTGACACAGTGTGATATTCCTTCCCTCATGGTGATATACAAATATCTTTTCGGCTTCAATGATAAATATGATGATCAATAAGTATTTAAATCACATTTAACCACTTTACTGCCACTCTGGCTTTATCCCTCTGTGGAGGACCTCTATGTACGCCTGTATGCGAGGAAGTATAATAAACATTATGATATATTTGAAACATCCGATTAATTGTTGGAAAGGGATCTATGAGCCCCTTCCAACAATTAACCACATTGTATGTTTGATCTGCGCATACCGGGACGTGCAGATAATCATCATAAAATAGGTGAATATAGTCGCTGTTGGCAGCGTAAGTGTTAAACAATCCAGGGCTGGACTGGCCACAAGCTGTAACGCCGTCGAATAGTTACATAATTCACCTGGTGCCTTGAGGTCTTGCCGTCACGTGTGTATTATACTTTTAACATAGTAATGTCTACGCTGATTTCATATAGGAACATAACGTCTGCAGTATTAACCTTTTCAACTGTTGTATGCAAAACTGTCATCACGCCTGACAATTTTTGTCATTGGAAGAGATTTACCAGAAAGTTAGCTCCCCGTAATTTAATAATATTTTCCGTAAATTCAACACTAACGGTATGGGAATTTCATAACAAAATACAATTTCGAAATGTTAGCCATATCGTCGCCTGGGTATTAGAATGTTCTATGTCAGCTAGCTATTTACAATTTTTCCCCCAACTAGTTTCAATGTTGACTTTTATTCTCTGAGTTCTAGAGGGACGGTTTTAAGCTATCGTTAGCGATTCAAATTGTAATCGTGGTGCACGATTTGTAGAAACTTTCAGTGAAATTTGGCTTCTTTACAAAAATAGTCCGTCAACGACTTCCGTTCTGCACATGCGTGGAATAGATTTTCATTTTCCACATGGTTTAATGCTGCTGTAGATGGGGATTTCGTTGAACAGGTAGGTAATATTTATTTATTTATTGGTATTTTAAGGTCACATACTTCTGCACAATGGCCAATCATGACCGCGACAGTTTTATGGTTGGAGAAAGCTGGAGTACCCGAATAGAACCACCGAGCGACGGCGAGCAACTGTCAGCTTCCCAACATACTGATTCCACACAAGCGGGGTTAGCATTGGTTGAAGACAGGTGCACTATCGACGTGCAGTATGCCTGAGCATACAACGCCACCGTGCCCCCACTTGGGCAATGGGGGTGAAGTGTCTTGCCCAAAGACACAAAGCTTTACATCCAGAGCTTGAACACATCCATCAAAAATGTACTGGAAAGGAAGTCGTTTAGCATTTCAGACTATCTTTCCACTTATTTATTTATTTATTGGTGTTTAAGGACACATATTTCTGCACAATGGCTAATCATGACCACGAAAGTTTTACGGGTGGAGGAAGCCGGGGTACCCGGAGAGAACCACCTAGCAACGGCGAGCAACTGTCAGCTCCCCGGCATACTGACTCCACACAAGCAGGGTTAGCATTGGTTGAAGACAGGTGCACTATCGACGTGCAGTACGCCTTAGTACACAACGCCACCGTGGCCCCACGTGGGCAATGTGTGTGAAATGTCTTGCCCAAGGACACAACGCGGTTACCGCAGGTGGGATTCGAACCGAGGACCCCTCGGTTTGCAGCCTGCACCTCTACCAACTGAGCCACCGCGCCCCCAGGTGTGTAACAAATCAAATGAGCAGGGGTATTCAATTAAGAGGAAGGGGAAAAGTAGGGGTTTAGTTGATAAAAAGGCTGACAGAATACACAACAAACAAGCTCACATTGCGTGAACGGAAGTATATATATATGTTGCTCGCTATGGGAATTCTGTAACACGTCACTTTTTTCGATGTGGATTTTTAACCCTTTACCCAACGTAACGGCCAAAACCGGCCAGCGCTATTCCCAAATATCGTCAATTAATTTTCAAAATATTTTCATTTTTTGTCTCAAAAACATAGGCTATGACCCCTCGTTGGAACGAGCTCGTCGAGCTCGTTCCAACGAGGGGTCATAACCTATGTTTTTGAGACAAAAAATGAAAACAATTAGTTATTCAAGAATTTTTTTTGCAAGTGTCGTCTGCTTTTCATGTTAGGTAAAGGGTTAACAAAGGGTAAGTTCGACTCGGAAATTTCAAAAATAGTCCTTGTGCAGTTATTCGTCAACTCCAAATAATTTAATTTAAAAAAAAGTTATTCCAATTTTCAGTTTTAGCTCACAGATATACATACCAAGGCGACACTAAAATTGGAACCACAAAAAGGAACAAAAAAAAAAACACTTTTCAAGGAAACAGCGCATGTGTATCTACACAACCTCTTTAATAGTGCATGTATCCGTACGGAGGTTGTACAGTATCAATGTGTCACGTTGTAGAGTTGGGATGGAGTAGGTGTGGTGGTGGCGTGAGTCAGAAAATATCCTTAACTCAAGACAGTATTGCACGGAATATAAGCTTTATTTACACGAGAAAATCAAAATCATGAAGTTTTTTATCAGCAATTTATCAGGTTGTCATACGTAACCACCGAGGACCCCATGGACGCTGAAAGGGCGGGGAGTGGCAAATCATCCTGAGAGGGCACCTAAACAGAGAAATGTTCCAATTTGGAGCATGCAATACCGAGGTCCATAGATCATGTTCGCAAAGCTAGTTCGATAGTTCAAAACTGAAGGAATGTATTGAATATTGAACTGTACCCAACATATATCTACCCAATTGATAAGGCAGTTCTTATTAAGGAGAATGGGGCGCGCGGTGACTCAGTAGGTAGAGTTGCAGGCTGCAAGTCGAGAGGGCCTCGGTTCGAATCCCACCTGCGGCAACTGCGTTGTGTCCTTGGGCAAGACACTTCACCCCCATTGTCCATGTGGAGTAACGGTGACGTCGTGTAACAAGGCGGACTGCACGTTGATGGTGCACTTGTCTCCAACCAATGCTAACCCTGCTTGTGTGGAGTTAGTATGTTGGGAGCTGACAGTTGCTCGCCGTTGCTTGGTGGTTCTCTACGGGTACTCCGGCTTCCTCCACCCGTAAAACTCTCATGGTCATGATTAGCCATTGTGCATAAATATGTGACCTTAAACCCCAATAAATACATAAATAAATATTAAGGAGAAATGAAATTGCATCAACAACTTTTTGAACAACTGAAATGTAGTACTTTAATTTTCTAGTCTTCTATGTTCTGTGCATTTTACCTATTTCTATGTAACAAGTATTTTCGCCAAATGTTTTTCAATGAAAAAAAGGAAAAAGAATGTATTCCTGTAGTAGACACTATTGCTACTGCTACTACCACTGACACTATTACTACCTACTACCACTACCAATATTACTACCTACCAAAAACTATCACTACTACTACCAACACTACTACTGTTACTACTAATTCTACTACGGCCCCCTACTACTTCTAAAACTGACAATACTACTGATATTACTGCTACTTCTACTAGTCCTGCTACTTTAGATCACTCCAAAAACTCATAACACATATATGTCTATACAGTCCCTTGACCAAATGGAAGCGCCTATGGCCATTGGGTTTCTCTGTTTAGACCAAGAGGTGCCATGCGAAACAATTACTCCTGGAGTAAATACTCCTACTACTCTTCAACTCATCTCGGTAAAAAAAGGATTCTGGTTTCTTGTCAGATTGGGATTTCTTGGAAGGTGGTTAGTGATTTTGTCAAATGAACTTAAGAGCGATGAGTGTAATTACTCATAGGAGTAAATACTCCTACGACTCTTCAACTCATCTGTTTGGAGTAACAAGAGTAATGAGAGTGATTACTCCTGGAATAAATAACCCTACTACTCTTCGACTCATCTCGTTAAAAAAAGATTCCACGACCAACTACTAGAAATGGATTCTGTGTAAGAGATTCCACGAAACGTGTGGTTGGTGTCTGATGGAATGTGATGGTGGTCTAGTACATAATGTGAGCACATCACATGCAACACATTAGGCCATTCTGAATGTGCCGATATGTGCCTGTGTAAAAAATCATAATGTGCGCACATCACACACAACACCTAGACACATACGAAGAGAAAAGATTCCTAGCCGATTCCGTAAAATAGGATCCATAGTCGATTCCGTAAAATAGGATTCAGTGATATGGAATAAAATTCAATCGGACATACCCCAGAACATACCCTCATCTAATAAGGAGCCTTCCAGCTCATAGCAACCATTTGTCACCATAGAAATCAAGATGGCGGCCTCCAGTATACAAAATGTACGACGGAAACGCGTATTACCACAACAAGCGCTGCGCATGCGCACTAACCTCACGTATTACTATGGGGATGACGTCATACGATGCCCCCCCCCCCCCCCCCTCACGGCGCTACCATGACAACCAAGATGGCAGCCCCGGTCCTGTGACTATGACATCACTTCGGGGGTTATCCGCGGGGTCATCCAGATAGGCGTTGAAAATTGCGAGCTATACTACTACTAAATTTATATATTTTTAGTTGCAGTCTAGCTGCCATCATTCTGCTATAATACATTTGTCACTCCTTCGGGCAGCAGTTAACTTATTCCGAAAGATATGCTATATTATATGGAGACGCTCCAGCGAATTTTTTAACAATCAAGCCTGATGCCAATTCATTTTTGCGCACTTGTTCGTCACATGCGAAATGGGCTTGTCAGCATGGGCTGGACGGGGGTGGAAGCCCCCCCCCCCCCCCCCCCTCCGTCCTCTCGCCCCTGTTCTGGAAAAAAAAATTGGCTCTTTTCATTTTTTTCTGGCAAGTTTTGGGTTGCCCGAAAAAAAATATGAAAACTACTCGGAAGAATCGATTTTTACTGTGCAAGTTCTGACAAGTTTTGGCTGCCCAAAAGAATTATCGAAACTACTCGAAAGAATCTATTTTCACTATGCAACATTCGACCATTGTCTGTCCGAACAAAAAAAATGAAAACAGCCCTCAAAATTGGCTTTTTCTTGAATCGTGTCTGTGAGTGTTGGGTGGGGTGTGGGTAATAGGGGGCTGAACTTGCACAAAAATATATATATTTGGCCCCCAAAAGTAACTGGTTTCCTCCTTAATTACAAGGTCGAAAAGGCAACCGATGGGCGGGTGGAGCACTAGGATCAGTCTCTTGCCATCGTATGGTTTTAACTTTCTCTGAGAAGACTCCTCGGACCTCACCAACGGGGAGGGAGCGGACTCGATGGTGCCCGTGGAATCACTTTTCAGGCAAAATCTGAATTCAGCTGTCGGCTTCATGTATTTACTGCTCCATAATCAATGATGTCACAAAGTGCAGAATATATGGATGGGGTGGGTGTGGTGGTGAGTGTGTGTCGGTGGGGTGTTTGTGGGGTGTATGCAAGCCACGGTATTTTCACCCACCATACCTTAATATTTCCAGAATTTCTCACTGAGTGTCACTATTTTGTAGTATGTAGGCTATGTACGTGTAGGATCAGGGTGTGCGTTGACTAATTGGCTAGAGCATCAGACAGGAGACCGAAAGGTCAACTGTTCGATCATGATCGGCGTCATCTGTGTTGTGTCCACGCTGCTCGTCAGTGCACTGAGGCTCTCTCCGGATTGTGCGCCTCTTCCTCCACCCGTAAAATTAACCGTCATGACATGACCGTGGCTATTTAAGTGTTGTTAAACCCCAATATAAAATGTGTATAGGACCAATCAGACGCTTCACTGATTATTGCTAGTACACGTTTGTCATATTTATGTTATGCTATTTTAAATACAATCTATAAAAAGTGAATAAAAATTCATGACTGGCTTCCCAAGTTGCAAAAAGATATACAGGACATGATATTTTCTCTCAGCCCCAGTCTTTTTGAGTCAAAGTCGCGCCATGATTATGTATTGTAATAAAGACCTGAAAAAAAAAGTTGACAAGACAGAGAGACACAAACATTTACGGCAAATAAGGTTGGTTATTAATGCTTTGTTAAGCTGTAAAAAAACATGCTCGTAGACACCATGCAATGGGTGTGTGGCGGCGTGTCAACATCACAACCAAAACTAAGGGCGTGATCACATCCATTTAGTTTTTATTTCACCCAGATGAAGGCTATTATGGACACAATCTTGGGACGTATGGAATGAGTCCGGGTACCTTCGGCAATATATCATGCGATGTCCCCATAATGTTACATTAAGAAGACATATACAAAGTATAAATTTAATATATAATATCAGGTCGTCTTAATGTTACATTAGGATGCCATATATATTTCATAATATCCAGTACTCTTTATGTCACATTAGGATTGTACCGTTGCGTGTTTGCCACCAGTTCATCGTGATTGGATATGTCTTATCGTGTTGTTGAACGTGAACACGATTGTAGTTTTTCCAGCGTTGAACAATGGTGGATAAAGGTCATATTCAGACAAAACGTTTAAAGGGGCGGTGGGGCGGAGAGGGGGTCGGGGCGGGGGTGGTGGAGGTACGATTGATATCGTGACCTTCGTATACCCCGGCCTCTTACTAAAAAACTATCACCTGAATTTATCCATGAGTATAACCAATACACAATGTTTGGGCTATGCAGAATCTTATAGCAATCTTAATGAGATTGTTTTGGGCTGAAATATTCATGACTCAGGTGCCTAGGCGACTGGAATATATGCAGGCGACCATATTTTCACCATCTTCAATATTTCTTTTCAACATAATTTCTCCTCGAATGGTATCAACATGCGGTGTTTGGACTATGTACAATCTTAATAAGAATGTTTCGGAGAAAAAATGTTCCTGAGTCGGATGACCTGGGGAGGAGAGTGGGAGGGGTTAGTGTTATGCAAGCAAGGACATCTTATGTCACTCTCAGTAAACATAATATGTCTGCAGTGGCACCACTATACAGAATATCGGGTATTTACAATCTAAATCAGAATGTTTTGAGAAGAGATGATTTTTTTTGTCTCGCCTGGACGCTCAGATGGGGGTGGGGGGGGTCGGTGTGGGTGGCGGTGGGTGGGTGGGTGGGTGGGGATGGGGTGCTGAGGTTGGGAGGTTGTGGTTTGGTGGTTCTATGCAGGAATTTTACAACAAAATCGCCAATAAGGTTGGTTATTAACGCTTGGTTAAGCTGTAAAAAACAGGCTAGTACACACCATGCAATGGGTGTGTGACGGCGAGTCAACATCACAATCAAAACTTAGGCGTGATCTCATCCGTTTAGTTTTTATTTCACCCAGAAGTAGTATGCTTGGTCCATTTCAGCCCAGTTCTGGGGGAATGCTGGGTCGGAGTCCTGGGTCGATGATGTCATGTTAATTAAAATGTTACGTAAGGTAATTAACGTTACTTAATGATTTAATATTTTTTTAATCACTTCAATAATTGTTGCTTAATTAATTTTAATTAATGACTGTTGCATAATTAATGTAATTAATGTAATTAATGAGTGTAATTAGAGTTGATTATAATAATTAGTATATTAATAAATGAATTAATAATGTCGATTAGTACATATTTTTTTTTAAGTCATAATTTGGGATAGATATTATTAGATAAAAAAATAATTTATTTACAAATAATTTATTTAAAAACAATATTGACGTACTGAACATATATATGAATGCTATCGACTGACTTTGACCTGGACACGTCCTAAGGTAAACAGTTCATTGCGTGTTTAGGTGTCATTAACGACCAATGGAATCTCGTTAAATCGATTTTTCTTTTCAAATGCCAACTACTATACGAGAGCGACAGATGTTGAAGCAATTAAATCTATTGTCACACTTTAACGACCGGTCATAAATATCGTTAGACTGGACATGCTATCATGTATTTAAAAGTCAATGATGATCTCACGTGACAAGATGTGTCTTGCTTTTAACTGAAGACTGTGAACGACTCCATTGTGGCTATTTTTATAGGTGTAAATGGATTTAATAACTTGGCGTGATTCTTACATATTAATAATGCAAGTTTATTCTTCTCGTTTTTATGACTGTCGAAAAACTCTCATAGACCAAGGTATTCTGATTTTATGCCTCACGCGATAAAGTAATTTTTTAATCCGATGACCACGTGAACAAACAACATTTCGGTTATTGAAAAGCAGGCGTGTTTCTTTTTTCCCCTATAAAGTCCGACGATTCGAACCTCACTCTCATTAGAAACTGAGTCAGAAAAGCCAAGATGACAAGCATCGACTATACTTCTGTAAACAGCTATGAGCGAACCAAGAAGCAGCGAGCCAACAAATAATTTGCATTAGCGTTAAAACAGTGGTGGTCAGCAACACTCCTCACGAAGCAACAAGAAAAGAGACTAAAAGAACACCCTTTTGTTGAGGCTGCCAGACGTCCTTTCGGGGAGATCCAGTACAGAAATCGACCCAAACACTGGTTCGATCTTCCTGTACACATGCAGGAGGAAGCACTTGTAGGGCCACCAATAACAGTTGACGAAGATTGGGAAAAGGAGTTCTTCACCGAGGCGGAGATGGGAGGAAAAAATAGCTTTCTATGGAAAGCAAAAAAAACGGCCCTTTTCAGGGCCACCATAATCTTAAAAAGAGTTGCTTTGTCACAAACAAACACTTTTTCAACCAATCAGACACCTCCATTATCCCACACCCTCGCCGCCGCACCCCTGTATCCCCTCACAGAACCTAAAACTTTCATGAACCCCCCTCCTCCAGGTCATCCAATACTAAAAAACTTTTGAAAACCCCTCTCCCCCTCCCCCACCCCTCACAATAGCTAAGGTATCTCGAACCCCAGTCCAGTTCTCTAAATGTAATGGACATGTCAGGCCCCGGATACGCCTTCCCCACAATTTTGAGCAATCAAATTACCCCGATTAATCTCCTCTCATGACTTACCACACTCTTAACCCGTATTTACTATGAGATTGTCCCCCTAATAAATAGCGTATGTTCATTTAATATAATATATTAATAATTTTCGTTAAATAATTCATTCCACAAGACACTTGTCGAAAAAACAAAATGGCGGATTAGTTTGACAGAAATACGCGTATTGATTTATTCAGGAGTGTCTGTCGGTTGTGTCCTTGGGCAAGACACTTCATCCCCATTGACCATGTGGGGGAATGGTGACGCTGTGCACTAAGGCATACTGCAAGTCCATGGAGCACCTGTCTTCAACCAATGCAGACCCTGTGTAGAATTTTGACTGTTGCTTGCCATTGCTCGGTGGCTCTCTCTGGCTTCTTCCACCCGCAAAACTGTTGTGGTCATGATTAGTCGTTGTGCAGAACTTAAACACCAATAAATAAATATAAATAAATAGTCGGTTATCAAAACAGCCCTTAAGTGTTTAACAGTTAATTGTGGACCAGTGCAGTTTAAAAATGAAAAAAAATTGGATGATAACACTACGGACTGTGTTTAATCATAGAAAAATCACACCCGTGCTATTACTAACCCGTATGATTTATTTTTGAACGTTCACTGAAGAATAACTCACCCATCTAAGTAAAAGCATGAAAGATCTACCATTATCTAATTACCTATGTGGGGTGGGGGTTGTCGGTAACGTTGTGTACTATGGCGTACTACCTTCAGCCAATGATAACCCTGTGTAGAACTTTGACAGTTGTTTGACTCTGCACGATGGTTCTTTCCGGATTGCTCCAACTGTCGGTAAATAAATGAAAAAAACTACAATTCTATAATAACAGGCCAAGCCCCCTCCCCCTTCATTTTACAGGTTTGTCAGGGGGAAAATCAACAGTACTTTCACCCCCCTCATTTTGATAGTTGAAAGGAGCTTTTACTCGATCAAAAAAAATGGTAAAAGGATATGCGACTCTGTATTAGCCACCCAAATTTGCGAGACTTGGGAAAGTATAACCCACCTAGAGCTGCACGAAAGCTACGTACACTATTCGAACTCCCGCATTGTGTCCTTGGGCAAGGTAGTTTACCCCGATTATTCACATGGGAGCACGATGACGGCTTGTAATAAGGTGTACTGCACGTCGGTGATATATATTTTAGAACAATCTAACCCTGCTTGTGCGGATTTCCGACGTTGGTGAGATGACAGTTACTCGTCATTGCTCTGTGGTTCTCTTTGGATATTCCGGAATCTACCCGTAAAATTGTCACGTTTAATTATAACTTGAACTTGGTGTCCGGGTGTAATGAAATAGCGTATTTTTTGCAGACATTCTAAATAAAAGCAGCTGGTTTACAGACCTGTATATCTTCTTTTCTTTTCAATTGAGTAAAAATATATGATAGTTACTGATGTAACACGCCGATTAGTATGTTTAATGAATCTAACTACGCCAGCCCGACCGACCCTTTGCCCACCATGATCACAACAAACGTTTCAATTCTCTCTCTCTCTCTCTCTCTCTCTCTCTCTCTCTCGAAACTAATTGCGTTCAAGCTGTTGTTTTTTTCTAGGTTTTACCACCCCCCTCACAGCGCAAATCGAAATGAAATCTGATTCATTGAATCATACAACAGCGTATGCAAGACCTTTCCCTCACAAATACCTATATAAAACAAGATAATACGTGAGAATGCGTTGTGTACCTGCATTTTGTTGATAAAATATGTCATGACCATATTCCCGAATAACAGCCAAATGGCGAATGTCAAGAAAGGCACTCTGTAGTTTAGGAGACTCCACAAATAAAAACAGAATAAAAAAATGAGATATATTGCATTTATTTAAATATCGAGATTAACCAGAGGTCGAAACTAGTCAAATTGATTAGTATTAAATTACAAATGGATATGAAATTTGCAGTAAAATGAACACTGGAATATGCTGCTGGCTGCATTTTTAGTTGTCTGTAATGGCTGTTGTTCAGAATGTCACCCTATTGGTGTGAGTTTTCGCTTTTTCGTCCAGTTTCATGAGAGCTTCCACGAAGTCTGTTCCACATTCGCAATCTTTTCCAGGGGCCATTCTTCAGGGCTGGTCCATCACAGCTTTGCAGAGATATTGTTTTCTGGACGACACAAGTCAATACGATCTTGATTTCCAATCAGACCCCTTGGGATATTTTGATCTTTAAGGATGTTTGCCAAAATTTTCCACCCTGTCGGTGGAAAATCTTTTCTTTTTCGCAGCAGATCATTTATTAGATCACACATATTGGAGCCCGAAATTGTAATGCCGTTATACATGAGTCAATCTTTCTCATCCCAGGATAAATTGGGTATATTCTTCTCCTGCATGGAATCGGGTATAACGGCTAACCAGTCCGGATGATTTTCCACTGTAAAACTAGTTGTTAAGGAGTGTGGTTTGGTGTTTTCTTTGCGTAAATTTGAATGGCACTGAAAGACTGTTTTGGAGAACAGACCTTTCTCTGCAGAACTCGATGTTGAAGATTCAGTAATTGGTCTCATACCCTGGTCTATGGGCGGGACAGCTACAGCATTCATGAGTGTGCGTATTTCCCGCAACTGTTTACTCCCCCATGGTACAATTCTGCTTTCTGTTTGAGGATAGGCTGGTTGAGTCATCTATAGGTTTTTCCCTCAGTGATTCCCCCATCACTAGCGATTTTACTGGCTCTAGCTTATTTGCAAGCCCCAAAATATTTCCATTTGTTAATGCATTGTTCCAACTAAAGGTTGATTTCATATGCACTGGAGGATAGGGTGGCTGGTTACAGACAGATCTGGTTGTTAACTCGGCTGTATTTGGGTTCGCTCCCCCTATAGTGTGTTTAAAATTTACATTTTTGTGTAATTTTCGTCTGTGTCGATAATAATGAGTTTTATGAGAGAAAGATTTTTGACACAATTCACAGACGTAGCATGAATTTATTCTTTTCAGAAGTGAGTTAATAGAGTGGCAATACAGTTCCAACACTCTGCCATTTATATGCATGAATAGAATGGGTCCCACCCCAACCTGTTAATTGCTGATTGGCTAATTATATACCAAGATAAGGTGGGTTCTACCCCAACCTGTTGATCGTTGGTCACTTCAAATTCTCACACAGTGCATTGTGGGAAATTACAGTGGTAGAGCTCTGGGGTAAAATAATTTTTTGCTCAACTTCACACAAATTGATATAGTTTACTTCAAAAAAAGAAACATCAAAGTCACATTCATGACAAGCCGAGGTAGCATATCTGAACTACCCACGCCGCACTGTTTAATCAGATAATCCCTTTAATCAGATAATGAGTGACCACTGATTTTACAATTCGATGAAACGGTTTTTAATGCTTTTACAATTCGATGAAACGTTTTTTTAGTGATTTTACAATTCGATGCAATGTTTTTTTAGTGATTTTACAATGAAATGAAATGTTTTTTAGTGATTTTACAATTCGATGAAATGGTTTTTAGTGATTTTACAATTCGATGAAACGGTTTTTAGTGACCATTTGCTCCTACATGGTCACTAATTACCACTAATTGGTCACTAATGGTCACCAATTGCCACTAATTGCCACTAATTGGTCACTAATTGCTACTAATTGGTCACTAATTGGTCACTAATTGCCACTAATGGTCACTAATTTCCACTAATTGGTCACTAATGGTCACTAAATGCCACTAATTGGTCACTAATTGATCACTAATTGCCACTAATTGGTCACTAATGGTCACTAATTAAGTTAATTGAATGTGTTGGCAAGGCGGGGGGGGGGAGTGGATGTAACATTGATATCATGACCTTCCTATATACTGGGCTCTTACTAAAAAATATCACCTGATTTTTTCCATGAGTGTAATCAATATGCAATGTTTAGGCTATGCAGAATCTTATAGCAATCTTAATGAGATTGTTTTGGGCTGAAATATTCATGACTCAGGTGCCTAGGCGACTAGAATATATGCAGGCGACCATATTTCCCCATCTTCAATATTCCTTCTCAACATAATTCCTCTTCAAACATCATCAACATGCAGTGTATGGACTATGTACAATCTTAATAAGAATGTTTTGGAGAAAAGTCTTTTCTGACAGTGATGCCGGGGTGCATTGGGTGGGAGGGACTAGGGGTATCTATTTTAACATATCTTCTGTCCCTATCAGCAAACATAATATGTCTGTTAGTCAGATCACTATGCAGAGTATTGGTTATTTACAATCGGAATAAGAATGTTTCTAGAAGACATAATTTTTCGGGCCAGGACGCTCAGATGGGGCGAGGGGGGGGGGGGCGAGGGGGGGGGGGAGAGGTGGTGGTGGTTGGGGGTGCATGCAGGCCTCGATATTTTTCTCCACCATAGCCTAATAGTTTGCTGAATAGAGTATCTCACTGAGTGTCATTATTTTTCTGTATGTAGGCTACATATGTTTAGCATTGGGGTGTGCGGTAGTTCATTGGCCAGAGCATCGAACAAGAAACAGAAAGGCCGATCGTTCAATCATGACCGGCGTCATCTGTGTTGAATCCACACAGAAGACACTTAATCCCGATTGTCCACGTGGAGGCCTGATATGGTTGTGTACTAAGGCATACTGTACTTCGATTCTAAACGTTGCATCTACCTCAGCTTATCATGCTATTGCCGGGTTAGTAGGGGGAGGGGTACATGGTATGGGTGTATGCAAGCCACGAAATTTTCCTGCTCCATATCAGGACTTAGGAAGATATGCAGGACATAATATTTTCTCCCATCTCAAGTCTTTTTGGGTCAAAGTCGCGCCTTGATTATGTATTGCAATAAACAACTGAGAAAAAAAGGTTGACTAGATAGAGCGACACAAACATGTACAGCTAAATGACCAATAGGGTTGGTTATTAAGGCTTGGTTAAGCTGTAGAAAAACTGGCTTGTAGACACCATACAAGGGTGTGTGAGGGCGAGTCAACACCACAACCAAAACTAAGGGCGTGATCTAGTTTTTATTTCACCCAGATGAAAGCTGTTACGGACACAATTTTAGCACGTACTGAAATTGGTTCAGGTAACTTCGGCAATATGTCATACGAAGTCCCCGTAAAGTTACATTAAGAAGACACATATATATTTAATATATAATATCAGGACTTCTTAATGTTACATTAGGATGCCATATATATTTCATAATATCCAGTACTCTTTATGTCGCATTAGGATTGTAACTTTGCGTGTGTGCCGCCAGTTCGTAGTGAGTGGTTATACTTTATCGTGTTTTTGTACGTGAAAACAATTGTAGCATTCCCCGCGTTGAACAATGTAGGATAAAGGTGATATTCAAGGAAAACGTTGTAAGGGGTGGTGGGGACGGGCGCCTGGTAGGATATCTGATATCATGACCTTCCTATCCACCAGCCCCCATGCTAAAGAATCTCACCATAACTTTTTCTTCAGCGTAATCAATATGCAATGTTTAGGATATGCAAAATCTTATAGCAATCTTAGTAAGATTGTTTCGAGCTGAATTTTTTATGACTCAGATAACAGAAGAATATATGCAGGCGACAATATTTCCACAACCTTCACTATTTCTTATCAACATAATTCCTTTCTGAGAGTCATCAACATGCAGTATATGGGCCTTGTACAATCTTAATAAGAATGTTTCAGAGAAAAGATGTTCTGATTCGGATGCCCAGGTGCAGAGAGTGGGAAAGGGTAGGGGTATGCAAGCCAGGATAGCTTCTCTCACCCCCAGTAAACAGAATACCTTCATTAGTCACATCACTATGCAGAAAGGGCTATTTACAATCTAAATAAGGATGTTTTGAGGTGAGATAATTTTTCTGACCCGGGTGCCCAGATGGGGAGATGGGTGGGGGTGTTTTAAGGAGGGGGGTATGGGACGGGGGTATGCAGGCCACTATAGTTTCCTCCCCGACACCCAAATATTTTCCTGAACAGAGTATCTCACTCGTCAATTTTCAGTATAGGGGGAACTGTTTCTGTATATTTAAGCCTGGATCTGAAACAGCCATATCTTCATATCCTTTATAAAGAGCTCCTTGACATAAAAATAACGGTTTACTTCTTGATAACAGCCGTACCCTTGCCTGTATCAGTTGAAAACTCTGCTAATTATATAATATGTAATTATGTTCTTCAAGCAGCCTCATGTAAAGAATTACTAGACTACCCGTAATTATATTTATAAACAGCTCCTTCACATGAATATAACTGTTTACTTTTTGGTAACAGTCATACCTTTACCTATGTTAGTTGAAAACTCCGCTAAAATAGATATTATGTAATTATATTCTTCGGGCAGCCATGTCCCATGTGAAGAATTACAAGACAATAATGTAATTATATTTATATTATATTGTATTTTAAAAACAACTCCTTGTCAGGAATATTACGGCGGTGCTGTCCATCACCAGCGGTTATCACCTGGCCGCTGGTGCAGGACTGTACCACATTAATAGTCCTGTATTGGTTGATCAATGCTTTATGCCTAATCGAGTCCTTGAATCAACCATATGCCATGTGTAGAGTCGTAATTGTGTTTGATTCTTGGAATCATCCACGCCCACGCCTCTTTGTGAAGGCACTATTTAAATCTTGAACTTTCAGTTAAAAGCCATGCCAAACATTTAAGTTTGGATATGAAGCAGCCATATCCCATGGTAGCGCTATTCTACCTTCTTCATGAAAGCAGCTATGTCTATATATTCAAGAACTACATGACAGTACGCCAAGTTCTAGATACATGCATCACCTATTATTCTGAGTGGGACGGGGTCACTATTGTTCTCCGTCAGAACTGAAGGAGTGGACATCATTATTACCTTACAACAGTACTAAATAAGATCTCCTATTGCAATCTTTACACGGCGATCTGAAGTTGAATTCCTTTAAGAAATTAATAGATCCATTCCCCGTTCATACACCACTCCGCTATGTTCCTTTGTTGGAATTCGCACACAATGTTCTGAAGTCAATCTCCTTCAACGAATTATAACTAAAAACCATTCACTATGACAGCATCGCTGTGGTCCAGTTATCGTCACACATAAACATGAAGATAACGATCTGTTTGTTTTGTTTGTATGTTATTGTGTGACTCTGACTGATTAAGAAAAATAAAATTGGCTGATAACCATTTTCGGTAAACATACTAATCAATCTCTCACAGATGATTTGATTTCCAACACAGACACGTGGTATCGCTCATTAGTGATAATTTGACACACTATGATTTCCAACAACTTTTTTTAACGTTTAAGGGGACGTCCAACCTAACTTTGGTCAAATTTCATGTAATTTTCTTTCAAGTCTAAAAAGGCCCAAAATGAATAACCCCAATAAATTATATACCAAAATGCTTGGAATGAAACATAGAATATGTGGAAACTGAAATTTGCCATGGAACTGCTGCCATGTGTAAATAGCACCACCTGAAAGTCTGCTATGGCATAAGTAAGAGAACAAAATTTTTACAATAAAATACCTCAAAATAAAATAACAGCTGTATTCTATAAACATTTAAGTACATACTCGAAGAAATCTTTTCCTAATTCATGAAAGTAATGAAGATTGAGACCAAATGTTATAAGTGGAGTGCTCACTGATTGAAGGCAGACATTTTCTTTTGTTTATGTTTTGATTTGGGTAGTTCAACAAAGGTCAACTTGAAGGAGTCCAGCAGAAGAAGTATGGAAGGACAAAAGAGTGTCTCCCAATATCAAGATGTATGTGTTACTGTAATGGTTTGGAAAGAAAATATGATATTCTCCTATGTAGAATGCACTGCAAAGTCCTACATTGTAGTTGAATAAATATATTTACAAACCCCTTGCACTGTAACCCCTTTTATCCCATGCATCATTTTGATAGTGATTAAATTGTTAAATTTGTCTGGTTTATCAATAAGTATATTAGCTTTGTTTAACTCTTGGACACCAATACACTCATGATATCTGTTGAAGAAGAAATAAGGGTAACTGTAACCTGTCACTGCAATAAACCATCTAATGTACTTAAAAGTACATTGTTATTCAAAAAACATCAAATCAACCTTACATAACCATTATTGCATGTACTTTCCCCAAGGATGCTTACTGACATATTGAGATCAGAAGGGCACATCCAGAGGGTCTCACATATTTTTTTCAAGAACGCAGTACACAAAGCAATCCCCAAAAGATGACAAGTGAGCTCCATTTGACACAGAAATTTTTTTTTTTTTTTTTTTTGGGGGGGGGGGGGGGGGGGGACTCTCTTCCTTGTATGACTCTACCTCCGGCACCCAAGGCATATGCCTTTTTTCTCAAAGTTTAACTCTTTTTTCTTTTTGAAGATCCTGGCCACACATGTTCCAAACACTATCAGACAGGTAAACTTCCAAATAAGTGTATCTGCAAAAATCATGTTACATTGCAAAACAATCTTTTTAGAGTTTTAGTTCTGGACCTTTCATGCTTCTTACTTCCAACTATAACACTTAATTTATCGATTAATGGGTGAATAGAAAAGTCCTGCCATAATCAACATTTTGAGTTCCATAAGCCTTCAAAACAGCTCCAATAAAAGTGTCAAACATCAGATTGGTGGCTTTATACAGAATATTCATTAGGTTTTTGCTTGATAAGTAATAGGAACAAAATCTTCACAAGAAAATTCTGTAGCAATACAATTGAGGGTATTAGCAGGCACTCTGCAACAAATTGTAACAAATCAACTAGTTATAAACAAAATTTTCTAACTCAAAAGAGTGAAAAAGTACCACAACTCTGAAAAAATGTGGTAAGAAACACATGCTACAGCAGCTACACAGGTATTGTTTCTCCGTGATGCTCGATCACAAAACCAAATATCCTTCAAATTGGAGTAGCAATGGTTGAGATACAAGGGGGAATGTTGGTACATGCAATGGTGAATGGGTAAGACTAAGATTAAGAGGACAGGGGGTCACCACTGCACGGCCCTAGATGCACCTTTGATTTTCCAACTTTCACTAAGTTCCAGGTCTGGGGCATAATAATCGCAACACACCCAACTTATCAGTTCATAATTTCAGTAAAATAAAAGAAATTATCAATTTGAATTAAATAATAGATGATGTAAAAATATTTGGCTTCTTTCGCCTTCTCGTACTATTTAATTACCACAAACAATATCAGTTTGATGCCGACAAACGAAACTGAACGCATGTGGTTTGATTAAAAAGTAACTCGGCATGAATAATGAAGAAATTGCGAATATTTCGTGTATTTCATTTATTTAAAAGCCAATTGCAGCTAATATTGACCGTGCATTCGATAATTCGTTTCGGTTTTGACCACACGGCCACGCGGTTATGTTTATTGTGATATGCAAATTGAGGGATGGTTTCCCGTGAAGGAGATTTGTCACATTTGTCAGTGTAAAACGATCATAAAAGACACTGATCGACGCTTGTATTACTATGGTTGGTTGGAAGAAAAAACTAAATTCTCAGCATCGTCCAAGCGCACCTTATTTAAAAGCACGAATGCATCATTTTCAACCCATCTTCAATCGGTCCTTTGCAGACATCAAACATACCCGCCTTCAAATTCCATGGTTACTAGGACGTAAATAACTTCGCAGCGACAGGGGGAAATTAACACGCTCAATATAGTTCCAGGTCACTTGGAATATACTTCGTGAAAAAGTGATTTCTGAAGCATTCTGCTTACTTTGTTATGAATATTGCCTTATTTTATGTGTATCGTCCCGATTTTATACACTCGGTTATTTTTTTTTTACAAGTGGTTCATGTTGTCTTTCTAGTGCGCAATAATTCAGATTTTTTGTCAACAAAAAAGTTCAGACGGGAGGGAATTTCGAACCATATTTTGCAGTTATGACATTAACAGCTCAAGTACTTGCTGTCACCTGTTTGCAAATACGCTCATACATTGTCTCGAACAAATAAAGGGCGTGATCACGTCCTTGCATTCTTACGATTGCCCAAATTGAGTATTTCTGCAAGAACCACATCGTAATCACATGACCGGAAAAACATCGTTGAAACATGGCCACATCCGGAACATCAAAAATTTGTGTTGGTGTTATTACATTCAAACGTCAAAACCCACCAGAGTGTGTGTCAAAAAAATGCTTTCTCCGAGTCTGTAGTATGTTATCATTATATTGAGGACAAGGCTTTCGAATTACCGATTATTTTGTGGTTTTACCGGTTCGTTACTTATGCCATTTGCAAATTAATCTTCTTCAAAATCATAAAATTCACTTTTTTTCCTGAAAAAAAATATATGTACCTTTTCTATGCACTTTACTCATTATTTTGATATATAATTTGCCTTTCCTTACTTCTCTTATCTGTTTCTGAGGCATTGGGAAAAATGTCAAAAAAATTACCAAAGTTAGGTTGGACGACCCCTTAAGACCTTATCAAACCTATTTATTCCCAGGCCATAGTTGAGTTTGAAATGTTTTCTTAGCGTTCTATAGGTCTTATCAAACCTACTTATTCCTCGGACATATTTAACTTTGCAATATTATTTTCGAAATTGCATGTAAGTCCCAACTGACAAAAAAAACGTTACTGATATATTATTAAGATGATTTGGACAACGGCTTATGAGTGTTACACACTAAGAACGGGTTGAATTAACTTTTGAACATGTAGAGAGGATCCGGGACCCAGGGCTAATGATGAGACTGCCGGGTGTATGTACCCCAAAGTCCTGACTGTGCCACGTGATCCTATATCCTCTCTGCTGATTTGCTACTCTAACTTATTCCCAATAGAAATTAATTTATTTTTTCATCTGACAGAAAGGCGTTTTTGATATATCACTAAGATTTCTCGGACCACAGATTATGAGTGCTATATGGAAATAGCGGATTGAATTAATTTCTGAACATGTAGGGAGGGTTCCAGGGGTGATGGTGAGACTGAAGGGTGTATCTATCCCCAAAGTCCTGAGTGTGCCATGTGATCCTATACCCTCTCTGCTGATTTGCTACTCTAACTTATTCCCAATAGAAATTAATACATGTATGTCCCATCTGACAAAAAGGCGTTCTTGATATATTACTAAGATTATTCGCACCACAGATTATGAGTGCTGTATGGAAATGTCGATTTGAATTAATTTTCTGAACATGCAGAGAGGATTCGGGATCCAGGGCTGATGATGAGATTGAAGGGTGTATCTACCCCCAAAGTCCTGAGTGTGCCATGTGATCCAGTATCATCTCTAGTGATCTGTTAGTCAAACTTTCTTCCAATGGAAAATAACACATGCAATCCTGATATTTGTATCATCAGTTTTGCATCTAAAAATTTCCAATAAGGAATAGAATAATACAACACACTTGCAATTAAAACATTTGCATTTTTACAAATTTTAAAACACCGGACTAGGGGACGAAACATTCCACCCTACCCCCTTATTCTGGAAATTGATACACTTTTCTATTTTCTAATATTTTTTATTTTCACTTTGTGTTATGCAACATTGTACGAGGAATCGCCATTAAATTCCACTCATGGCAACACTCCATCGACGTTTGTCGTATTCTCCATATTTCACAACGAATATTTATCGCTTGACGAACCTACTCCATTAAATATTTTTCTCCACTGTCTGTGCATTTGTGATGTTGGTGGTCGGTTCAGATACTATGGCGGGTAGTGTTAAATTGGACGAGGTCCAGACGGATCCTGATTACGATTTAGGTTACCTACTGAATGATAAAACAGATAATGATTCAGCAGCCATATTTAAGGATAGTGATTGTAAATATTTCCTTCCGGGTGAGCTTAGGGGTGCACACGGATCCTTCTCAGTATTTCATATTAATTGCCAAAGTCTCAGTGCTCACTGGGACCCTTTACATCACTTGCTCTCTGAACTCAACGACACAGAGAACACTTTCGATGTGATCGGTTTAACGGAAATCTTCAGAATCCCCACAAATTGTCATATACCCTAGAAGGATATCACCCTTTACAAACAAATTTGAGAACATGACGATGGTCATGGCGAGGACGGTATGTTTATAAAAGGCGATATTTCTTTTAGTATTCGAAAAGATCTTTCCATTTTTCTACCGCACGTCTTCGAGTCCCTTTTCGTTGAATTAAAGTACAAAAATCCCTCCAAGGTAATTGGAGTAATATATAGACCAAATACGGCCCCGAGGGTAGATATCGACCTGTTTCAATCAAAAATTAACCAATTGATTGATGTCCTGTATAAAGAAAAGAAAGCCTCTATCATTATGGGCGGTTTCAGTATTGACCTCATAAAAGTGGCGTCTCATTCCAAAACTGAACCATTTATTGACTTAATGTTTAGTGAGAGCTTCCTTCCTGTTATTACAAAACCAACCAGAGTTACAGATCGCAGTGCTACGCTTATAGATAATATATTCTCTAATGATGTCTCATGTTTGTCAAAATCTGGAATAATCCTTAGTGATGTTTCTGATCACTTTGGGATTTTTTATGTCGAAATTTCACATTCCAAACCTGTTAGATCAAAACAGATTTTGACCAGAAAAATAAATTCCTATACTATCGAACGCTTTAAGTCGTTGTTATCCCAATGTGATTTTAGTCCGGTTCTGGAAACAAACTGCCCAATTGATGCTTACGAAACATTCCTCAATATTTATTTGAATGCCTATGAGACATCATTCCATCTCCAAGGCCATCAACACAATAAGAAATATATAAAACAGCAGCCCTGGATGACAAAAGGTCTTCTAGTTTCCGCCAACAATAAGAACAAATTTCTTAACAAAAAATTAAAAGCTCCCACTGAGGCGAATGTCAAAAATTATAAAAATTACTGTCGGATATTTAACAAAATTAAGAAACAATGCAAAGCCCTACATTATGAAAAAAGTACTTTTAGAAAATAAGAATAACATGAGAAAGACGTGGCAAATCCTAAATAACGCATTGAATAAGAATAAAATCCAACGAACCGTACCATCATTTTTTAATCTTGGTTATACAAAGATATATGCATCAAATCAAATTGCACAAGAATCCAATAAGTTTTTCGCCGACATTGGAATTCAGACGTCAATTCAAATATCCAAACCTCGTAAATCATTTGCCGAGTTCTTGAATTCTTCTTTTATGGGAAACTTCTTTATAAGCCCTACATCGTCTACCGAAATCTCAAATATTGTAAATACAATGAAACCTAAAGTAAGTCAGGACTGTGAAAATATCACGACCAGTATTCTGAAACATTCAATAAATTTAGTCGCTACTCCACTTGCGCACATTATGAATGATTCATTCAGTCAGGGAATAGTACCAGACAGAATGAAAATTGCTAAGGTTACTCCAGTCTTCAAAGAAGATGATGAGAATAATTTTACAAATTACAGGCCAATCAGTATCTTGCCTGTTTTTTTTCTAAGGTTCTAGAAAAGCTAATGTCTATAAGACTTGTAAACTTCTTAGATAAATTCGAAATTCTCTATCACCACCAATATGGCTTCAGGAAGCACCATAGCCCTCTACACCCTGTTATGCATCTATTAAATATGTAGTCGAAGAAAATAATAAAATAGTAAAGAAAGTACACTCGCCCTATTTCTGGATCTTTCGAAAGCCTTCAACACCATCAGCCATGAAATACTACTTCAAAAATTAGAATACTATGGTATAAGAGGGAATGCGAATAACTGGTTTAAGAGTTACTTACAAAATAGGAATCAGTATGTCTCTTTTGGTGACAGTAATCTGATCTATCTAGACTAAGATGCGGAGTACCACAAGGCTCAATACTAGGGCCTATTCTTTTCCTCATATACGTAAATAACATCTGCAATTCAACGAAACTAAATATTTTATCCTTTGCAGATGATACTTCCACATACAGGTCTGCAACAGAGTTAAACAAGCTTGTGTCAGAATTTAATGAGGAACTTCAAAAAATATTTGACTGGTGCGCATCCAATCACTTAGTCTTGAACCCTAAGAAAACGAATTATATTGTCCTTAATCCATGTCAAAAAAGAATGTAACACTCCAGAATATTAAAATAAATAATCATACTATTAATACCGGTGAGCGTGCTGACAAGGATAAACCTATAAAGTTTCTTGGCATATCTATTGATAAAAAATTATCTTATAACGCCCACATATCTCAGATCTCCTCGAAAGTCGCTCTTGCGAATTATGCCCTCAATAGAGTAAAAAAAATCCTTCCTCACAAAGTAATGAAAATCCTATACTTTACACTCATACAAAGTCATTTTATCTATGGAATTCCCTTATGGGGTGCCTCAAAAGCCTATAAACGTCTTTATAAATTACAAAAGCGATCAATACGAATCATAAACAACAAGAAGTACAATGCTCACACTGACCCTCTTTTTATTAATGATAAAATATTAAAAATAAAGGATTTGTATACCTTACATGTTTCCTTATTTATGTTCGATTGGTTAAATGGAAACCTACCAAAGTCCTTTGCTGACATCTTTTCTACTATAAATAATGACTATATGAATACACGCCAAACAGGACTCATACGTAGCCATAGAACAAGAACCAAAGCGCTCGACAACCTGCCTGTCTTTGCTTTTCCGAAACTGTGGAATGGATTAGATATATCCATCCGAGAAATAAGAAATAGGAAAGAGTTGAAGACAAACCTTATAACAAAAATTATTTCCTCTTATTCAGAGAATACTTCCTGTTCTAATCCCTACTGCCCGGACTGTGTTACTTAGTACGCCCTCGAACCTTAAAAACACCCATAATGGAACCTATTTGCTTTCTTTTCTCAGTTTATGCCCACAAGTAATAATATTAACTTTCCAGGAATATTATAGTATTACACTAGTATAAACAATACAAGGTGCCACTAAGTCTTCATTCTGTGCATGACTTGTCTACAGTGGAGATTTTTGTCTGGTATTCTCGTCCTTTCCGGTCTCCTGATTTGGTCTCAACTGTTCCAAAACTTTAAAGCTGTTATTCTCATAAAAATCAACCGAGGTTCGGAGCAGTTAACCGATAACATTTTTGAGACCATTTCAAGAGTACCGTGCTGTAAATGATACCGTCCACCCAACATTCTCTTGTGCAAATGTCGCAGAGTAACCCTGTTTGTTGGAGCTAAAACAGAAATAACAATGTTGCACTTTTGCATCATTTTCTTCTTCGAGTTTCTTCCGTCATTCTGTAGTTTTCTCTTTTCTGTCAGAGGAAAAGGCGGGAAGACAGCCAATCTGGCTATGCCTTTCCCTGCCGATATACAAAAATTGTTATATCCCATTATCTATATATATCTGAAATAATATTACTGTATATGAGAACCCTGTTATGATGTAACCATACGTATATATTTATCATTCCTTATTTTTGTATATTGGTAAATAAACATATCATATCATATCACATCATAATGACGCCTGGAAGACTGAGCATCACTACGATTAGGGTATGCTCATAACACACCCAATCTAACACTGTTTCTGTGTATAATTACGCCTGGAAGATTGAGGATCACTACGATTAGGGCATGCTCATGACACACCCGATCTAACATTGTTCCCGTGTATAATGACGCCTGGAAGATTGAGGATCACTACGATTAGATCATGCCCATGACACACCCGATCTAACACTGTTTCCGCGTATAATGACGCCTGTAAGATTGAGGATCACTACGATTAGGGCATGTCTATGACACACCCGATCTAACACTGTTTCCGTGTATAATTTCGCCTGGCACACTGAGGATCAGTACGATATGGGCATGCTCATGACACACCCGATCTTACATTGTTTCCGTGTATAATGATGCCTGGAAGACCGAGGATCACTACGATTAGGGCATGCTCATGACACACCCGATCTTACACTGTTTCCGTGTATAATGATGCCTGGAAGACCGAGGATCACTACGATTAGGGCATGCTCATGACACACCCGATCTTACACTGTTTCCGTGTATAATGATGCCTGGAAGACTAAGGATCACTACGATTAGGGCATGCTCATGACACACCCGATATTACACTGTGTCCGTGTACAATGACGCCTGGAAGACTGAGGATCACTACGATTGGGGCATGCTCATGACGCACCCGATCTAACACTGTTTTCGTGTATAATGACGCCTGGAAGAGTGAGGATCACTACGAGTAGGGCATGTTTATGACACATCGGGTTGCAAAGCTACGGGTATTAAAGAACCGAAGTATCGTAATTAGAATTATGCTGCAGTGCTGTATGCAATTATGCTATTGTATGGCAGACAAAATATTGTAATTTGTTTTTGGCTAAAACACTCGTCAGAAGTGTTAATATACACCTGTATTGCTCATCAATTCTCTCTTCATTGAAGTTGATATATTACCGCTCTGTCATTGGTGTCTATGAATAGTGTAGGTAAGTTGACATACTGATTCGAGCGACAAAAATGAAATTTTGCGAACCCCTAAAACGCATGTCCCTGTCAACGTATCCAAACACGTGCTTGTATCTGACACTGGCCTGACCACGGTTGTAAGAGCTACTCATCACACATTACGTACACTGGAGATTAATGACTCAATGCATCTGCAGTGAGACACAATTCGATGTGAAATATCGTAACTGACTCATCTGAGTTCATTAAAATCGATCGAAGCCAAGGTTTACCGATGCTCAGGTCGATCGCTTGAACGAGTTTCACAAAAATTAGGTCAAGTCGTAACGAATTTGACATAGCGGCAAGCGACAAGAGGGAGATGCACATTTTAGATGTTTGCCCTGATCCTATCACTACTCATCAAACCCTCTTTTTGAATAGCTGAAACAATACAGAGCCGCCAAATGCCAACATCATTGTGCCTATGGATAATCTCAACGCGGAGACACTCTCTAAAAATGTCAGACGCCTTCCCTGATGGGCGGCATATCATCGGCATTGGCAGTCAGACAACGCCTCCGTGCGATTATCTGCCAACGATGAGTGGCTCGTGATTCTGATCGACGCTAAAACAGTTTAATGTTGTTGGCGAGAGTGCGGTCTTCTCCTTGCGGTGCTGAAAGAGAATTCATTTGATCTTCGGGATTTCAAAAGTCGCCGAAGCTAGTGAAGCCAAAGTAGGTTCCATGCCCCTAAATTGTCGCGTCAGAGACGGAAGAGCAGCACAGTTCGCCGGTTACATCCTGAAAATAATTGTCTTGAGAGAGGGAGACGAAGGAAACTACAAAGTTGAGAACATGTTCGTACCTGTAAAGGTAAAAAAGAAAGGTCAGGGTGTTATTGTAATTACCCAAATCACAAAACCTGGCGCCCTGATCTCGATCGAGAGTTGGCACTGCAATGATACCTACCAGGTCAACTATGTGATGTATGAAGTCATAAAACCTAGCCCAGAGATGATGAATTGATTTGCCAGGAGAGTGTCGAACACTTTAAGGATGTCCTCGAAATATCTCAACGCGATCAGACGCAGTAGAGTACAGAGATCGGAAGATAGTCCAAAGCTCCACAGTCGAGTACTCCGCTGAACCCGAGAAGATCCTCACGCGTACAATATCACGAGGAGATATAAAACTCAGGCAAATGGGAACTGGGCGGTGGAAGGGGGGGGGGGGGGGTCGAGGAAAAGTAGACATGATCCATAAAGGCTCCGTCTGGCCCAAAGTCCTCTACCTTCTCCAAAGACGGGTGCACATTTAAGATGGGAGAGTGATGTCTGTCTTGCTATCTAAAACGAACCAGATGCAATTTCGTCCTGGATAGACAAGTCAAGCAGATCATCGTTGGCCACTGTGTGTGGCAAGACGACCGAACTTACAACTCAAAGGGAAAAGAATGATACTCTGATCGAAGCCAGCTCTCAATTTGGAGACGAAACTCTTGCAGACATAATGCTTGTCGCAGCGAAAGACATAATCGACTGAAGTCAATCCCAGGTTCTTATTAGCTGGATATTGGAGGATATTATAGATCATGGCCTAAGCTACTTAGAACGGTACCACCTCATTCACATAGTAAGCATCGGCATGGAAACATTATTTCCGGTGTCTGAGGGGAGGATCAATCCGATCTCGGACGTTTCGGTCACCCCCAGGGTCTGGGTGACTAGCGTAGCGATAAACTGCATTTCCCCAACGGACATATGTTCTGGTGCAGCCCAAATTTGTGGTAAGTCGTCCATCCATCTGTGCACCCTGTCTTCCAGCATGGTTGGTTCGGGATACATTTCGAAGGGCAGGACTGGGCACGGACAGCTCTGCTGAATTTCCTGAGAGACAATGGCATCCCAACTAAGTTAGATGTCAGAGAAGCCATTACCAATCTAAGAAAACTAATCAGACTCAAGTATAGAGAACAGAGATAGGGATTATAGTATTATCAGCAAGTTCAATCAGGTCGCTAGAAAAACATCTCCCCTGTCCCTTCTTACGGAGCAAGGCGAACTATATCCTGTGAGAGAGAATCGCTAGACCTGGTTGGGGCCACGAAAAGGTTCCCTATCTCTAACATTCCCAACTATTTCCGTACACTGAAGTCACAATATGGCCATGTAAGAGCAAATATGCTCGCCTGCGCCAACATTAACCCTCCAGCATGTTGCGACGTTCGACGAAATAGTAGCGATCTGAATGCCTCCTGGAATCATCTACGTCAATAACACTACGCTCCAGTACAGGGACACACCGTGGACAGCGCCGGAAAATGTTCTTTGTTTCGCTGGAAGAGGAACTCCCGAGCATTAATCTATTAACACGACAGAGCCTTATTACAAAGTTGAGCATTTTGGACTGCAAAACATACAGAGGACCCAACAATTCAATCTCCGTGTAAACTCAAAGTTATATTATTATTACATTGGCAGTTGTTTCGAGGCACATGTTGGCTACCTACATAGGCAGACAAGACTTGCCAACGTACAATTGTAAACCCACGGATTGTAGACTGTCGTTTTGTAGCAAAATGTAACATGGATAAAGGCAAATTCTGCGTAAACAATTTGGGCGATGCCTTTGTACCAGTGAAATAGGAGTGTGTGTGTGTGTGGGGGGGGGGGGGGGGGGGAGTCATTCTCATATCACATTCTGAAAAAAGGGATACATGACTGCACATAGTTTTACAAAGCAGTTGACAACATATTTGCAACACAGAAACTCAACAGCAAACCGATACAAAACAAGGTTGAATAAAATAATCGAAGCAGCTGACGAAAGAATAATGAAAAAACGTTTACAGCACATAAGAACACAGATATTGTGTTCACGAAAACGTTCTTACAAAATCAATAACACACGAGGGGCAATAATGGGTAGGTAAGGGGACTTCAGGCTACTCATGTTTAAGTAATGAGATGCAAAAGTTAGAACAGCGTATCTCAAAACAGATCAATAAACTTTTCAAGTTCTGAAAAAAACTGAAAATCTTCTAATGTAACAGATCTTTCACTTTTGTACGATCGAACAATCGTTCATTGTCAGCACAGGATGTTTTCCCACATAACGCCGCGTCTCGCGTGGCTATTTAATTATTTCTTGAGATTTATCGACTTTTTCAACAGCCGGGGTCACCTCCTGTCGGACAGTTTTACGGGTAGGGAGCCAGAGTACCCGGAAAGAACAGAAGCAATGGCGAGCAACTGTCAGAGTCCACAAAATAGTAACTCCACACAAGCAGGGTTAGCATTGGTTGAATACAAGTGCACCATCGACGTGTAGTACGCCTTAGTGCACAACGCTACCTTGTCCCCAATGTTGGTAATTGGGATTAAGTATCCTGCTCCAGGACACAACGCGGTTGCAGGTGGGATTAGAACTGAGGACCTCTCGCCTTACAGCCTGCAACTCCACCTACAGAGCCACCGCGCTTCCACTCGTGTGGCTATCTCTGAGTGTTTTGTACATACTTGTGAACTCACTAACCCACCACATGTATTGATAGCAGTATATTTCACAGACATCATATACCCGACATTACCGTTTGGAAGGGATTTGTGAAATTCATTCAAATGAATTTCTGCTGAACCAAATTACGACAATAAGACGGAACACCACAAGGCTTGGCCTCAAGCGGCATGTATCAATGCCCCCCCCCCCCCCCCCCCCCCCCCCACGTTCGTGTTTTCTAAAGTGTTTTAGGAGCGTCGTATATATGAGTGCGATATAAGAAGAAAAAAAAACATACAGGGTTGTTGACCCCTGACTGCTTACTCTGCTAGGGGTGTGTTCTGTTTTTATACCACAATCAAACTTGATTTAAATGAATAAAGCTCAGACACTATACGACATTCGTCATCAAGTCAGTTAGATACGTAACGACCAATCGGACGATTTCTTACATTACGTGTCTACACTTAAGCCGAATTTTACGTCTCTCAATGTCTGTATGGCGACTCGACATATAATTAGTCGATGAACGTCCCGAAGGGGCTTGTCAACAAATGGTCTTCTATAGACAAATTCCCGAATGTCTAACTGAATCAAGAGACGCTTATTTCCACTGTAATTGCTGTCATCGTCAGAAGTGGAAAAATTCTCCAAACTCGTTTTATTGAAGAAAAACAATTAAAGAAATGTCCTTTTCGATCTCGGTTTATTTACCATGATCGAATTCACAAGGTGAACTTCAAAGCGCGGACACTAACAACGATTGCCATAGAAAAGAACTATGGGGTGTGTTCGATATGTGATAGGAGCAGTTTAGCGCCGTTGCTCCAGTGTATAGTGGATACATGCATATTCTAATTGGCCCGTTTCCGGAAATTAGAGCACGGTAAGAGTGAATTTACCCGAGATTTGAGCACGGGTTCAGAAAGAACAAAGAGGTCGAATTTCTGAACGTTCTGCAAGTCCACTGATGAATTGCAATGTCGTTTTAACTGCAAACTCAGGACGTCCCAGCTTGATCCTGAATTGAAAAATAGATGTAAATACTATTCAGGTTGCTTAAGAACTGAATTTGTTAGGTTCATTGTTTTACAGTAAACTGAACTTCACTTCTCATATACAACAAATAAAGGTCAAATGCAAAAGATCACACTGATCCTTCTGAAGGTAATTGGTAGCACTGATTGGGGTTCTGACAAAACTACTTTAGTCAATATGTACAGATCACTTGGTAGATCACAATTAGGTAACGGTTGCGTGGTTTCCGGTTCTGCAAGAAAGTCGTACCTCAAACCACTTGGTGCAATTCATAATTGTGTTTTAAAATTAGCCTGGGTGCTGATAGAATATCACCAATAGATTCAATGCTTGTTGAGGCAGAGGATCCTTCCCTTGAGTAGCTCAGAATTAAACTGCCGCGACATGTTTCTGAACGTTCTGCAAGTCCATCAAATCCTGTCTCTAAATGTGTCTCCAACCCTCAAAATGATGAATTTTTCAACCGACGCTAGAAACGTATTCCTCCATTGGGAATTAGAATTAAACGCCATATGGAATTCGCCACACTTGAATCTGGTTCAGTAAACGAGAACCGTGAACAGCATATACCTCCTTGCCATGTTAGTCAACCTACTGTTATTTTGGACCTTGCTTCCTCAAAACAATCTGAGACAAATTCTTTACAGATTAAACAAAAATAGGCTGAAATATAGTATCGTGTATAAAAAGCATCTATTCAGATGGATCTAAAGATGGTGACAATGTATCATCCGATGTTGTTACTGGTGATTAGATAACCTCAATGTGAATACCAACTAAAAGTTATATTTTCACAAGCGAGGTTAAAGCTTTACATCTTGCGCTCGAACGCATCAAGAATGTACAGGAAAGGAAATCGCTTATATTTTCCGACTCTCTTTCCTCTTTACTAGATTTACTCATACTTAACACCAAGCAGAAGAACTCTCTCATTTTGGATCTCTGATTAATATGATATCACATTTTGCTGGTTACCTGGACATGTTGGTATATCCGGTAAAACCAGGTCAGACAGTGCAGCAAAATAAGCTTCAAACAAGCCTCTTACTGACTTTCAAATTCCTTTCAGTGATGTTAATCCACATATCAATAAGTACATCAAATCCGTGTGGCAGGCGGAATGGATGGAGGGACAAATAACAAGCTCCATCATTCCAATCAAATATTTTTTATCACTACTCGTCCAGTAACCTTTATAGAAAAGATAATGCAATTCTAAAACGATGTCATATTCGTCAGACAAGACTCACACATTCCTCTTCTAATATGCGACAAGCGTGTGTTTCTTGCCAGCAGGGTTGTCAGTGGAGCACATCATGTTATACTGTACAGACTTTAATCTCATCAGGCAGCAATATTTCAATGGTGTGTCTCTTCGAGACCTATTTTACAACAGAAATTCTCATAAAATTGTGTCGTTCTGAAGGAAATTAACCTTTTTTAGTACATTTTAAATAGTTTAATTCTTGTAAATTATCATCTATTCAAATCTATTTAACATGTTGATTTACACGGCATTCTTTAAATAACTGGTGTCACTTGTCGATTACTGTGTCCACTCTTCAGTTTTTGTCCTCGCATTTCATCAACTCGATTTTATTTATTTCATGGAAGATAATGACATATTTTTTTTAAATGTGCTTTTTATCGCCACGATATAGCCGTGGCTGCTGATGTGGCGTAATCCCAATAAATAAATAAATAATAAATATTGATCGCAACAGAACATGTACCACCAGCATGTATTCTCGGAATAAACTCGATGTCACATTATAAGTACCTAGGCAGTTGATTCTAGACAACTTTTGACTGCCTGTCCATGCAGCCAAGAGTTGTCTAGACACAACTGCTTATCCACATGATGTAAGCTGTCACCCTGTAGCTATAATGTATAGAAATATCCTGGTTTATAAGGGCTAATCCACGGAAATTGAACAAGAAAACATTAAAAAAAATCAAGCCAAACTAAGTGTTATGCCGTAAATTTGGGATCATTCTATAACTTGTGACTATCTGTTACTGTAGTGAGATTCGTAGAATATAAAGACTTCGTCACATGATTTTGTAGTTTTACAATGACAAAATAATAAATGATGGTGATGAAAAAACAAAGTTTATTTTCTATTTATCAACATTCTATTTGTTTAGATACCATGTGAACCCGTATATGGGGGGGGGGGGGGGGGGGGGGTGCGGTTAAAACATTAGGCATTTCACTGCCTCTGGTCTTAGCAAAACCAGACATCTAATGGTATCACTGTACTAAATATTTGGTTGAGAGTTATCTACCTAGACAATGCGCTAGGATATGATGCAATATTCGAAAATAAGGTTCCTAGAAAAAAAATTATTATTCTTGAGAAAGATGTTAAGGCATTTAAGTAGGTGTTTCGTCAAAGCCGAATATTCCACAAGAAAAAGGAGATGATCTGAGTATTATTTCGACCTAAAAATGCAGTTAAATATTTGTGTATGTTTGTTGATTGGGTTCAAGGGCGGTTACTTCACTTCCTGTTGGACGTTTTCTCTTATTTATTGATTGACTTCCACCCCACATCCCTTTCTGGCCAGAGAAAGTTGGATGGAAATCTGTACTTTAAGTAGGTATTTGAATTTTGAGTGTTGTAATTATGTTTTGACATATAATTGTTATAATGGTCGCCTATGGAAAAATATTTAGTACTGTGATACCTATAATCATGACAACTCTCAATGAGGTTTTGAAAGTTACCAGAGATCGTGCACAATAATAATGAATTCAGACTCTTTCATTTTAAGTATAAATCTATCAACGCTCTGTGTTATATATGGAATGATCGTTACACAGTTTGGCCTTTGTTTTTTTTTATTTTGAGTTGGGGTTTCATAACTCAAGAAATAGATAGAAACAGACGATCATTGCTGATAATTAAACTTGAGGGACAATACATTTAAACACTCTCTACTTTGTGGAGTTAAAATTAAAACCAGGTCGCATGATTCTTCATAGTGATAACTGAATCAAAAGGCATATTTTTCTAAATTTCTGTTTGAAATAATGACAAATTTCACCGAAACAAGTTCTTGTGTAATCAAACATTTTATTGACTAATGAATTGCGTAAGTTAAAACGAGCGTCATATGCCATGCCCACACAGAACTTCAATTTCCTTTTCCACTTGAATGGGGGGGGGGGGGGGGGGGGGGGGGGTGCTGCCATTCAATGCAACACGGAGATAAATTTTATTCTGATTTTGACCATTTCTGAGAAATTGAAAACACAGTTTCTGAATGTGAAGTTCGATATAAATCCAGATGACATGAACTTGGTGAACTTTGTCACAGAAAAATAGTTCATACAGGTTATATGGAATTTGGAAAGTTTTGTTGGCGTGAGTTTCGTTTGTGGATTATTATGGCCAGGCATTGTTTACGTTTGTTTTGGGTAAACGATGAACGCAGGCGATCACCTATTGCATACAAACAAATTGAACATGGAATAAAAAGCATGATAAGGATTTCATTGTTTATTAAATTTTATTTGAATGTCTCTTTAAAATCATGAGATAAATATTAATTACCTTTCATGTTAAAAAAAAATAAACGTGCAGGGGTTCTTTTGCATTCAGCCTGTACAACGTAATCTTCAAGACAGACATTGGGGGCGTAGTTTAGGGCGGTTCTAAATTATTTATTTCGGTTCTTTGTGTTAGGAAAAGAAAAAGAGAAATACTTTAGCCAGTCATTTTGCCTGAAAATGCATGAACATAAAACGGTTTAATAATTATAAGTTGATACGCGATGAATACCCGAAAAAAATAAGTAATTCTCCGAGACCCAATGAACAAGTACAGTCAAATAACGTCACACGACTTACTTATATTTCCTGTTGGATACCTGAATGAGCTGACGGATTTACAGCATGTTACCTGTGTCATAAATAACCCTCCCCTTTTGTTCATTTTCTTTTACATTCGTTTTGTATAAAATCTACTTTTCAATCGTCGATCAGTGGACTGTATTGTGGTGCAAAAAAAGAAACCGTAAGGATGGGACTGATTCGCATTCTAAATCTGCAAGCGCGTAGCAGTTTTCCACATATCATTTCAACTCTTGTCGAAATTTTAGGTCAAGTTCACACACCACCAGTTTACTATAGCTAGGAATTTGACGCTGTTGTGTCCTGAAACTGATCTGTACCTTCAAATCGACCCCTGAATCCCAATGTGCTCTGTGTGCCAGTATGCACACACGACATATTTGAACTCAAGGAACGAGATGTCAATCACCTTCGTGTAGATTCACTCGTCTGGATTATTTCACTTTATCGGAAAAGCGAACCTATCTTCCTCTTTACCGACGAGTCGATATATTCCAGAGGACCAAATCTACAAAATACCATAACAATTCAACTTCCTTGAATCAACGCTTGAAGTATTGCTGAATCGAGATTTGATTTGACCGACTTTTTGATGACATTACCAATCAAAATGAAAACCCATCATAAATAAGCGTAGTTTTATGACTTCGACGTAGTTCCACCAGTTGTGTTTTAATATTGATGGATTAAAATTAATTAAATAATTACTGATAAGAATACCTATGACTTGAGCATGAAAGAACAGGGGCATGTTTTGTGAACGAAGGGATATCACACTGTATCAACGGCAATCTGCGCGGAAACCCACCCAACAGTTGGTCATCAAACAGTCCATAAAAATACGGGAAACCTCGCGGAATTAGATTGGTTCCCCGAGTGCCTGAGCTTACTGGTGTCTTTTTTGCTTAAAAAGATTTAGTGACCAGCATTTTAGACCGCATACATTATGTGCGAAGGACGAGATTCATGTTCCAAATGCCAAGGAAAATCCGAATTGCAAATCTATTGAGGGTAAGTATTATCTATACACATTAAGTCGATCCGCCCCACACTACAGTAGGAGCCAACTGGTCGTAATCCACGGGTGGGCAGTGATGTCCAAGCATGCGTTTAGCAGGTAATAAAAGTCATCACCAGCAAAATTTTAATTTTATGATTATTCCGAAAATTAGTGTTTTGAAATTTAATATTATTACGCCCGTAAAAAATATTGTCCACCAGTTGAAAGTGACCAGTCCACGACAGCTGTACTGTACTAATCTCTGCACAACTGGATTGTTGAAACGCTCATATGTCACATGTACAAAAGTATCTTCCCCCGCCGTTCTGTGCTAGAGGTCCCAAGTTTGATCCCCATCCGGGACGACCCGCGTTGTGTCCTTGGGCAAGGCACTTTATCCCGATTGCCTACATGGGGGCACGATGGCGTCGTGTACTAGGGCATACGGCACGTCGATGGTGCACATGTCTTCATCCGCTGTAACCCGGCCTGGGCGGAGCTTGAACAGAGTTAAAATGTTGAGGAGCTGGCAGTTGCTTGTCGATGTTCGGTAGTTCTCACTGGGTACTCCGGCTTCCCCCATCCGTAAAACTGTCACTGCCACGACTAGCCATTGTGCATGAGTATGTGACCTTAAACACCAATACAAATAAAATAAATAAATCTTCGCCGCCGCAAACTGGGAGGGGGAGGGGGCGCGGGCGAGCAACTTGAACGATGTTATTTACAATCGTTATAAAATAATCTGCTGAGCAAGTTAACTATTTACCCAACCATTCTTGACATGTTTGGATGGGTGTCTGATTAAAGGACAATAGAATATTTGCTCAACAATGGGACCATTTCGCTGGTCTTCTAACATTGTAGGATATTCACCAAACCCAATAATTCTTAATTTGACCATTTAATTATACACGATTTGTTCATTCTTCTGTCCGTCTGTCCATTTATTCATCCACTGATCCACCTATTCCCTACGGTTGGTGGATGATGTGGGTGGACGGATGGATGGACAAATGAATGAATGAATAAATGCACTGTTATAGGAAGCTGAAATATGCTACCTCAAGTTGCAAAAAAATAAACCATGTGTAAACAACCTGATACGGCAACTTATCGTTCCCGGGTTATTAATGTTTCACCCACATGTTCGCTGAAACTCCGGTGGTGATGATGTAAATAACTGCGTGTAGCGTAACCTTGGATGAGATGTAGACAAGCGACAAATTTTATCTAAGCATTTACAACGAAAATAACCTGTCTGAACGCAAGATTATGATTCTCCCCTTCGAGAATATAAGGATATCTGTAACTACTTCTCTCCAAACGAAAGTAATGGTTATTACCCATATCAGCTGCGACGTATTAATGCCCACTTGGATCCATTAAAAGAGTTTTTGACATGTGTCCAAGACAATAATGACACATTCGATATTACTGGATTAACGGAAGTATTCAAACTTCACCCAAATGCAATCTACTGCATGGAAGGTTATCAACCATTATTTGTGAAAACAATACCAGCAGATGATTACGGCATCGGAGTTTTTGTTACAGAAGGCATTAACTTTAAACTCCGGGACGACTTTCCTGTATTTGTTTTTTATGTAATCAAATAGCTTATTTATAGACATAAAAACAAAGAATACTCCAAGGATAAATGGAATCATATATAGACCTAACAACGCACCCGTAGTGGGCATCGATCTGTTTGGGTTTTTTTGCGAAATTGAATGGAATAATACAGGCTATAAGTACTGAAAACAAAAATATATATATATTATGGGTTATTTTAGCATTGGCCCACTGACAATTGCAACCCCTCAAGAAATGTAAAGTTTTTGAAAACTTTCTTAAATGAAGGATTTCTGCCGACAGTAACTAAACCCACTAAGCCCACTAGAGTTACTGAATATTCAGCCACTCTCACAGATCACAGTATCTCGTAAAATACTTTATTAAACGCCTGTTCTTTGAAATCCCCATTTACAGCAACACTAAATAAAGCGGAAAATGAAAATTCGTTCCGCACATTTGTGAGGAACAGAAATCGTTCACGGAATATTTCTAAATAGAAGCGACATTTTACTGGAATTTTCTACAAATCGTGCACCGCAATTACAATTTGCAATAGCTAAAATAGTAACAGGAGTTTTCCTTGCAAATTTAGTTGTCGATAAAATGTGTTGTTTGTGTTGATAGTAGGGCTGTCACGATTGTTTTTAATTTAGGAATCGATTAATCGTCGTAAATAATCGAACATAATCGATTAAGTGTACCCAGATGACCCCCCCCCCCCCCCTCTCCCTCTCTCTGAACTCGATAAAAAATTAAGTTCAAGTCAGTTGACCTACCTCCGGTAAATAACGAAGAAGATCCTCATTTAAGTACATTCAAAGCTTTGATGTTCTGAACTTTTGAACCTCCAGTGTAATAATCAAGATCGGTCGGCAGTTGCGAACTTCGCAACTGCCGACCGGTCTTGATTATTACACTGACGGTTCAAAAGTTCAGAACATCAAAGCTTTGATGAATGCACCTGACAGACAAATGCTTCCAACGGCTTCTTGGGGTTTAACATCGATGTTCTTAACTCTTTACCTTTAGAAACAATAGTTTTTTCATAAAATTTTCTTTTAATTATTAAACGTCTAAAGCGGGATAAAATTTACCGATTATTCGACAACGAAAAATACTAATCGATTTCGCAGTGACCGATCAACAATCGACTAATCGATTAATCGTGACAGTCCTAGTTGATAGCACTGTTGTCAAATGAATTGCCGTGTGTCCTCCTAATATTTGTTTATATAGACGTGAAGGCGTGTAATAAACACAGAATGACACACGCGAGTGAATGGAGTAATCGATATGGCCGAAGGCTTCGAGTTTAATCGTCGTTCCACGATGGCACAAGTGCCATATCGACTAATTCATTCGCACGCGTATGTCGTTCTGTGTATTTATCACAGCTCTCTTCCAATAATTTTGATATTAACTTCTTTCTAACCCCAACTACGCCTTCTGAAGTTATATGTGTAGTAAGGTCTTCAAAATCTAAAACTTATAATCACTAAAAATCGTCCTAAACGTTCAATTAATATAGTTGGGCCGCCCCTGTCGGATATTATCAACAAATCATTTATCCATGGTATTGTCCCAGATAGAATGAAGATTCTTGAGTCGTAACAATCTTTAAAATAGGAGACGAACACAATTTTTCAAACTATTGACTAATTAGCAAATTACCTACTTTTTCAAACGTATTAAAAAAGCAGTGTCTTGCAGGTTAATATTGTTTTAGACAGATTCGACATCCTTTATCAACATCAATACGAAATTCGAAAAAAACACTATACCAGACATCTTGTCTCATAACTACTGAATGTGGCCGCAGAACAAAATAATAAACCAACACAAGGCATTACTTGGTCATTATTTATGGATTTCTAAAACCCTTCGACACGAAAGACCATGACATTTTGCTTAGCAAATTGGACAGAATTGGATTAAGGAGCATATGTAACCAATGGTTACGTAGTTATTTATTGGAGAGAACCTAATACTTTGTGTTTGAAGAACATGAATGAAGTTGCATGTACACTACCACAGGTCTCAGTAATTGCCCTCCCCCCCCCCCCCCTCCCTCCTGTTATTTTTGTTATACGTAAACAATATCTTAAATCGAACCTAAATGAAGTAGTGGATATTTTTTTTTTGCTAATGCCTAACAGGATAACATAGATGTCCACACTGTAATGATATCTGACTTCCTCATCTATCTAATACTAGCGCATTCCTCTGTCCGTGATGACAGATTGTGTCATGAACGTTCAGAACGGATGAGTTATTCCTCGAAAACCAATTAACACCACCTTAGTGTTTATTTTACTATTAAAACAAATACCAATAAACCACTCAATTATAATTCCCGTGAAATATCGTCACATAATAAACTCATACAGTCATGAATATATCTTCTTGCATTTCTAGCTGTATCATCTTTTTGGTAGGTGTAGCAGGTAGACAGCCATTGTGGCTCAGCCGTCTCCCAACAATATACATTTAAATTGGTGTAAGAATGTGTAGACTATTAGCACTTTAGTAATTGTACTGATATGCAATGTTGAATAAAATATCTGTTTATCTTATTAGAAGTCCTGTCACAAACTTTGTGCACATTTTGACAAAATTTCGCGTAGGAATTATGCGGAATTCCCCAATAGAACGACATCCAAAGCGCGACAGAGTGTCCAGATTATCAATAGAAAACAAAAACAGTTTTAAATGTATGCTATTCTAAAAGGTCACTGTATTTTTTAACTAGTAAAGTTATAAAATATCGGTTATTTGGAAGACAAAAGATAGGATATCAAATCAGGATAATGGACACTGTAAGAACAACGCAAAGATATTCAACACATTGTCCTAGGTGAGATGTAAAGGTGATTATAATTATGATTACTGTCGAGAAGCATTTTGAATTACACCTGCTCACAACTATTTAACACGACGTTGTGTATAAAGTGAATAAAAATCTCAGCACGTTTAGAAATTAAACATCAACAGTCACTCAAAAACTTAACTAATTACAATTCTAAGGGTTCCAGTGGATCTGATTAAACATGAGAACATGCTATTTTCTTGAGTTTAGTTTCTAATCGGAAGCAGAAAACAAATTGTTACAAAATCACGGCCTTTCTATTCATATTTATTAAGAATTGATAATAACAAGACAACAACACTGCTGGGGTGAAATAAACAAAATAATTGGAAGAGCTTTAACCAGCGTGCCTTCATGGCATGTATTGTTCCACTGCTAATTCTGTTAGAATGTATACTGCCCCGACCAACAGTTCTATACTCGAGGCAGCTATCTATGCAGTTGGTTGGTGAGGTTTGTTTGTTTCGTTATTTGAGATTAACGACACTTTCAACAGCCAGGGTCACATCGTGTCCGACAGTATTACAGGGGCAAGGAAGCCGGTGTATACGGTGACATCCAACGAGAAGCGACGAACAACTGTCAGACTCTGCAGCTTACAGAATCTACACAAGCAGAGGCTAGAGGCAAGTGCTCCATCGACGCCACCGCTACTCACGTAAGAAATCGGAATTTAGTGTGTTTCTCGTGGATACAACGCAGTTACCGCTGGTAAGGATCGTACTGTTGATTTTTCTGTTTAAAGTCGAATGTTTTAACCACTAACCTCCGTGCCTCACAAGTACTAACTCCACACAGACAGGCTTAGCATTGGTTGAAGACAAGTGAAACATTGACAAACAGTACGCCTTTGTATACACTCGAAAACCGATGAATATTTAGAGATTTTAATCAGCCAAGGCTTCTTGCCGTATATTACAAAACCAACGAGAGTGACTTTTCATTCAGCCACTCTAATTGATCACAGTTTATCAAATAGCATTATTTCGTCATCAATATCGGGCATCGTCATAACAGATGTTTCGGATCATTTCGGAACTTTTCTAATTGATTCGTTTTTTTTAGCGAAGGAACAGTCATCAAAAATTATCAAACGTAAAATCAACACAGACACAATATCACTGTTTCAAATGTACCTCTCTTTCAGTGATTTTTCCACAGTGTTTGAATGTAGCTGCCCAAATGTGGCCTACAATAGGTTCATTGATATTTACTTATCTGCATACGAAAAATCCTTTCCTCTTGTGAATTGCCTACCAGGGAAACATAATAGCAGGCAAAAGCCCTGGATGACCAAAGGACTCTTAACTTCTTCAAAAATTAAACGTAAATTCCTCAACAAAAAACTGAGATCCCCAACCGAACATAATGTTAAAAACTATAAAAATTACTGTAAGATTTTTAACAGGATCAAAAAGCAAAGCAAAGCAATGTATTATAAAAATATTCTAATAGAAAATAAGAATGACATGCGCAAAACTTGGAAAACTCTAAATGATTCAATAAATAAAACAAAGCGAGTTTCCACACTGCCAACATTTTTTGTTAGAGAAGATGGTGAGGAAATTACCAATCCATCCGAAATTGCCCAGGAATTCAATACGTTCTTTGCAACAATAGGCAAACGCACAAGCGAAAAAATAAATAACCCCGAAAGCATTTTCTCGAATATTTAAATAACAATGAAACCAACAGTTTCTTTATTGCCCCGACTAATTAACAAGAAATAATTAACACCACTAACCTATTTACATCCAAACACAGCGAGGATTGTTATGGCATTACCACCACCTCCACAAGCACTCCATCAACATTATCGCAGGACCTTTGTCCCATGTTATTAATTGCTCTTTTTCCCATGGAATAGTTCCTGACAAAATGAAAACTGCCAAGGTGATTCCAATATTCAAGGCGGGAGACGAACATAGTTTCAATAACTATAGTCCCATCAGCATATTACCGATCTTCTCTAAAGTATTAGAAAAGCTCATGTCGAACAGAATTGCAAAATATTTGGAAGAATCTGATATCTTTTATCAACACCAGTATGGATTCAGGAAAGGTCATTCCACTATACACCCAATAATGCAACTTCTGAAAGCTGTAGGGCTAAACAACAATGAGGCCAAACACGCAACGATAGCCACATTCCTTGACCTTTCGAAAGCGTTTGACACGTTAAATCATGACATTTTATTAACTAAATTAGATAGATATGGCTTTAGGGGGATTTGTAATAGTTGGTTTAGAAGCTATTTAACGGGTAGAAATCAATATGTCAAATACAACGAACATAAATCAGACTTCGCAACAATAACGTGTGGTGTCCCACAGGGCTCTGTGCTTGGACCCATTTTATTTTTATTATGCATAAATGACATAAGCTCATGTACTGCGCTAAATATCCTTTTATTTGCCGATGATACGACAGCGCATAGTTCCGCCCCCGAAAATTTTAATGACCCACGTTTCGCATACGAACTTGAGAAAATATATGATTGGTGTTCAGCAAACCAACTTGCATTAAACGCAGACAAAACACAGTATATCCTCATTTATCCATCACCCCATAACCGAAATTTCGTTAATGAACTGAATATTTCAATAAACAGTAAACGTATAAAAAGAGTAGGCAGCTTTGAAGAAGAAAAATCATTAAAATTCCTTGGTATAAATATTGATGAAAAGCTATCCTACGAATCCCACATATCAAAAATCTGGTCTAAAATCGGATGGGCAAACTACGCACTAAACAGAGCCAAGAAAATCCTACCACGTGCGGCCATGCTAACACTTTATTACGCACTTGTGCATTCTCATCTTCTGTATGGCATTCATATATGGGGAAATTCGAGAGGGATTAAGAGGCTCTTGAAAATACAAAAACGCTCCATACGGATTATAAATAATAAAACAATCAACTCCCACACGGACCCCTTATTTGCAAAGGATAAAATACTCAAGGTTACTGACATTTTTAATCTTCAGACTTGTCTTTTCGTGTTTGATTGGAAGAATGGTACACTACCTGAATCACTGCATGATTATTTTAACATGAGGACTAATTCCACTCACACGAATACTAGGCAGTCTGACGTACTTCGTGAAAGCAGAACTAGGACTAAAGCCTTAGACAGGTTACCCAATTTCGCTTTTCCAAAAATTTGGAACAGGTTAGGTCCAACACTAAGAAACTTGGGCAATAGAAATGCATTTAAAAAAAAGTCTAAGTAATCAACTTCTGACAACATATCAAACAGACTACCAATGTGATAATCCTTACTGCTCCGATTGCTTATATGAAAATAAGGGCTACTGATGCTGAGTGGATCCAGACTTCTCGTTCGAATGATTGTTTCAAGGAACCCACACAGTGCTAGTATAATCACATGGACAGAAGGTCATACGCTAAAAAAGCGAAAGGGAACAGGGGAGAAAGAAAAAGGAAAAGAAAAGAAAAAAATATTTTTTTTTTTTTTTTTTTTACATAATCGTGGGTATTCAATCTCAGAGCTCGCTCTCATGTAACAATGTGTGTGCTTACTCTTAAACCAGTCTGTGTCTGAAGCAGGAAATTACTGATAACATCTGGTCCCCTCCTCAAGTCACCACGCCAAATACCACCACATCGGAAAGCTCCGATAATATCATCTCAAACTCACTCACAAAAACTTCGGTGGGAGACGTTTTCGGCGGCGTAGACTTTGTGCTGGTTTGCATTACGGGGGACTAGAGGAAGACAGCCAGTCTGGCTATGTAGTCTCCCGACGAAATAAGCAAAAAAAAAAAACTGCTTGAACATTATCTGAAGACTGTGCTCTCTGTATTTGTATTAATTGTTTATACCGTCTAATAAAATATATATCTGTCTATCTACACAGCGCAACCGTGCGCCCGCGTTGGCAATTGAGATTAAGTGCCTTGCTCAAAGATACAGCGCAGTTACCCCCGGCGATGATCGAACCATGGGTACTTCTGTTTGAAATCCAATGCCGTAAACCAAGACCCACTGCGCTGCCAATTTAGTTCTGCCATATATCTATCATGAGCGCAGATCGCTCCCACAAGCTCAAGTAGTTGACCGCTCACAGCCAATTTAAAAAAAAAAATGAAAACCAGTTTCCTTTCATCAAGGCATATCTTGGAATGTGTTCAACAGGGGTTCCAAATATGCCCAAATTCTAGGAAATTGGCTTCCATTTGAACTTCATTTCCCACAGAAACCCTGTGTTCAGCCTTTAACCCGCTGAGTATTTTCAAGGTACTTTCCATCAAATCTAGTCATGGCTGTTGTAAAGCAGCCATGACTAGATTTGATGGAAAAATCATCTACATTTAACTCACGAAATCACTGGTGAAAAAATATTCAATTTACAATGGCCAGATTTGTTTAATTGTGCCAAAATTATACTTATTTCTGTGATAAGAGAAACCCTGACCTGGGTTGGAATATCCGCCAGCATCATGTAAGGAAGTAATACATTGAAAACAGATTTTTATTTCCTAAAGGATACAAACAACACTTATGAGCCAATCTCTAACTGGAAGAGCTAGGACATGGTGTATGTACGCGATTCGCCAGATTCGCATTGTTAGTTTTAACAAGAATCACTTTTGATTCGTCTAAACTATTCTGAAATTCTAGCGATGAAACGGCTTTTTTTGCCACTTAATACGTTTCTGGGGTTACCCGCTTTTCTGCTCCACCTCAGCCCGTTTTTATCTTATCTGCTGTTAGAAGAAACTAGTTTATCCACATACACAAACTGTTTGTGTCCGAATGGATTGGGGAATACAAAAACACTCCACACGGCTTCCATTTTACTGTCTTGTTGCTATTAAGTGTTTTGTAAAACTTTGTTGTTTTGCGTACAGAAAGGTTCAGTAAAAAAAACTGAGGCGTTTTTTTTTCATGTCGTTTGTAATACGAAACACAAATACAAATGAACATCTTGTTGAAGGATTCAGAATTTGCAAAGACACGGTACGTTGTAAACGTTCAGGTAATCTCAAGGGCCATGCAGCGCTCTGTATTTTTTTTTTTTTGCGGAGCGATCGTATGTCCTTGTTAATTTTTTTGTTCTTAGCATTTCCAAACGAGCTTGTATTGTGATTTTATATTCCTGCTTTAGGACTGCATTCTTGTGCTTGTCACTTCCATGTTTTTGGTTTTGGTCTATATTTTTATGTTGATAATAGGGTATTTTTATTCTCCTTGCCCCACTTTTCGTGCATTGTGTACAGGTACACGTACATGGACTAATCACATCAACGCAAAATCATAGCGGCCTTTCCGTTATTTAACATCTCAGACAGTCGAAAATAACAGTTCGTGTTTCATTATTATTTCACCATAAATAATCCATACGTAAATATTTAAGGGCAGTCAAGATTAGTCGTATTATTAATGAAGACTGCAATACTGTCGCCTTTCATCACATGTTCGTGGTATGGCGGGCCGTTAAGGAAGCAAACAGAAAACTATTTAGATTATTTTACATATAAAGATGCCAAGTTTTCCAAGATGCTATGGTTATTACAGTTAAAACTAGAAGTCCTGTCATGAAATGCGCACATATAGCACGCTGATATGCGCGTTAATGTACGCGTTATAGCCCAAGTAAAGCTATCAAATTATGTACATATGGCCTGTGCACAAGCAATGTTTCAGCCAATGGACCTCCGGGTAACCCGGAGGTCCATTGGCAGAAACATTGCTTGTGTTTGCTATGAGTAACCAGGAGAACCTGCCGTGCTGTGGATGCCATTCGATATGGCAATTGCGCGCAATTCCAACGCGCAATTAAGCCTAGATAAGCGCACAGTTCGTGACATGACTTCTAGTTTTAACTGTACGTTTTCTTCAAACAACCTATTCTTCCACCAGAACAAAAATAATTGCACCATTAAGCGGCGTTACTTGCAAGTGTATGGCTCATCCCACTAAATTGTCTCTTGATGGATACAGGGTGCCAGCGTTACAGATGATGCCTTCGTGCACTCAAGAAGATGAAATATTGATCACACTTAGAAAAGCCCATGAAATACTGTTAGTGTGTTACATACTCACTAAATGTCGTTTCGAAACGAATACCGACATAGATCAAATTTCACGACACCTGCTACAACTGGACATAAAATTTCCAAGTGTTGGTGGTTTGTGCCTGAGCAGTTCTAACTGTTGAAATTTTCGCCGACAATGGAGACACGCCCTTACCCCCACCTTCCCGTGACAATATGATGCGTCATGATCATTTGGAAAGCACAAGCTACGTGTTTAGTCTTTACCCAATGGGAGGGCCACAACCGGCCAGTGCTATTCACTAAAATCACCATTCAATTTGTATTATTTATTTCATTTTGTGTCACAAAAACATAGCTCATGAAAAGCAAATTAGAACGAGCTCGTTGAGGACGTTCCAATTCACGGTCATAAGCTATGTTTTTGAGACGTCCAAAAAATGAAAATAGTTATTCTAGAATTTTGTTTGAAAGCGTCATCCGATTTTCCAGTCTGGTAAGGGGTTTGAGCTAACTTGTCCAGCAGCTGCAAAAGGAATATTATTTAAAAAGATCGCAAGAGTTTTGCTGGCATAAATACGGCTATTTCAATGTTCTTACACACATCGTATATTTTTATATATAATCTAGTTTCAGACATGTGTGACAAAGGTTCAGATTACATAGTCAATACAACTGTAGAGTTATCATTTAGACTGATACATTGTACCAGGGAGATAGATGGAAAATTTCCGAGTGTGGTGTGCAGCAATGACGAACGACTTCTTGTAAATGACACAAAGAATAAACAAATGTTGGTGGAAACGGTGATGAAAATCCACAATGGTGAGTTTACATAGAGGTTAAAATATAGTGTCACTCTATCATTATCGACTATTTCTACATATTTGGTTTCATAAAATAGGACTATTGGCCGACCAAAAGAAACGATGGATCTCAATGGATGAATATTTGCAAAGATGTTTCTGAGATGCATGATTGATGTGTGTTAAGGTTGGTGTTTGCCAGACACGCAGGCAGACTGACACATAGTGCCGCCGTGGACTTGTCACGTTGGCCGGGGGGGGGGGGGGGGGGGGTATTTCCTCCAACGAAATACTATAAGAAACCAAACACTAATTATAGGAATAATCACCAACAACTTAAATTATGAAGCACCGGGTGCAGCCCGGTGCATCGTTAATTAAAAGTTTTCTGAAGATTTTGCTGAAGATGATTTGTTTTACCTGGTAAACGCATGCGAGGACATCGCTACCCACCTGTGGACTTGTCCACGGCGGCTGAACTGTGTGTAGAAGAGTCGAAGAGTTGTAGGAATATTTTCTCTCCTCGACTCAATAGACGAGTTAGAAATCACAAGTATCGCCGAATGGAGATAATTGCTTATAAACCGAGGAGTGGGTCGGAAGAGTGCCAGAAATAGCCGACAGTAGCTAATATTATAGATAGTCTGAGAGGGTTAGATTGGTTAGAACAGGAAGAAAACCTAGGATTCTGAAATAATTCGAGCCAGTAAAGATACTCACATCAAACGGAAACAGAACCCCAACACTATTTAAAACCCTATAGCAACACGTGCTCTCTTATAAACACTACATGACGGTTTCTGCTAGTCCGTTTCGGTGATTTTGGGCAGATATGGGTAATTGTCAGTTTGTTTGTAGTTATTGTATAATACTCCAATTCAATCAACATCCCTTTAATATATCACCGTCATATTAGATAACTTGAAATTAGATAGAAAACACATGCCACCAGTGAAACCAAGATGCCGGCCTCCAGTAAACAAAAATGACGACGGAAACACAATCATGTCACTTCAAAAACATGTCATGCGCATTTACACCACCCATCTCTAATACAATGACGTCACAACATGGCTGCATACGCAGACTATTCGACATTCGTTTTTGTTAGAGGGTAGTATGTGTTTCAAAACAATGAAACACAACACATTTTTTTACATTGCACTGATTTTAATCATGCCAGAGTTCAGTATTTCACTGTAGAATCTTAAAGAGGTATTTTTAATCATACGAGCCCACACGAAAGTCTCTCATTTCTGAAAGCAACCAACCTTTTAAGGACATTTTTAATTTATCATTATTCTTTTAAAACAGCCTCATCGAGTCTAAAAATCATGAGCTTCATTTATAAGTATTCAACTTTCTTGTATCATCCCCCATTACTGTTCAGACCTCTCTTGTCTTCGACATTTCAACTGTAATTATTTCATATTTTTATCCAATCTTTTTTACTTCATAATTGACATTTGTAATTTCTACCGTTTTCCCGCCACGATATAGGTTAGCTGCTGTTAAACACCAATAAATAAATCCATAGATTACATGAGACCGCATGACGCCTCTGGGTGACCTGACTACGGTATCACATATGGCTACTCTGACCCCTTCAATTCATCTCCAACTACTTATGCCCATATTGTCCAATCATTCGGAGCAGTATTGATAAAATGTGATAAGGAGACTGCAGGGAAATAGATTATGGTCGTCTCATGTATTTCAGATTCAGAGCCGAGCGGAAATGGTGTCTGTACTTACAGTTAAAACTAGAAGTCCTGTCACCAATAGTGCGCTTATCTAGGCTTAATTGCGCGTTGGAATTGCGCACAGTTGCCATATCGAATGGCATCCACAGCACGGCAGGTTCTCCTGGTTACTCATAGCAAACACAAGCAATGTTTCTGCCAATGGACCTCCGGGTTACCCGGAGGTCCATTGGCTGAAACATTGCTTGTGCACAGGACATATGTACAGAATTTGATAGCTTTACTTGGGCCATAACGCGTTCATTAACGCGCACATCAACGTGCTATTTGTGCGCATTTCATGACAAGACTTCTAGTTTTAACTGTACGTTGTGCGGAGCTATCAGCACTTAAGGGATGACGCCCCATGTGATAAAGGATGGACAACAGAAACACACATAGGTTGTGAGAGGGTTTAATTCATTGATTAGACCGGTGAAAACAAGCGGAATTTTAAATTCATTAAACAACTATGAATTGATTCTTTGATGTTATCGCATTTGACGGTTGTAAGCAAGTTTTCTTCTTTTGTTATAGTATTCTCGTTAATTGAACAGCACAGATCTAACCACAGTCACACATTAACCCTTTACCTAACATGAAAAGCAGACGACACTTGCAAAAACAATTCTTGAATAACAAATTTGTTTCATGTTTTGTCTCAAAAACATAGGTTATGACCCCTCGTTGGAACGAGCTCGACGAGCTCGTTCCAACGAGGGGTCATAACCTATGTTTTTGAGACAAAAAATAAAAATATTTTGAAAATTAATATGCGATTTTTGAGAATAGCGCTGGCCGGTTTTGGCCGTTACGTTGGGTAAAGGGTTAAGCAACTAACGATGTGATTGTGTGCACGTGGCGTATTAGATTCTTATTACAGGCCTATTACTTTTCCCCCACTTCCATATTTACAAATCCGCACGTGTTCCATATGGATTTCTGTTAACGGACTATTTTTCCACCTGACATCATGGATCCATCAAATGAACTAAACTCTGCCTAGTTTCGTAATCGGCCCATCAAATATCTAAACCAATTCGGAAGCTGAGGTGACAGCTGTGAAAAATCGAATGTCAATTGAAAAATAATTTTGTTCAAATCCACCAAAAATAACGAATCAAACTTCTGCAAATGGGAAGTGATCTTATAACGCTCAAGTTTTGTCTTTGAAGCGAATATCACACAGATTACGACAAATAATTGCCGAACCATAGAACTCGATGATGCGCCTTCGTTCTATCCTTTCGCGCTGTGCTTGTACTCAGGCATGTCAAAGTACCGTCGGTACCACTAAACTCTGTACGGTACGGTACTGCCGATCGCAACACGGTAATCGGTACCGGCACCAATCAGTGAAACAATAGTGAGCGAGTGGATAAATTGAATAGACGCAATACTAACGATTTTTGTCGGTGCTAATTGTTTCCTGTCCTGTGCCGACATGAACTGGAGAGGAATGAAAAATATTTGCCCTGATATGCGGAGTTTCATTGCTCCGCATATCAAGTCGAACATTTTTTCCGGATACAGATTCATTAGTAATTCGTATATTCGATAACGTTTTGACGACGGAAACGCTATAATCACGTTGTAAATAAATCACCGGGTTCAAGTCGGAACAGGGCTGGAAATATTTTTCATTCCTCTCCAGTTCATGTCACTAGATTATACAGTCTTCCGATCCTCGCCGTGGGCCGAAACATTCATTTGTTGAAGCTTTAGTAAATAAGCGTTTAAAATTTATTCACGATTATCCCGAGACATCTTGTTTTGCTATAAGATGCCTCGGCCTAATCGATGAACATTGTCATAGGGCGAGTTTCGGTGGGCCGACAGATTTGGACCCCCCCCCCCCCCCCCCAATTGGCAACCTCAGTGGTTAACAATAATCTCATTTCATTGCTACGGCTCTACTCCTGGAAAAATACTTTTGATTTAAGGGGTAGAAAAAATGATAGTTGACAGATAGGCTGTTACGGTTCAACGGCATATTTTCGGTGTGTTGATAGTAATTCTGGGTGCGAGGGATTTAGGCTGATTCACCTTTAGTGTGAAAAGGTGTGGATATTTATGATTGGTAGCCTAACCCTTCCGCCGGGGAAGAGTGTTGGGTTGTTGGAACTTTAGATTCCAGCCTGTGATGTGCTCCCCTTCTTTAGCCAAGGGTAGTAGCAATTGTGAATCTATTTATAGATATTGTGTATCTATTTATAGATACATTTGGTATGTAAACTCTTCCGCCGGGGAAGAGGACTCGGATGATTGAATTGATAAGTCCGGCCTGTTAGGAAGATTGCCTAGAATTTTTTTTTTTTTTGGTGAAAGTGCAATCTATGGCGAGGTAGAAGTGTAATTTATTTTTTTATATGAGTATAGAAGGTGCAAAGTAGCCGCTGTTGGAAAATAGATATTTGTGAGATTATTGTGGAAATGTTAATGAAAATATCCCCGACTCCTTTTATACAATCTGGGAGAGTTTGTAAATATATAAATGGACAATATATATAGACATTCAAATTCGCCACTTGTTGTTATTCCTTTCTAGGATATAGCCCTTTCTATGAAACCCTGCTCTGATATATGAGGCCAATAAACGCGGTTCAAAGTGGAATTGAATCTTTTCCCTTAAGATTACAGATGTGTATGACTAGTCATTGTTTGACTTTTGCGGCGAGGCTCTCGGGGGGAACTCATTTCATGTAAGTGAGTTCGGGCCGAGAGCATCGGCGCGAGAGGAGTGCCAAGGCGGCGTGGGACCATTTTACACAGGTCCTGGGTAATTAATTAAGGTAGTCAATCTCGGTTTAGAAAGACGAACTTGTATCTAACCCCTCGACAACAAATCTGTGTCATGGCTAGAACTTGGTTGATTTTGTGGCGAGGCTGTCGGCCAGAACTCATTTCATGTGAGTGAGTTCGGGCCGGTAGCATCGGCGCAGGGGGAGAGCAAGGCAGGGTGGGTCAATTTCTTTACAGATTTTTGGTGTCGCCGACAGGATAAATTTTAAATCGACTTGATTGATTGGTTGGACTGGATTAAATTTGAATTGACTTGATTGATTTGGATTTACAAGATAAATTTTAAATCAACGCGATCGATGTGGATTGACAAGAAAATTTATTATTTTATTTCGATTCTGTGGTGCTTGAGGGCAGGGTTATTATAGTGCTGCAGTCGAGTCATTGTGGTAAATTGTCATATTGGGATGAAGCTATATTTCTTAAAGATGGCTACTGGAATTAGTCATGAGTTGGATGATTAATGTATGCCTCGGAAGCTCTGACCGCTGATATAGCGGCCAGAGGTGCTAGGCCTAGGGAATTTCGGAATGTTCCCCCTACTCCTGATCCTACTCCTGGGAGAAAACTTAGTAAGGTTGATTCGACTATTTTGAAATGTCAACAGTTGAGTGATGAATTGCAGAATTCTATTGTTGAGTTATGTCATCAAACCGGAGATTACACTGAATGATTAATACGTCTGGGGCAGTTTCGGCAGATTCCGCTCCACGTCGAGCTTTTGCTGGGCGCGCGGTTGATCCGGCGAAAGCGCCCAGAGTGGTTCAAAATAATAAGATTTTTGGGGAGAAGCAGAAAGTATTGAGTTTGCCTAGAACTCAGCTTGGAGCGAGAGTTTTGCAGTCGGATGATAGTGATGGTAATCAAGCTTATCCGCGTAAGCCAATTGTTACGCCGGATACCTTTAATGGAACCACCAGTGTAGCTGATTGGTTATCCCATTTTGAGAAATGTATTGGGATTAACCAGTGGTCTGAAGACCGGGCTCGTCAGTTTTCAGTGGTGTCCTTGAGGGGGCGCCGCCTTACAGTTTTATGAAGATTTGGACCCGGAATTTAAAGCCAGTTCACATAGAGTTATGCAGAGTTTGCGAGATCGTTTTGATCCATTTAAGGGTACTGCAATATATAGGGCCCAATTAAGATCCAGACGTAGGTCACAGCGGGAGACTTTGCCCGAGTTAGCGGCAAATATTAGGCGCTTAGTAAGAAAGGCGTATTCAGGGGTTCCCCTAGATGTTAGGGACGATTTGGCGAAGGATAGCTTTATTTCGGCGCTGACGGACAATGAAGTTAGGATGCAAGTGTTGAGGTCTAAGCCTGAAAACCTCTGATGCGGCAGTACGGGCTGCTTTGGATGAAGAATCATATAAGAAGGTAGAGGTACCTTCTTCGGTTAGTGTGGTTGGGGAATCGGAGGTTTCGAGCGGAATTGGTGCATTACCCCAGGCGGTGGAAAGCTTACAAGGACAGTTGAGAGAGATTCAGATTGAACAGAATAAGTTGAGGGAGGAAGTTTTCAGGCAGGGTCGAGGTCAGGACAGCAATAATTATTTATAGAGATTGTCGTGGCCGAGGTGGTTACGGCAATAGAGGGGGTAGAGGTAGGAATAGATGTAGAGGTAAATGTGATTGGTCGCACAAGTCTGAGTTTGACAATAAACAGGATTTAAACGAATAAAGACTGGGGTAGGGGTCGAACCTCAGTCTATGATAGAAAGGACCCCCCCCCCCCCCCCACCTGAGAGTATCGGTCATAGTTATCTGACTCTTAAAGTCTTGAATGAAAATGTTAAGTTCCTATTGGATACGGGTTAGGCGGTGAGTTTAATCAGTACCAAAGTGTTACATAAGATTTTGGGTATCGAGCAGTCTCGCGTAAGAGAGGCTCCTCGTAGTGTTGTGGGGGCGAATGGGCAGCCCCTTGATTTGAAAGGGATAATTGAGTTGCCTGTTACTGTTGGTAAGTATGAATGTGTACAAAATTGTTTTGTGACTGATTTTTCATTTGATGCAATCCTGGGAATTGATTTTATGAATAGAACTAATTCAGTGATCTCCTTACCAGACAAAACTATTAGGATTTTAGGGGTTAAATTTTCCCTTGAGTTTTTGAAGGAAAATAATAATAAAATTCATGTATTGCTGATTGGGGGATTGACAGTACCTCCCTTTTCGGAAGTTATCGTGAAGGGTCGTGTTGACGGCCCACCAAATGGACAGAGTTTGTGTGAACCCGACTCAGGGTTTATGAAAAAACATCATGGATTAATGCTGGGGCGAAGTATTGTCGATGTTAGTCAACCGGAAGTTCCTGTTAGATTAATAAATGTTTCTCAGACCCCACAAAAGTTAAAAGGTGGTGAGCCTGTGGCTGTTCTAGAGAATATTGAAATTTTAGATGAACAACCTTATGAGACCTTCCCTTCAGAGGAGGGGAATTACTCATTGTTACAAACTTTTGACCCAGAGGTGTTGTCTAGAGCTCAAGTGGAACAGGCCAATGAGTTATTAGAAAAGAACCGTGATGTATTTATCCAGTATGAAGGTGATTTGGGCCGTACGGATATCATCCAGCATGATAAATGCGGGCGTATCGGCTCCCCTTTCATAAAAGGTGTGAGGTAGAACAGCAGATTCTATGCTCAAGCAGGGGGTAATTCAGCCATCTTCTAGTCCGTGGGCGGCTCCCATAGTTTTAGTTAAAAAGAAAGATGGTAGTCTTCGCTTTTGCGTGGACTACCGGAAATTAAACGCCATTACAAAGAAATATGCATACCCCTTACCCCTTATTGATGAGAGTCTAGAGGGTATGGCGGGGGCTCAGTGGTTTTCCACATTGGATTTGGCAAATGGGCCTCACCCCTGTTGCCCAGGAGAAAACGGCCTTTACTATTGGAGTTGGACTTTACCAGTATACGGTGCTCCCCTTTGGTCTTTGCGCGGCACCCGGGTCCTTCAAGAGGCTCATGGAGCTCGTGCTAAGAGGGTTACACTGGAAAACATGTCTCATATATCTTGATGATGTCATTATATATGCGCTGTCATTCCAGGAGCATATTGAACGATTGCAAGAGGTTTTTAGCAGAATAAGGTCCGCAGGGTTAAAATTGAAACCCTCTAAGTGTGCGTTTTTCAGACGTCAGGTTTCATATTTAGGTCACATTGTTTCCGCGTCGGGCGTGTCAACTGACCCGGAGACAATTGCGCGTGTAAAAGATTGGCCTGTTCCGACTTGTCTGAAAGATCTACGGAGTTTTGTCGGGTTGTCTGCATATTTGTACCCCATTTTTCCACTTTGACTAGCCCTTTAACCAAGTTAACTCGTAATAATGAGAAGTTTGTCTGGGGCGAGGCCCAACAAGAAGCTTTTGATGTGTTAAAAGGCAAATTGTGTCAAAGCCCAATTTTGGCTTACCCGAATTTTGAGCATGAATTTATTTTAGATACGGATTCAAGTGATTTCGCCTCTGGCTCAATTTTTTCTCAAATTATAGAGGGCAAGGAGCGAGTAATAGCTTATTTTAGTAAAGCCCATTCCCAGCAGGAAAAAAATGTCGATAGGATCACCGATCCAATGTCGAGTTGTGACAGCACAAAAGTGGATTTAATCATTATCAGCTTATCGTCCGGAAACCAATTGTTTACAATTTACTATGTGAAGGGTCACTGCGGCCTTGAGCTTTGACCTGGTGATTCTGAAATAAATAGGGCTCTTTCATGCACCAATGCCAACCTACCTATGAAGTTTCATGAATGTAGGTGGAACCATTGTCAAATTATCATCTGGAACCCAATTGTTTATGATTTATTATGTTCAAGGCCACTGTGACCTTGGCCTTTGACCTAGTGAGTCCAAAATAAATAGAGGTCTTCCACTCACCTAGGCCAACCTACCATGAAGTTTCAACAATGTGGATCAAACCATTATCAAGTTATCGTCCGGAAACCAATTGTTTATGATTTACTATGTAGAGCGCCAAAATAAATAGGGTTCTTCCTCTCACTGATGCCAACCTAACTATAAAGTTTCATGACTCTAGGTTGAACTACTATCAAGTTATCATCCGGAAACCAATTGTTGCGATATACTATGTTCAAGGTCACGTTGACCTTGACCTTTGACGTAGCAAGTCCAAAATCAATAAGGTTCTTCCCCTTACCAAGGCCAATCCACCTATGAAGTTTCATGAATGTGAGTTGAACCATTATCAAGTTATCATCCGGAAACCAATTGTTTAAGATTTACTACGTTCAAGGTCACTGTGACCTTGACCTTCGACGTAGCATGTCCAAAATCAATAGGATTCTTCCTCCTACCAAGACCAACCTACGTATGAAGTTTAATGAATGTGAGTTGAACCACTATCAAGTTATCATCCGGAAACCAATTGTTTACGAACGCCCGCCCGCCCGCACGCCCGCCCGCCCGCTCGCCCGCCCGCCATTCACCAAACTATAAGTCGAGTTTGACTTCGTCACAACTCGACAAAAAATTATAGTGTTACCCGGAAAGAATTATTAGCCGTAATTAAGAGTGTCAAACATTTTAGACATTTTCTTATTGGTAAGCATTTTACACTGCGAACCGACCATGGGTCCTTGCAGTGGTTGTTCAATTTTAAAGAACCTGTTGGGCAGGTGGCGCATTGGCTGGAATACCTCAGTGGGTTCGATTTCACGACGGTTCATCGTCGTGGTGAACAGCATAAAAATGCAGACACCCTGAGTAGGATTCCATCCTGTAATAAAAACGATATTAACACTGTAGAGTTTGAATCTGGAATTAAATTGACTAAGGAAAATCAGCGGGTTGATCCCATTAAACAAAAATTTCTGGAAATTAAGTTGAAAGGAGAAAAACCTAGTCTTGAAAAGTTAAAAGGAGAGCCCTCGGAACTTCAAAGGTATGTGAGTCAGTGGGAACAATTTTCTGTGGAAGATGGCATTATTTTTCGAGAATGGACACAAATAGGGGCCCCCAGTAAATTTTTGTGGGTGGTCTCAAAAGACTTAAGAAGTCAGGTGTGTAAGGAGCATCATGGCGGTTTAGTGGGTGCACATTTGGGCGTCCATAAAACATATTCGAAAATTCGAGAACGGTTTTTCTGGGTAGGCATGCGTCGTGACATAGAACTCTGGGTACAGTCCTGTCCGAGTTGTCAGCGTCGTAAACCGCTTGGCAAGGCCAGTAGAGCTCCTTTGGTAACAGATAAAGTATCGGAGCCTATGGAACGAATTGCTTTAGACATTTTAGGGCCATTACCCGAGTCCGTTCATGGTAATATTTATATATTGGTCATATCAGATTATTTTTCCAAATGGACGGAGGCTTTTGCTTTTCCGAATCAAAGGGCAAGTACAGTAGCCGATGTTGTTGTGATTTAGGAGTGGATTAGTCGGTATGGTATGCCGAAATTTATACATTCAGATCGGGGATCGAATTTTGAGTCGGATCTATTTCAAGAAGTTTGTCGCTATTTTGAGATTAAGAAGACTCGTACCTCTCCATATATGCCTCAAAGAGACGGCCAAGTTGAGAGGTTTAATAGAACTTTAGCGGCTATGTTAGCCTGCTTTGTAGAAGATAATCATGGTGACTGGGAGTATTATCTTCCATTCGCCATGATGGCTTATAGAAGCGCCAAACATGAGACTACTGGGTTCACCCCGTTTAGTATCATGTTTGGTAGAGAAATTACTTTACCTACAGAGTTAATTGCTGGTAAGATTCCTGATAGAGATTGTGCTCCCTCTCAGTACGTAAGTGATTTAGAGGGTCGTCTGGCCCACATTTTCCAATTAGTTTTGCGGAAATGTGATTCAGACATTAAGAGAAGGAAGAAAATCTATGATAAACGAGTTTTCGGCAAACCTTTGACTGTTGGGGATAAGGTTTGGCTTTACTTACCTAGAGTAAATAAAGGCCAAACCTCAACATTTGTGAAATTTTGGGTTGGTCCCTACATAATAAAAAAGCAAACTCTTGGACGCAAATTACCTCGTGGTTCGTGTCGGGGGTGGTAAACCACAAGTGGTACATTTCAACAGACTGAAGAAATGTTACACACGTATGTCAGAAGTGGTTAATTCAGATTTGGGTGCCCCCATGTGTCCCACTCCTGATGGTCCTAGTGAAAATATAGTAGACCGGTCCTCGGTGGAGAGTCATGGGGAGGAGGAGATGTTCCTCAATGAAGGTCCAACTAATAGGCGTGGTCGGACCCTCCGGCGACCGCACCGACTAGATTCTCAGGAATTTGTTTTTTTTTAATTATGTTCTTTTTTTTTTTTTTTTCTTTTCCGTATTTTTTTTTTTTTGAAAACCCACTTGATATTTGGGGACTAGGGTGGCAGTGCGCATAGACCTGGGGTGTACATTTTGCGTTAAGCGCGATAGCTATTGTATAGATTTGAGTTTTGATTTAGCGCTTACAAACCGGCCTTCGATATAGAACTGCCTCCGATAGGTATTTAATGTAGAACCAAAATTTCATGTTTTGTAGATATTTGGTCAGATGAGTCATTGGCTCGTCAGTATTATATGAGCTGTGTTTGGCTTGTATTGCATTATTTTAAATTGTGTCACTTCCCTGGTGTTGGGGATTGCCGCTTTTGATATGTCGTTCCGGGAAACTGTTTTTTTTTTTTTTTTTTTTTCTTTTGTTTTAGATCGGTTGCAAGAAATGACAAATACAAGTGTGGTTGTCTCCTTTTTCTCACCCGTCAAGATCGTTCTTGAGCCCGCTGACCGGTTCATTTTTGTGATTCGGTACGCGAGAGGGTTGGGATTCGTTGTATGGGTTTTTTTTGTGCGCGTGTTTGACGAGGGTGGTGCGAGTTATATGATAGGCTATGCTTCAGAATATTAGAGTTATGTAAGTTAAAGACGGTACCGTCTAAGTATAATTGGATTTTCGTAAGCGATGTGTCCGTGGTAGCAATCTAAATTAATAAACAGGTCAGCTTGGTCGAAAGAACTATCTCACGGAAATTTATGAAGATGGAATTTTTTATTTTTTTTTTGTTTTTGTGTTGGTTCCTCATTACATTTACATGTAAAGATATGTATAATCTTTTTGCGGAGAGAATGTTGTTTGTGAAAATCAGATACTGTTCTCTGTGTCATTGTTCTCCTTCTCGCATAATGGAAATGGTTATGGGACACTCGTTTGTCAAAAGAATTGGAAGTTGGAAAAGAAGAATTCCGGCACGACTACGTTCAACAATATTCCATGGAATACCTGGAGCCAAAGTGCATCATTTTGAGAGGATTCTGGTTGTTGATATAGAGACTGTCGTGATTCAAATTGGCGAAAATAACATTGATTGTGACACTTTCAATTTAGAAGTTTTTAAAAGAGAAGTAGAGGGACTTTTAGACTCCCTTAAACGCTTTGGCGTTAACTTTATTGTTTTACTGGGACTGTTTCCCCGTTTGAAATCTAAGGTGTCTATCACCTTATATGAGCTGAGAAGAGTGACTGTTTGCGAGTTTTATAGAGCTCTTGAGGGTCCTGAATTTTTTTACAAGCCACTATTCAAAGTGTCCCGTGTTCATTTTGCAAAAGATGGAGTACATTTGAATAATGTAGGTCAGCATCGTTACGCAATACATCTTGCCTCAGTTTTGGAGGAACTAGGTTCACATTGAGTAATTAATTATACAGTTAAAAGCATGACGCTTTAAATAAACATATGAAATCTATTGGAGCGTGATGTTGTAGTTAAAGGCATAACGCCTATAATAGTAAATAAGTTCTAAAAGAACGTGGTTTCATAATTGATAGAATAACGATCACGTAATAGTACATAAGTTCTGAAAGAACTTAATTCTTATGAATACATAGCGTCCCTTCAAATATTTATACACGTTATTTGTATCAATGTTGATCGATGTTTTATGCTGGGGTTCTGGATAGGACCATAAAATTAAAAAAAAGGTCGATTATGCTTGAATAGGTCCGTTCTGATGATTTCCATCTCCTGCGGCATGACTTAGTCGGCTTCTGGCAGTACTTAGTACTGGTCGGGGACCTATTTCGGCATAATGCTATAACATTTGGTCCTGAAAGGAACCCTGTCGTAATAGAGCATTATCCAATGTGAAAGTATTTAAAATTGTAGTTGTTTCACGGGGAACCAACCAACATTGAATAAAACTCAATACTAGATGTTTTTTTTTTTTATTTTTGCTGTTTTTGTTTTTTTCTTATAAGTGTTTTTTTTTTCCTTTCTTCTTCGGAGGGCTGTAAATAACTCTCACGTTTTGTTTTTTCAGCGGGGACGTTGAATTTTGGGGTGGGGGTAATGTAAGAAAAACAAAATATAATAAAAGAATTTACCATACATATGATATGTGCACACATGCCTATTAATATACGGAATCCCGATCATCTCTCTTTATAGAGTGCATGCCATTCTGGTCATGGTTCGATATATTTCCTCTCCATCAACCATCTTCCAACACAAACTCTACCCTTCAGGTTGGGAGATGCTTGAACTGGAATAAACAGATAAAATAGTCGAAGGTAGAATTCGTCACAAGTTCTCTACTATATGGCTTGCATGTCAAGGGCCTGGTTCACTGTTGTTTTTTTGTTTTTGTTTTTTTTTTTGTCTCCCGTCTTTAGGGTCCGGTGGCTTGTTGAGGGTAAAACTATCAAATATAGACCGGACGCCCGAAGTTAAAATTCATTGGCCAAATGTAACTTAACTTGTTTAATTCTAGCAAACGGCATTTTGTGACAAGAACAAAAAATAACCAAATAGTTTCATTGTTATGCTCCAAAAACATAACTTTTGTATCCCGATTGAAATGAAAATAGCGAGTTCCATCCAGCGATTATTCATAAGCTACGTGTAGGAGGAGAACACTATAAACTATATTTGATTCTTGCAGTGTATAACAACGGCTAAGAAAGTAAAATACTGTTCAGCCTACTTTGAATCTATTTATTCTCATCAGAGACACCCCACAGGCAGACAGAAGCCAGAGTTCCAATGTAGGTTGCTATGAAACAGATTATGTTACTGGTGTTAATTCATTTACGCAACCAACTGACATACTGCAAATGAAGTTTTTTTACTGGCACCTTTCGTAGTTGTTCGGCTATGTTCTGGCCTTTGCCTGGAATATAAAATAGCACGGTCGTCTGATTGGTCAACTGAGATACCCAAAAGATGATTAAATAAAATAAAACGTACCGGTATGTATGGTTTGAGACAGGAGGTGATCCTGGCTGTCTATTCGCAAAATGGATGCTTTAAAATGTGGAAAAGGCACACGTGAAAAGAACTATAAACAACTTAATAAATCAAAATTAATACGAGAAAGTGGAGACAATAATAATAATTCGGAAATTCAAACTGTTCATGAACACTTAAGTGTCAAACACCGGGTATAATCGTCGAATATTACTCAAACACTAAACTGAGAAATAGAGAGTAATCGCTTGATTGGTTACGTGAAATAATTCAAGAGAGGTGAGGGACGAAGTACAAACACGAGTACGCGAATAAGTACGAGTGTTTTACAATATAGTCCCTTGCCTCGAATGAATTATTTCACGTAACCAGTCCAGTCAAGCGATTACTCTCTTTATTACTTTTCATTATTAACGATATTTATATTATTTAACCCTTTACATAACGTAACGACCAAAACCGGCCATTGCTATTCTCAAAAATCGTCAATTAATTTTCATTATTTTTCATTTGTCGTCCCTAAAACAAATGTTATGATCCCCTCATTGGGGGAGGGGGGGGGGGGGGGTCATAACCTATGTTTTTGAGACAAAAAATTAAAATAATAGTTATTTCCAGAATTTTTTTTCCAAGTGTCGTCTGCATTTCATGTTAGGTAAAGGGTTAAAAAAACAAAACAAAAAACAATGATGTCCCCATTACACCCACGACAAAGCGTCTTTGTTTGCGCGTACGGATAATTGACCCAATTGTTGTTTGCATAATTCACTTGTGAAGTTATCGTTTATAATCAAACCCGAAAATCTCAGTAAATCACACTTTGGAAAGTAATAAAGCACTGTATTCTTTCTACCCGGAAGGCGGCAAAGAGTAGGACTATAATATCTAAACAATTGGAACATTTTTTAATAATATTTGTTTTAATATAATTGATATAGTTTTCCAGTGTGACAATTCCGTTATCAATTTTCCACAAGGTACAGGAATCCCAGATTTCATTTCTGCCTCCCCGCGCTTAGTTTGAAAGTCACTCTTTAGCCCATGCCTGTAGCTCAGAGTATGTAAAATTCGAACAGATTTGCATGAGGCATTTACCTTGCCAACAACTCCAGTAACTAACATTGCCATATAGCATTTATGAGGCGAACTACATTCGTAAACATGATTAACGCTATGCAAAGTTTAAGTGCCATCCTGCCACCCTCGACCTGCATAGTTCTTATCGTCAGCTATGGTAAATTCGCCACAATAGCGTAAGTAATAATGCATTGTAAATCGACAGCGGATTGATTTTGGATACGGAACTTTGACACGATTCTGATAACCGAAGTCCAATACGGAGTTTTATAAGACGCTAAACGATAGATTATTGAAGAAATTGCGGAAAGATAGAAATCGTATCCCCCACTGTGAAGATAGAGAAATTTTCACGTTCACAGTATCAATCAAAATGGCGGCTTTCAAAGCATCACTTCAGGGTGAATACGAGTCAAATTATCACTGGAAATGATCAATTTGTTCTAAAAACGTATTATGAAAAGTAAATCTAGTGTTTTTGAGTGGATAGCGATCATCTCCAGCAATAATTCAACACGTATTCGCCATGAATTAATGCATAAAACCCGCTAGTCCAAACATGGCCTGAAACGGGCGTACCAAACCAAAAACTTACATTACGGACTTTCAGGCCATGTTTGGACTAGGAACCCTCCAGCTGAGTCAGATTACAGGACGCTGTCTGTTTCGAGTATCAATCACATCACTTCCGCGTACCAATGACTCAATGCACTCTTTACTTTCAATGTATCAATTCCAGATTGAAACGAATTATGAGATTCTTATAAAAAAACGTATAATAAAAAGAAAATCTAGTGTTTTTGAGTGAATACCTATCATTTCCAGCAATAATTCAACCCGTAGTCACCTTGAATTGATGCATGAAACACGCTAGTACAAACATGGCCTGAAAGTCCGTAATATAAGTTTTTGGTTTGGTAAGTATCGATCAAATCACTTCCGCGTACCAATGACTCAATGCACTGTTTACTTTCATGAATCAATTCCAGGTTGAAAGGAATTATCAGATTTTTATAAAAAACGTATAATAAAAAGAAAATCTAGTTTTTTTTGAGTGGACACCGAATATAATCTCACTTATCGGTCACTTGTAAGATAATTTTCGGTATCAGCTCAAAAACACTAGATATCCTCTATATATCTGAGTATATCTACGAGTTGACGACCTGCAAAACACATTATGCTTTAAATTTCGCAGCAGAGGGAACGCCAGCCATATGAGGGTATTGCCCCAACAAGGGATGAGCCATTGGGTACTAGTCAGGTTCGTAAAAAAAATTTTGCCTAATCCTTTGATTCAGCCGACACCGGGAGTACCCGCTAACATATGTGTAGAGAATTCCATTGCCCTTCCTAAATTAAATTTTCGTGACAAAGTTTCGATAAAAAATATGGCATCTGTGATAAGATAATTGTAATGGGACAAATAATTGTTTCTGGGGACCAGCTTGGCCGCCATATTGAGTTCATGAATATGTCCATTGTTTAACAAAGATGCTTCAGTGGACGTTTGAATCAGCAGGAAACGTTCGTATGAGAACAGTATAGAAACACTTTATTCGTCATATTAGCAAGGAATCAAGAACCAGCTAACTTGGGCTGTGTTAATTGTTGAATCTTTGCTCATTTCGCTGTATTTTGCCAACCAGGCAAGAATCATTTTCGATATCCAAGACAGAGTTACATGGCACCTGCAGAGAGGTATTGTGTGTATATGTCGAAGTTTGCTTAAGATTATATTTTTATGCGAATATCAAAGTTTTTGGACAATAACAATTTATTTTGTCACCCTCTTGATTATCTCAAAATGCCCAATATTTACGACCTATCTTCAGACGATTTGATATCAAAAATAACAGTTCACTTTAAACGCCAATACAATGGTTTACTCATCGCGTTAGCGGGGAAATAAGAATTGGTTGAATTTGTCTGTTTTTTTTGTCGAACCTCTCCCGATTTCGCTGTATTTTGCCAACATAGTTGCTGCCATCTAGAAGTTCGAGACGCCGTTATATGAGACCTATCGAGAGATGCCTTTAGTTTAGAATTAGCGTTGAATTTCGCTCAAACATGTGCTTTCGGTGAGAATACTAACTCGACAGGAAAAATAGCAATCCTGGGCGGACATCTCAGACATCAACTTGAATATCGAGAACCTTTTTACACAACATTACTGACTTTATTTAACACTAATGCAACAGCGACTGGCAGCTTACATGCATTCATACAGTTGACAGAACGGGGTGTTAAAATACGTACGGTCAAGTTTTGAGGATGGCATGCTGCGGTAATTTGGAAACTTGTGGCACAGGCCGGATTAATGACATTAACTTTCTCTTTGCATTCTATTCGCGAAAACTTTGCTCTTCCACTCAAGTAATTCATGGTCTTGAGACACACGCTAAAACGTTGATCTTGTGTCATATTTAGTTGTCTCACAGTTGAATACACCTAATCAATAATTGACAATAGAATGAATCAGCTTCATTTTTAATGAAATTAGAAGTAAATTGGAATTGTTTTTAATTTTTACACTTTGTTTCTTGACAATATTTAGGCTTGTCCATTAACATTTCGAAAATACAATCAATTTTAAACTAGAGAGCAGTTTTGCTTATGACCAGCAATCACATTCAGCCTATACAGCAGTGTATCGACCTTAAATTAATTCACTAGTGGTCCAGCATAGACACGAGGTTATTACCGGTCTTCTTTTATATAACAGGAGTGGCCGCACCGGTCAGAGTAGCTACTGTGACGAAGTCGTGCTCAGTACCCCGTACTCCTGTTTGGAACTGACCAACTAATTAGGTCAAGTTCCGAACAGCTATAAAACCCATGTTGTTTTTCAGTGGCGTCCCATTCCAGACTTCAACAACTAGATGTATTACAGCTTTGCTGATGATGCTATATTTATTGAGAAGATTATATAATTATCGATTCAACAGTGGCGTCGCCGCTACCGTTCCTGTACGAATACTTACCATCGTTCGTTATTTTCGTTTGTAATTTTGACTTTTGATGTGTTAATAATTTGTTGTTTGTCTTGGTCAGCCGTTCCACTCACCACGTGCTGCTGCATTTTTGTACCTATTTTCGTGCATCTCATTTCGCATTCTCAACTGTCATTGCCATCCATTCTGGATATGTTCGCTTCCCGAACACATCTTTTAATTCATTTCACCATATGTTTCTACATTTTCATTTTTTAAGAAGTGATGTCCTCGCCGGATCCATCATGCCCATTCCTATTAATATTGTGGGGGTACAGATTTGTTGAAACTCCCCGGGGTGTCATTTCAGGTGGTGGTTCATGACCTTGTTTTGTTGAGGGAGGAGGAGGGGAACCTGGCAGAGGATTTGTTACGTGACATTCCCAACCTATAAGTCACCAGGACATTACTTGCAGTTATTGATTTCACTCCACCTATACCTGGGGATAATGATAAACGGTCTAAATGTCATCATTCTTCAATGATGACACTTGCCACCCCCAGAGAGCAACAGCAAGAATTTAATTTCAGAGTTTTAAATGCTATTAGTAAGGCTCCCTTGGCGGGACCACCCCATAACACCCAGACTGAGAAAAAAATGACTGGCACATTCCAAGATATTAAGCCTGCTGTTCAGAAATTGAATAATGTGATGGCTCATTCCACACAGGTAGCGGCAGTTTCAACTAGTTACCCCACTAACATGGGTTTTCCTTTTCCTGCCCCTTTCCATGGTTTTCCAATGGTACCGCCACCCCAAATACCCACCCTTTCTGCAACAGTTGCACCACGGGTGCAAGCTCCAGACTTTCCGCCCCTACCCACCATTCCTGCAGTTCCACAGTTTCAGGCACAGCAATTTAAGGGAGTGCCGGGTTTGCCCCCCCCCCCCCCCAGCTGATCTAAATGCTAGACGACCTTGGGCTCAAGGCCGAAATCCACCTCATTTACCCAAATATTTGACATATGATGTTACAACTAATTGGCAAGCTTTCAACACTAATTTTTTCCAGTATTCTCAATCCCAAACCTGGACAGATGAGGAATGCAAAATGTATCCATGCTGATGCCTCACTGGTAAAGCAAGCGAATACTACACTACTATGTTACGACAACATCCTGATATGGGAATTCATGATTTATTGCGTCAAATGGAGACACGTTTTGGCATGTCTGATATGCCCGAAACAGTCCAAATAATTTTTTCCAGTTACAACAAGGTAACATAATGAGTTTAAAGGAGCTGGCAGGTGAAATCCAAACTCTCGCTTTGTGAGCTTTTGCAAATTTACCCGAAGAACAAAGCACCCAACAAATGGTAATGCGGTTTTGCCACGGGTTGGCAGATCAAGCCGCAGGACAATACGCAGCTAACCTTCGCCCTCCCAGTTTGGAAGATACAAAAGATAAAAGCAAATGGTACCAATATACTGCTAAAACCATGCATGTACCTGTATATACACCTCAAGTTAACCTTACCAAACCAAACATTGACTGTTCAGTTTCCTACCAATATACAGAATTAAAACCCAACACAGATTCCCAAACAGTATATGGGGAAATTAACCCCACAACAATTCAAGACGCTTATACACCAAAACCCATTCTTAAATCCCCAAAAAGCAATCCACCTCCCCCCCCCCAACCGGTGAAGGGACCCAGTTCAGTTCGTGTCACCTGAAATGCAGACACTTACTAGAGAAGTATGTATCATGTCCCAGAATGTAAATTATTTAACCCTTGCAGTAAGTTTTTTGGTAACATAGCTTCGACACAAAACAGTTTCTGAACGAGGTAAGTTCAGTCGGTCACCCTCTTCCACCCGACGTCCCACTGGATGTTATATATGTAACTCCCCATCACATTTTTCTAGGGAGTGTCCCTCCAGATTAGAAATGAATAAAGGTGCCAACAAACCACAAGGAGCTTACCAAACTCACGAAAGCTACCCCTGCGGTTAGCTTTGATGATTTAAACGACACAGGGTCGAGCCAAGAGGCCTGAGTTCGACCCCAACCCTCACCAAAGGCCTCAAAAACGATCTCCCCGAATGGTATGAGATCACACGTTGTCAATTAAAGTCAAGGTCGACCATACACATTCCTGTGAAAATAGATAATACTCGTTTAAATGCCATTGTTGACACTGCAGCTGAGGTGTCAAGCATTTCAGAGGAAATCTTTCAATCATTAAGCACTGACTTTTCCCTTGTCAAGGAAGTGATAATTAACAGAGTTGGTAAAAAATTAATAAGGTAGAATTATTGGGCCAGCCCGAATGACTTTGGGAACCAATGATTATTACCTACCAGTTTATGTTGCCCCGATTGAGGATGGCATGCTTTCAAGCTTAGATTTTCTACAAGAACACAACGTTCTCATTTATCTTGCACACAACACATTTACCTTTGGTTCATCTTACAAATGCAACCTATCCCCAATGGTCCGGTTGCTCAATCGTCCATTTCATTAGTTCGGAAAGTAGTAGATTAGATTAGATTAAACATATTTTATTTGTTTATAATCAACAAAAAAAGATTGAATAACAAGTGCCCAACACATAGATTATATCCTTTCCTTGAAATACGTTTACAATTACAAATTATGACATGTTTACAAGTAATTACATGAATTTATATGTAATGGCGAAACAAAACTTATGCATATATTGAAACAGTTTTGTGTATGTACAAAGTTAGAGAAGAAAGCTGATGGGTACTCAACTTTGCAAGAGACCTAACAAAGAAGTGAAGGGGGGGGGGGGAGGGGGGGGGGTGGAGAAAAATGAAATACCACACTACAACACTGCTGGCTTGGGTCAACAAGCCTATGGGCCACGTTTCGGTACTGCCGCGACTCCGACGGAGTCCACACCACTACTATTGTCAGGACAGACAGGACAAATAAGCGAATAGAAGTGAGTCATGTGTGAGGTAAACAGAGATGACCACTGACTTTAAAGATCAACAGAATAGGAAAAGGATGCTTTTAGACTCCTGTGCTCATCTAGCGGTCCAGTCTTAAAGGCGCTTCGTGGCTTTTATGAAATTTTGTACCCTGCGAAAAGGGTGAATATTTACGGAATCCGGTAAGTTTGGAATACCATATAGAAGATCACTGGCCGTTCTTATTGGCAAATGCACACGATTTCTCTGTAGGACAAGTCTTTCGTCTGAGTAGTTACTGCAGTTGAAGAAGTAGTGGTTCGCGTCTTCGGTCTCATAACCACATGAACAGTTCGGTGTATTTTGAATATAGTTAAGAGTATTTATCAAAGTTTAGGTCGCTACCGGAATTTCGCAGCTTGCAGTGTATTATATTAACCACCCTATCGCCATTGTTGAAGTACTTAGGTGGTCTACACACGCCTGTATTGACATATTTAACCAAGTTATTCAATGAATCAGACTGTCTAACTTCTAGAGGTAGTGCATTCCATTCGGAAATTCAAGAGGGAATAAATGACCGCTTAAATGCTTCCGTGTGTGTAAGTGGTAGTTGGCAATTGGAATGGAACCGAGTGCTATACGGGGAAACGTCCTCAAACGTTCGGGGTAATAAGTCCGAGAGGTATCTGGGGGGCTGGTTATTTGCAATTTTGAAAAATGTGATCATTTTGTGGAGATGGCGTCTATGTCTAAGGTTTTCCCAGCCAAGTTCTGCAAGTAGAGTAGATACTGGGGCAGATCTCGTTAGACCGGATATTATTCTAGCTGCATCGGCGTGGATTCTATCCAATTTTGAAAGTAGGTAATCCGGTGCACCAGCCCATACCACATCCGCGTATTCTAAATAGGGAGTATAAATGATTTATATAGAATTTCAAGTTTTTTTCTACCAAGGATATACTAAAGTTTTCTTCGCTGGGATAGCCTGGCGTTGGCCTTTTTACATAGTCTATTAATTTGGCTATGCCAGTTTAGGTCCCACTGTAAGGTCAGGCCGAGGTGGATGTGTGACATTGCGAGTTGAAGTGGCGTCTCACCAAACATTACAGCATTACTTAGGTTAACCTGTTTCTTGGAGAATAGAACAATTTCGGTTTTTGAAGGGTTAAACGTAACTAACCATGTATTTGCCCATTCGGAAATGGCGTTGAGGTTTTCATTGGACTTTGTAGCAATATCATCCGGTTCGTGCCCACTTTCTGTTAAGCTTGTGTCATCCGCAAAGAATCGACACACGTCCGGTGAATCCAGAATTTCAGAAATGTCATTGATGTATATTAAAAAAAGGAGCGGACCCAAGACAGAACCCTGTAGAACACCACAATTAGCAGGTAAGTACTCGGAGGAAATTGAGTCACAAGTTATCCTTTGTTCACGATCAGACAAATAGCTGCTGGTCCACTCGATGAATGGTCCAGATATACCTTTTTGTCTCAGTTTATAAATTAGTCCTTTGTGCCACACTCTATCAAATGCTTTTGATATAACACAGAATGCTCCAAGAGAAAACTGGTTCCTATCAAAGGTCAAGTAGAGATTATGATATATTTCGATGAATTGGTAAACGGCGCTATGCTGGGGCAGGAAACCGGACCGATATTTAAAAAATAAATTATTAGCACAGCAATGTTCGTACATTTGGGTAAAACAATCCTCTCCATAACTTTACTGACACATCTAAGAAGAGAGACTGGAAAGTAATAGTTCCACCCAACTCTGCGAGGAGAGTCCGATGTGGGTTAGAGAGAACTATGCCAGAGTACATGGTTGAACCCAATCTGGACCTAGATTTATTAATCCCTTGGACTGCTCAATCTGAAGGCAGCCCACCAATTATAGCATTAGTAAATCCCCACAATGAATATGTCACACTCAAAAAGGGGACTGTTATTGGGCAGGCTATTGAAACCACTGAGTGTGACCCCCTCCTCACTTTGGATACTGGTAGCAAAGGATGCTCATCCACAATGGAACATCCGCCCAACACTAACCTACCAGACCACTTGAAAAATTTGTACGAAAAATCAAAAAAACAAATTAGATCCATCCGAAGTGGAAGTCCTAAATGAATTACTTGTAAAATATCACGATGTTTTTTTTTCTAAACATGAGTTTGATCTTGGGAAACTTCACTACCATTAAACATACAAGAGATACAGGACAGGCCAAGCCGATTAAATTACGAATGCGTCGGGCTCCTGCGTGCTTTGTCAATGAAGAGAAATCTCCTTTGCAGAGCTTTCTGGAGGCTGGTATCATTCGGCCCTCAACATCAGCTGAGTGGGCAGCTGCCCCCGGCTTGATCAGAAAACGCTGCGGTGGAGTCCGCTGGTGTTTAGACTTTAGGGGACTTAACTCTGTTGCAGTCAAAGATAATTTTCCATTAACCTTAGTTGAAGATTGTCTGGATACCCTAGTCGGCAACATCTAAGTTGGATGCAAATCAATCTTATTGTCAGATACAAATTGATGAAAATGATAAGAAAAATACAGTTTTCATAATCAAATACGGTCTGTTTAAATTTAATAGAATGGGGTATGGTTGGACAGATGTACCGGCTTGTTACTCAAGAGTTATGGACTTGGTCCTTCGAGGTTTAAACTGGGAAATAACTTTGGCTTTCCTAGACGATATAATTGTCATGGACAAAACATTTAAAGATCATATATCCATTGCAAAAAGTGTTGCAAAGGTTCCGACATTACCAACTAAAATTAAGACCCCAGAAATGTCTCTTGTTCCAAAAACATATTGAGTTTCTCGTTCGTAATATCTCCCCTCAAGGGGTGGAGATAGGCAGTGATGCATCTATGGTAGAACTAAATTGGCCACGGCCACAGTCTACACGTGATGTTGAACGATTCCTTGGATTAGCAAACTACCACAGGGCCTTCATAAAAAAAGTATGTCTATCTGTCTGCCACTTTGTACAACGTACTGGTAAAAATGTTTTTCGATGGGAGGAGAAGGAAGAGAGAGCTTTTCAGGATATCAAAATGCCTTAGCCTCCCAACCCCTTTTGGTTTTCCCCAACAATGATGACCATTTGTTTTAGATGCCGATGCCTCTGGTCATGCGATAGGCACAGAACGTATTCAGGTACAGAGGGGGCAGGAAAAAGTGGTGGCTTATGGAAGTTTCGTATTAAGTTCCGAACAAAGAAAATATTGTACGACACGTAAGGAAATTTTAGCGGTGATACGTTTCACTCGGCAATTCCGTCACTGGATAGGTATTTCGCTGTTCGCACAGACCACAGTAGCCTGAAATGGCTTTTGAATTTCAAAAATCCCCAAGGTCAGATAACCCGTTGGCTAGAGAAGTTGACTCATTATCACTTCACTATTCAACATCGCAGCGGTTCCAAACAGACCAATGCAGACGCCCTACCACGCCTCCCCGACGACCAAACTTGTAGCACTATCGTGCTGGTATACCACTCCCAAAGCTCCCTTGTGGGGGATGCAAATATTGTACAAGAGTAGATAGAAAATGGGGTAATTTCTTTACTGAAGTTGACAAGGTAATTCCGTTGGGAGGAGCAGCTGTAAGGCAGGCAAGTACCTCAAATTAAATTTGCAAAATGGTTAAGGATTCAGATAGTTTGTCACTTTGTGGCCCGGTAGGAGTGGAAAATAACGCCATGGATTAGGCAGTCCCGTTCGCCCAGTCTGATGTCATTGAACATCACCCAGTAGGTACAGGTCGAGGTAGAAGTTTACCACTAGTAGAGCCCCCCCCCCACCCCATCACATTTGACTGGAATGATGGAGCCCCAGAACCACTCCAAAAAATGGCAGCACAGTTCGCCACATCCTGCTCCCAGAGGTTCTCTCCCTTCTGGTGGGCCATTCAATAGGGTGAAAGCTAAGAGTAAAACACCCAGGTGTGCCCTCCCAGAATGTCAGATGCCCAGTCGGTCTTTGCGCGAGGGGACTCATCTGCCCCAATGTTTTAAAGAACAAGAAGGAAATGACCCCAGTCTCCTATGAATCAAATGAATGCTCTGTCTCAATAGGCTAAAGGACATAGTACCAACCTTGATGGATTGGTCCATTTACTGAACCAGAATGCCTACCAACTGTGTCCCATCCTCTGCCGCAATCGCCTCGATGAGTGTGCTATGTCGGCATCAGAAGTGGCCAATTCCCCAGGAGTTACACTCATCTCGCCTCAACTCCCTTGTAGGGCTTATCTACTGGAGGGCTATAATGTATTTGTTGGCCACCGATGGACAACGATAATTGTGAAATAAGAGAAAAGTACTGTACAAAGTTTAGGTTTATTTATTTATTATTTATTGGGGTTTAACGACACTTTCGACATACAGGTCGAGGAAGCTGTAGTACCCGGAGAGAACCAACGAGAAACGGCGAGCAACTGCCAGACTCCCTAACGTGCCAACTCCGCACAAGCAGGGTTAGCATTGGTTGAAGACACGTGCACCAATCGACGTGCAATACGTCCTAGTACACGTTGGCAATTGGGATTAAGTGCCTTGTCCAAGGGCACACCGCCGTCCAAGGGCACACCGCCGTTACCCCTTTCGGGGATCGAAACGTGGACCTTTCGACTTGACGTCCATTGCCGCAACTAATGAATCACCGCGCTCCCAAAGCTTATTTTCAGCACCTTGAGCCCTGATGGTACCGTTCAGGTTGGTTCTATAACAGCAACTGAAGAGCGGCCTCGAGTTCTATCCTTCCGCGCTGGCACGTGTGCCATATCGATTAACCCATTCACACACGCCTTAACGTCTATGAAAGCAATTACTAAAAGGACACTCAGCTGTTCATTTGACGACTATCAACAGAAATAACATTTTATCCCCAACCAAATTTGCGAGGGGAACCTGTGTTACTAATTCGTCCCTTGAGTTCCAATGTGTTATGTGTGCCTACTGGCTAAACAATTATCTAGTTTCAAATGGGTTAATCCATATGACAAAAGTGCCAGCGCGGAAGGACAAAACACTGTGTTCATTACACGCCTTCACGTCTATAAAATAATAATTATTAGAAGGACACTCAGCAATTCATTTGACAACTATCAACAAAACGAACACATTTTATAGCCAAACAAAATAAGCAAAGGGAACCAGTGTTACTATTTTGTTCCCTGAGTTTCAAGGTGTTCTGTGTACCTACTAGTTCATAGAATACATTGGAACTCAGGGGATGATTGATCATTATTTTCGCTAGTGATTCAAATTGTAATTGCGTTGAACGATTTGGGAAAATTCGATTGAAATTTTGCTTGTATTTAAAAATAGCCTGTCAACGATTTCGACTGTAATTGTTTTTTTTTATAGACGTGCAGGCGTGTAATAAACAAAGTGCTGCCTCTCGTTTTATCCGTCCGCGCTGAAACTTGTGCTATACTGATTAACCCATTTACATGCGCGTGTCGTTCTGTGTGTTTTCTGATTCCCCTGCAAATGTATTATTTTTTTTTGTATGACTACCACGAATATCCTCCAAATATTGCGTCAGTTAGCTCATTAGATCTGGCTCGTCACAATTGAAAGTTTAGTTTTCCAAGTCCGTATCATGGCTGTATCAAACTGTCTGTCTGTTTCAGTATCTTTATTCAAGCATATGCTTTATATGTTCATGTATTTGTTCGAACAGCAGAGAAATGACGTCAATGGCATTACCAAAGTTTGTGTAGGTGTGTGTGTAAATAAGCGCTTTAACAGCGCACTCACATAGTAAGGATAATTCACCAGTAGCTGAATGCGGGAAATGCCTATTTACCCCACCGTCCCTCCCCATCCGCATGTTTACGGATCCTATTCAAAGAGGTTGGAATACTCCCTAGCATTGTTTTAGATGCCTTTTCTAAATTTCAATATGTGCAAGAAGATTGACAAGAAAAGTGTTGCCAGAGGTGTCGTGGCGAAAATGAGATTCCAAGAAGATAACTTTCGTGAAAAGGTCATCTTCACATCAGTGCATTACCTCCGGCGCTCCCATTTCAATTAATACAAATAAGTAGTATGTCTCGGTCTTTTGAGCCATCATTGACATGACTTCGGTGCAGGACTTCGGAAGTGACGTCATGTCACGTGACCAGTGTCCTCATGTTGTGTTGTTGTAACTCGAGTGAGGGGGGGGGGGGGCATGTTGTGACGTCATCGACATAGTGATACCTGGTGTCAGTGCGCATGCGCAGCCCGTGTTGATAGGGTGATACGTGTTTCCGTCGTTCATTTTGTATACTGGAGACCGCCATCTTAGTTTTTTATGGTAGCACGTGGTTGCTGTGTAACCTAAAACCTTCTTATAGGACAGGGGTATGTTCGGAGGGTGTGTTCGATTAAAAAGGAGTAATTTCTCTATTTACAAAATTACCACAAAACCTGACAAGTTGTACTTTTTCGAATTCTTTCAGAATTCTCTGCTTCCATCTATATATGCAATTGTTTTCGTTTACCTGGCCATGTTCCTTTGTCCTGGGGTATATTCCAGTAGAGTAGAATAGCCTATCAGCTGGAACAGTTTTGCTTAGTATTACTATGTTTAGCTGTTCTGGTCTGTTCTTGTTAGTTCTGACTCACCGTATTCCGAGTACTCTTGTTGTTTCATTTATCTAGATCAACCAATCATTTCACTTTCCTGGCGCTAACTAACCAATCAGATTGCTTGATCTCCCATAACCTTTACTAAACCGTACAAAGTTATCTCCCCTTATTACAACGAAGTCCTATCCGATTCTCATCACCTCTATAGCCAACGGTCACGTCCCGTGGAATCCCTTTTTGTGAAACGTCTCTGGCTATGGAATCTCTTTTTAGTCGAATGTGGGCATGATGTCTATTAGAAAAGCCCTCAATGAGGCCTAATTTACGATCCATCTTAACCTCATTTCGATTAAGGCCATGGGGGCCAAGGAACAATCCTTCAGTGCGTATAATTTACAATCCCTCTTAGCCTCATCTCGGTATTTAACAGCCATATCCCATCGAATTCCATTTCTGGAAAACGCCTGTGGCTATGGAATCTCTTTTTTGTCGTATGAGGCCACGAGGGCCACGAGAAAGCCCTCAATGAGACCCCACTTACTATCCCTCATAGCCTCATTTCTTTTGAGGCCATGAGTGCCATAAAAAAATCCCACACTGAGGTATAATTTACTATCCCTCTTAGCCCCATCTCGGTATTTAACAGCCATATCCTATGGAATCCCATTTTTGGAAAACGATTATGCCTTTGGAATCCCTTTTCTGTCGTATGAGGCCATGAGGGCCATGATAAAGCCCTCAATGGGGCCTCATTCACTATCCCTCTTATCCTCATTTCTTTTGAGATGATGAGGGCCATGACAAAATACCTCAATGAGGCCTACTTTACTATCCCTCTTAGCCTCATCTCGGTATTTAACAGCCATATCCCATGGAATCCCATTTTTGGAAAACATATGGCCTTCGGCACCCCTTTTTAGTCGTATGAGGCTATGAGGACTATGAGAAAAACCGTCATTGAAGCCTAATTTACCATCCTTCTTAGCCTCATTTCGTTTGAGGCCATGAGGGGTATGGGAATATCCCTCAATGAGGTCTAATTTACCATCCCTCTTAGGCTCATCTCAGTATTCGAGAATTCCTGACATTATATTATTGGATAATACCTTTTATAGGATACTTGTTGTAGAAACTTTACATCCGGGTACCTCATGCTGCATCCGGGTTCTTCCGTTTGGATAGGGGATAAAAAAACAAACAACAGTATATATACATTTCATTCACTTTTATTCGAGTATACAATTCAATTTCTGAAGGCAGCATTTTCGTCTTTGTAGTTCTTCTGTCTTCTCTCATGGGCTAAACATCTCATCTTCTTGTGGGTTGGAAATTCTTCCCATTGTCTGGGTAGGTTCTTGATAAAACACGTTCTCTCATTGATAGCTGGTAACTTGGCTTTGTTGGCTGCTTTAATTTCCTGTTTGGCATACGTCTTCTTTTCGGGTTCCTCGTTCTTGCCTTTTAGCTTTTTCACAGTTTGAGTAGTAACTTCAGTCTTCTGAACACCATTCTTAGTTTCAGTAGTAGCTTCATTGTGGTTTGAGTGGAAACATCGTTTTTGATAGAATCTGTCATCATTCTCTTGTCTTCAAGCTGATTCATAGTTTGCGTAGTAACTTCATTCTTAGTTTCAGTAGAAACTTCAGGTTTCTTCGTAGTGGTAACTTTGTTCTTTATGGGAGCTGGTATCATTCTCTTGTCTTAAGACTGATTCATAGTTTGAGCAGTAACATCATTCTTGTTTGTAAAGAAGCATCAGTCAGTTCTTCTGTCTTTATTCTCTTGGTTGTAGTGGCAACTTCGGTGGTTAATGATCGACCAGTATCCGCACATCTTTGTTTCTTTCCACCAGCATCCATGTCTTGATTTTTCTCTTGCCTATATTTACCACACGTTTCATTTGAGCCAGTTCTTGGGAAGTCAGCTTTGATCCAGCATCATTCTTGAAGATCTGTATGTGTAAGTCATCTTTGAATCTGAGCACTGTTGTTGACACAGACAACATCACTCTTCGACGTTCAAAACGAAAATTAGTTTATTTTCATAATAACACTCATTTTATACTTTTTTTCTCTAATCGTCTTCTTCTTCGCCGTCGTCTTCTAATCTGAATGAGTAGTTTATCACCAGGTTATCAAACAGAAGTCTTCGCTTCTTCAAAGCATATTTCGGGGATTCTTCAAAGTCAAAGTCCTCTTCTTCACGAAGGCGCTTGGCTGTTTCTTGAATTTTCTTGTGTATTGAGTCGTTTCAAAAATTTCTAATGTACACAATTAACGTATATCGCACTAATGGCTTCTTTGACACTTTTTTGAAGAGCTCTATATGCTGTTTCAACTGCATCTTCTCTGTCCATTCCATCCTCGATATATTTGTTCATGAGGTTGTCAAAATCCTCTTGTTATTTGTCATAGGCGCTTTGAACGATAGTTCCCATCATAGAAACATCTTCTTCCCCTTCTTCTTCGACTTCATGTTCCATATCTTCTGATAGTTCCGACGACTCATCGGAGTCCGAATCCCTTGACCAATATTTTGGTGCACAACTGGATTGCATTTCGTCCACTCTCTTCGAAGTCAGATTACAAATGACAAGTTTCTTACGAGCATGACCCTTTTATATGATATCGGACAGAACATTTATGATGGGTTTGAGTAACTTTCCTAAAAAATCCTACTTTCTGTGTGATCTGTCTTCTTTTCCGATAAGACAGTTCTCTCTTTGGTAAGGCGATTCTCCTAATCTGGTGTTTGTATGGAAGCAGCCGAGCTCTCTCAAATTTTGTTATAGGTACTTTTCCCTTCAAGATATTCGAGGCACAATCACATATACATTGTATCAAATCATCATTGGCCGTCTTGATCATTGTCTTGGCTTCATGTCGATCCACATCAGATAAGATTCGAAGTGTATCTGAATTTCTCTCTAGTCTTGCAGTGATGCTCGATTTTTTCGGATTTTCTCATGGGACAGTAATCATTCTCGTGTGTGTGCATGTTGTCTGATCTGGAAAAGGCCTTTCCACAATAGCTGCAGCAATGGACTTCCATGACTTCACCCTTTCGTGGTCGTAGAACAAATGAGCATTTGGTTTAAACAATATTTACTGATTAATAACAGCGTTAACTATATATACATCAAACAGGCTATTCACATAGGTAATGTACACCAAACAGTATATAATATAACATGGGATGTAAAAAGAAAAACTATACAAGACGGGATTCGAAAGTAAGCGTATGCTTAAGTACACAGAATTATTTTTATTTTTGATTCACCATACGATGATCAACTTACGTGTTGGCAAAGTCAATACACAAGTAAATAAGTTTGCAGATTCAGCAATACAATATCAGTAAGTGTCGCAGTTCGTAAGTTCGTATTATTATTTATTTATTGATGTTTTAAGGTCACATATTTATGCACAATGGCTAATCATGACCGTGACAGTTTTACGGGTGGAGGAAGCCGGAGTACCCGGAGAGAACCACCGAGCAACGACGATCAGCTGCCAGCTCCCCAACATCGTAACTCCGTACTGCAGCACAGGTAGGGTTAGATTGGTTGAAGACATGCGTACCATCGACGTGCAGTACGCCTTAGTACACGGCGTCATCGTGCCCCCACGCGGGCAATGGAGATGAAGTGTCTTCCCCAAGGACACAACGCGGTTGTCGCAGGTGGGATTCGAACCGAGGACCTCTCGGCTTGCAGCCTGCACCTCTACCTACTGAGCCACCGCGCTCCCTCGTAAGTTCGTATATGACAAATGTACATACATGTAACCGTACACACACACACGAATATATATATATATATGTATGCGGATTTGTGTGTGTGTGTGGTGACATGTATATATATATATATATATATAGTAATTGATCGATTCTACATACTGCACTGCAAGGAAGTCAGTGAGAACTTCTCTTTGTCAAATTTCTGCTTGCCACAGAAATTAATAGAATCAAGGACGCTGGTTGTGTTTGCAATGGCATGGCAAGGGGTTCAATATATATATCTAGCGGTATACACATACACATGCAAATGTGCGCGCGCGCGCGTGAAAGGGTATACATGTATACATATACATACACACATGCACACATGTACACACACACACACACGCGCGCGCACTCACACGCATACATACGCATATACATATTGAGTCTTAAAATCGTTTACTTAGTATAATATATTCATGGACTGTTGAAAAAACAGAAAAATTATCTTCACTAGTTAAGAATTCCGAACTATATAACAGTGTGGAAACGTCTGCGGTAATCGCATATTGAACAAAAGTACGGTTTCGAATATCGCTGTAGATTGGGCAGTATAACAAGAAGTGTTCGGTCGTCTCACATTCGCCACACTGACAGAGTGGTGAGGTTGATAAGTGATTGTCATACAGATGTGCTCTAAGATTATTGCATCGCAAACGTAGTCTGCAGTGATATATTTGAGCTAGTCGGCTTTTAGCACTGCTATAGAAGGAAGGTTTCCTCCTGATACTGTCGCTTAAATATCTTTTGAAACTACTAAGTGATGTATTGTCGCGCACAGTTGGTGGAATTGAATTCCAAAGATTCGTTACATTCAATATGAATGAATTCCGGTATAGGTTGGTACGGGTAAAAGGTACTCGGTGGTTTCTCTGTGACCAAAGTATGCGATCGAGGTTAGACAATGCTGCTATGGGAGGAATCTTTGTAGTAAGATATGTTGGTGTTATGCCGTGATACATCTTGAATAATTGTATCAGTTTATGTTTCCGCCGACGTTCCCTGAGAGGCTCCCAACAGGTTTCAGCGTATAGTAAGGTCTTACTGGTACTGATGGTTGCCCCAGTGACAATCCGAGCCGCAGCTATTTGGATTTTTTCTAGGTCAGCAGCATTAGTCACCATGCAGTTGTCCCATACAGTATCAGCGTATTCTAGTAGAGGTCTGATAAACGCAAAATAAATTTTGTCCATTATCTTACGATCAAGTAAGACCTTAAGCTTTCTCAGCATATCAATACGTAACCATGCTTTGGAGCAGATGTGGGCGATATGATTGTTCCAAGTACATTTATTATTCAAGATTACCCCCATATGTTTGTGATCTTTTGCGTCGGATATCTGTGTGTTAGAAAAGAAAAGAGGTGGATGTGAATCGGATTTACTTTTACGAGAGATTAGCATGGCTTCAGTTTTTGTGGGTTAAATTGCACTAACCACGTTTTAGCCCAATGTCCAATTGTAGCTAAATCGTCGTTTATTATCGATGATGCGGGTTGTGGATCTTCAATAATTAGATATAAAGACGTGTCGTCGGCGAACAGTCGTATGCTTCTACTCATTTTATGTGTACTATCATTTATATAAATAAGAAAAAGCAAGGTGCCGAGGATGGACCCCCGAGGAACTCCTGGCAGTATTGGCTTCCATGGCGATGCCTCAGAGGATTCGACAACCCGTTGGAACCTCTCCGAGAGATACGACTTAAGAAACAAAAGTAGATCACCTGTTACTCCAATACTTTTCAACTTGTAAAGTAGGCCCGCGTGCCATACCTTATCGAAAGCCTTACTCACATCGCAAAAGACAATTCGGACTTCTTTGCCTTCATCGAGAACTCACTCAAACGTTTGAACACGCATTTTTCAAAAACCTTGCCTACACAGCTGATTAAAGAGATGGGGCGATAATTAGTAACAATGTTAGAAGGTGATTTTTTTTGAGAATTGGGGTCACATTGGCTTGTTTCGTTAAAGCTGGAAAATAGGAATTGTTTAGCAATACATTAAAGAGAATTAAAAGTGGCTCACATAGAGATGTTCTGCATCCTTTCAAAAGGCGGGGACTTATTAAATCCGGACCAGAGGCTTTAGATATATTTATTGATTTTAACCTTTTATACACTTCGTTGTATTGAAAGGTTATATTGTCAATTGTTTGTTCGGGTAGCGGAGGAGGGGTTGGGAGAGACGAATGCGAATCGTCCACTGATGAAATGGAACAGAAATATTCATTGAACAATGTCGCTTTCTCTGTGTTCGTAGACGTAGAATACATTCTGTTATGGTAAATAATTGTTGGAACACTTGAATTCTTGCTAGTAATTAAGGTCTTTAATGTTTTCCACCATTGGGGGCTAGACGTCTCACTGTTATTTAATGTGTTCTGAACTTTGGCAGATAATTAGATTTGGCATTTCGGATGGCCGTTACTACCTCGTTTCTTTTTAGTTTATATTTGGCCCAAGCATGTAGAGTGCCACTATGTTTTGCTGCACGGTAAAGTCGTTTTCTCTGTCCAATAAGTAGTCTTATGTCGTTGTGCATCCATTTTGGCTGGTGTATCCTAAATGTGATGATTTGTTAGGGGTATGTGAGGATGCAAGTTGTAATAACTTAGTGGAAAATTCTGCGACAATTGTATCGAGACAAAGGTCATCAAAGATTACGTCCCACTCTTCGTTTTGAATAGCGTTGTTCAAATTATCATAATCCCCCTGTGAGTATAGCCATATGTGCCTTTTAAAAGTTGCAGCCGGGAGTTTGGTGAATTCGATCTCAATAGAAATGGTTTTGTGATAGCGGATTAGGTTTGGGAAAAAAGTGTCTAAGTCATCGCATGATCGCACTTTCATCGTATCGCTAACAGCAAACAGGTATTGCAGTGAGGCTGACGGCTCAGTATAGCAAGTGGGCTCATCCACAAGCTGTCTCAAATTGAAGCAATTTAGTATATTGGAAAACTTATTTTTTGCAGCAAGATTCTGGTCATCATTGAAATCTCCCGTTACTATGATGTCCTCAATAGAGGAGTCTTTAGCTTTTTCGATAGAGGCCGATATGGTACCCCATGCATCAGCAGGGCTACCAGGTGGGCGATAAAACACCCCTATTAACAACGATTTTCCACATTTAGTATCAGGGATCATAATATCAAACGTGGCTATGTGGCTTTGTAGCCATGTCTCACTAAATGCCAAAATGTCATAGGATTCTGATTCACAGCGAATAATGTCTAATTTAAGGTTCAGGCTACCAGTGTTCAGATGACAAATACGCAGTATGTTATGTGTTTGATCGGAGTCAGTGTGGTTAGGTCCAGGGTTGGGCTCAATATCACCCGACAGTAATAAACTTATCATGTCTATTATATAATAAAAACAAAGATCATTAGGGAAACATCCGTGCCTGCAGGAATCAGGGAGACCACATCGACCTCATCATAACGAGGGACATCAGGAGTATTGGGAACTTCGAATGGAAGAAGGAAGTAAGCTGTAGTGACAGTGAAACATTCGAGTACGGTGATACCTCGATGGCGCAGATATAGGAAAAGTAACAAACATAACGATTGATGTTCCTGTGGTGTGGATTTCATACAACGAACATGCACCGCTATGCAGAATAGACATATCCGAGCACGGTATGCTACTATATTATACATCAGATAACATTAGGGTGGTAGTATGTATAAGGTGCTCGGACTACATTGTTATTCTCAGATTGTGGGTTCAATGTGTGATTACTTTCACTCGGAAATAAGTTGACATTGCTGATGAAATTCTGGTACTGGAATGCAAGAAATGTTTCATGTGTTGAAGCAACATAATTATATACATGGCCAATATAATAAATATGAAATAGTAATACAAGGTATGACGTCTGCTTCATCGCGAAGCGGCAAACCAATGAGTGGAGGACAAACAGAAAAACAAACAAAAATATCATTAGGATGCAATAAGCATGTTATTGGAAAGTATCATGGCTGTGGGTGGGGGGGGGGGGGGGCATATCAATGCAACCGTCCAAATACCGTGGAGAGAGAGAAAGAGAAAAAGAGAAGGAGAGAGACTGGGAGGTAGAAAGAAAGAGAGAGAGAGAGAGCGAGAGAAAAGAGAACGCGAGCGGGAGAAACAAGCTTGGCCAGCCAGACCATAACAAGAACGACGAAGAATAAATTTAACCCAGAGCTCTACATAGTTAAGCACTTCTAGCGATCAAATATTTACATAATACTCACGATACACAAATTATTGTGAACACAAATGTTCAAAATATTTACTTGGAGGACTAATCGCAAACGAAATACACTAATGTCTTCTGGAAACTTAGGAGTAGGGTATACATGCGCGTGTTTAAACGCGCGAAAAAGAGACATGGAAGAAGCAGGGACATATGCACATATACACACATACATACACACACATGCATAAACACACGCGCACACGGATATGTATATATATATATATATACATATATAGTAGAATTGTCATTGACGAGCATATATATAGCCTGCCAGGTTCATTATGAAAATGTAACCCGACAGAATAGAATGCATTAAACACACTATGAAATGGCAGTTTTTTGGCTGTCAAAAGCATACATAACAATAGTCTGATAGTCAAGACCAATGCATAATTAAGTATTTGCAGCGGTCTATATATTCGCATAACATACACAAGCCAAGAACTGTAAAATTTGTGCTCAATTACGGTCTGTGTCGACAAAACATTTACACCTACAGACCTATGCATAATTAAGTTCTTTCAGCGGACTATGTATTGCATAATATACACAAGCCACGAACTGTAGAACTTTGCAGCACAAAAATCACACAGACAGACAGACAGACGTCGATAAATTAATGTCTGCATCGACAAAACATTTCCGATTGCAGGAGTGTAATGTGTTGAATACAAGTTGGCTGAATGAACAGTCACAGTTATATAAATGGAACTATTGTTTCAGGGATAGCTGTGATGCCCTTAAGTCAATAGGTTAGGTCACAACTCTAAGCTTTTTCTCGAGATCACTTAGTTGAGATGGCGTAGTTTTGCGCTGGACTGTGTCATTTCTAAACTTTACGAAGATGCAACCGTCGAAGGTCCACGTTTCTTTTATTTTTTGCAGTCCTACCAGTTAACGTGCACGCCAGGCAATAGACGACCTCGTTTCGGTGAGCATTTGGTGTTGGTACACCCCTTTTATACCCTTTTCAGAGCTAGGACTGGGGTGATAAGCTCCGAGAGAAAGCACCTCTTTCGTAATATACTTCTTTTTACTAGGAATCCCAAGCGGGCCGTAGGCCCGCAAAGGGTTCCACATACCCAGTCAGATAAATGTGTTCCAGAACAGAATTCTCTATAGCCGTCAATGTGATTTTTGAAGTGGACAGTAAATTTCGGTGAAAAAACCACGTAACTTCCGGTGTCGAATTGCCCATGCAATTGCAATTGGCCTGTCACCCTCTGGGAATCAAATGTTTTTTGTTTCGCCTCAAAACTTTGCGTGATACATTTGCCTACATATCTACACTAAAGGGGTAACCAGGCCTTCTCAACCGAGAACCGCGACAAATCAGCGGCCGGCCAAAGTGTTACTATTATTACTCGAGTTCTGTCCTTCTGGAGGTTTGTCAATAAGCTCAGCTGATGATCTCGTCGTTTCCGATCGAACTCTCAGTCCTGATTTCGTTGTAGCTTGTCTGCCAGTGATAACCTCAATCGAAAAAACGTACATATAACCGATAATATAACTGATAATTGTTGTTATATTGGTGCGATTGTATACAGATATGCATTGACACGAACCTCGTGAAATATCAAGATGAACAGAAACTCAGTTGTTGAATTATCCGAATGTTATTGTTAAGGTGTTGTAAAAGTAAGGAAAAGTTTGCTTGAAAAAAGGGTATACGGACGTTTCCTCCGCAAGCCGAGTCGTCCGCTTGTCAAGGAAAATATTGTCTGCACATTTTCTACATTTCGAACAAGACACCACCCCCTACTAACGTGTGACATTTCCCCATATTAAGCCCAATATTCTCACATATAAAGCCTCCTGATGTTGTATTTATGTTAAGAGTGTGATGTACAACATCATCTTTCACTCAGTTTCAGGTTTGAAACACAAATGATGTCATATATTGGCTGATATATTGATATGTTTTTAAAAAATTGCACAAGTTGGAAATGCACATTTTTGGTGCACTCAAGAGACTCACCCACCCCCACATCACGTCTTGCAAAATTTTGGTCCCCCCAGGACCCCCCCCCCCCCTCCCCCTGGAATAATTGCAAAATTATAAGATTATGTTACGGAACTTAATATAACAAGTTTTGATGCATTTCTTAATATAACACGTTTTAATGCGTTTCTTAATATTATTAATTCCTATAATACATTTGCTAATAATTTTGTGATTATTCATTGTAAAGCGCCAGTGATGCTCTTCCAAGAATAATTGCAAAATTATAAGATTATGTTGCAGAATTTAATAAACCATAAATTTTGATGCGTTTTTTAATATAATTAATTCTATATAATACATTTGCTAATAATTTTGCTATTATTCATTGTAAAGCGACGGTGCGCCTCGATGAATACTTGCAAAATTATAAGATTATGTTGCAGAACTTAATATAACAAATTTTGTTGCATTTCTTAATATAATTAATTCTTATAATACTTATGCTAATAATTTTGCAATTATTCACTGTAAGGTGCCGGTGGAGCTCTGCAATGAAAAATTGCAAAATTATAAGATTATGTTGTGGAACTTAATATAACGTACATATACTTTAAGAACTTTTACTGTAATAATATAATTTTTATTGGTAATCCATTGAATAAACAGTAATTAAAATTTATTAGCTGGCTGGATAGTTTATTTTGTTCTGACATTTCTGTTTTCAGAATTTCATACACATATATGAAATTTAATGCAAGGAGGTACATTAAAATATATTACAATGTAGGTACATTAAGATATATTACAATAGGTAATATACAATAAATGATACAATACAATTATTATATAAATAAAAAATGATTCAAAATGCAATACTTGAATACTTTCCCCCAGCGAACGAGTTTCGGACGTGTTGGGTATAATTGTAGAGGTCGACTTGGGTAAAATTGCAGCAGATGATTTGGTTAGCAGACGAAATGGGTGTAATTCGAAAAAGTGATACTGATAGCTTGCTTTCAGTCCTGTTAGAAACCAAAACAAAGTAATAATGTGTTACTTTTTGGTGCATCTGTATTTCTGAACAGTGCTTTGTAGTTTCAAAAACTAAAAAATGGAAAATAATAACCCTTTTGGATATTTACCGCCATTGAAAATGGCATGTCATCTTTTTTCGGGAACTGGGGGAATCTTCAGCCTGGGGAGAACTAGGCCCAGGGAAGAATCATCCAACAGAAAAGCAGTACAATCTGTTAGGATATTTTAGATACGCTATGATATTCATTTTAACTCCTGAAAATAATTCTTAAAAAAAATATTAATAGATTGTTCGATATTTATTGAAAAAATATTAATATATCGTCGAGCAATTATCTCTGCAGTAAATTCACATTCAATGTGTTCTGTATTAGGGCCTAATTAACGTCTCTCATCTGTTAGAATGATATCCAATCACTTCGGCTCCAAGTCATTTCGTCCTCTGGTCAATTCGAGCTCAAAGTCATCTCTGTCCTAGTCACTTTGGTCCCTTGGTCATTTCGGCACCATTTTAAGTGTAGAGATCTATAAAGATCAGTGCATAGTTCATGTTTAGAAATAATGGGTAATTACCTTTATTAAGTAATGTTCAGTTATTTGTATTTACACAGTGTACAGAACAGTTATACATGACATTAAAAATTATCCATGTGTTCAATTTTACATACATTTAAGATGCTATCTGTATAAGTAAGAGAAATTATTTTACTTTGAAATTTTGCAAAGTACCGGAATATGCAGTCATTTATTCATATTGTTATGCACAATTCCTAGTCACCTTCCAGTTTGAGGTTCACAGGGTTTCTTTTTCTTTTTTATTTTCTGAAACAACCACCAAACTGCGATTTTGATACTACCATAAATATGTCCACATTTTCTAAAACACAGAGCAGAATCCTTGTAGTTATGCGCAATTCCTAGTCCCCTTCCAGTTCGATGTCCACGGGGTCTGATCCCAGTGCCCCACTTCCAAGGCGTACACTCAAACCAAATCACATTATTTACCCTCGCTTCCGGCTCTCATAGATTCATAAGCAAATAAAATTATTCAGGTCACAAGTGATTTCAAATCCCACATAGTCCATGTGCATCTTCGACATGCTGAAACTTTTCTTTTATTTATTCATCATGAAAGAAAATCTACTAGACATATATCATGTATACCTGAATATCTAATTGAGAGATATATATGTTGAAAAAAAATTAAATAGAAAAATGTTAAAATTCAAACAATATTTGAAAATATTTAAAGAGGCCGAAATGACCTGGTATATTGGGGCTGAATTGACCTGAGGCTGTAATGACTGGGGCCAAAATGACTTGGGGCCAAAGTGACTGGAATTCGTGAGAATTGTATCCAAACTGTCCTCCAACAATTTGACCCAAACTGGATACTAATCTAACCCAAACCATCCTTTGGCAATTTGCCCCAAACTGTTCTCCAGAATAGGGACACATGATTCTTATTGATTTATTTATTGGGGTTTAATGACACTTCGGTAGCCAGGGTCACTTCATGTCGGACAGTTTTACAGGTGGGAAAAACCAGGGAGGACCACAGAGCAATTACAAACATCTAACGTACAAACAGCACACATGCTGGGTTAGCATTGGTTGAAGACAAGTGTACGATTGACATGCAGTATGCCTTGGTACGCAATGGCACTACGTGGGCAGTGGGAATGAAGTGTATTGCCCAAGGAAACAAAGTGGTTGCCACAGGTGGTATTTGATAGAGGACCCTTTGACTTGCAGCCTTCACCTCTAAGTACTGAGCCCTTTAACCTTCAAAACTGTATAGTACCAGCTAAAACATTTTGTAGAATGACCACATGAAAATTTCACAAGTACATAGTTTCATTATTAGTTTGTGATATTTGTTTTTGCTGAACAGTGGAACCCTGTTAATTGAAGAGCCACTTTGCCAATAACATTATTCAATTAGCAGGAGTATTCAATTAACAGGGATTGTGTCACTTTCCTGTATTCCAGAGATAAACTTAGCATTTATTCTATTATATTTTGTTTGACAGAGCTCCATGAGCTCAAACAAGATATAATATATTAAATGCCTGTATTGAATGTACTGAGGCCAAATTGGTCTATAACCAAAGGAAAACTGGGAAGAGTCAGGGCAATTTCTCAACATGTTACAAGATTTTTTATTCAATTAACAGGAGATTACTCTATAACCTACAGTTAAAACTAGAAGTCCTGTCATGAAATGCGCACAGATAGCACGTTGATATGCGTGTTAATGTGCGCGTCATGGCCCAAGTAAATCTATCAAATTCTGTACATATGGCCTGCACACAAGCAATGTTTCAGCCAATGGACCTCTGGGTAACCTGGAGGTCCATTGGCAGAAACATTGCATGTGTTTACTATGAGTAACCAGGAGAACCTGCCGTGCTTTGGATGCCATTCAATATGGCAATTGCGCGCAATTCCAATGCGCAATTCAGCCTAGATAAGCGCACTATTCGTGACAGGACTTCTAGTTTTAACTGTATATTCGATTACCAGGTCAAATTTGTACTGGAGGTAAATGGTAAATTATATTCTATTAACAGGGATACAGTTAAAACTAGAAGTCCTAACATGAAATGCGCACAAATAGCACGTCGATTTGAGCGTTAATCTACGCGTTATGACCATAGTAAGGCTATCATATTCTGTACATATGGCCTGTGCACAAGCAATGTTTCAGCCAATGGACCTCCGGGTAACCCGTAGAGCTGTAGGTTTTTAAATTTTTTGTTCGGTTTCGGTTTCGGTTTTTCAGGTGGAGTAAAACCTCGGTTCGGTTTGGTTTTCGGTTTGTTCATGAGGCCAAATAAAATTCAATAAAACTGATTCTTATGTCCGGAGTCATACCTGAATGGCATTGAAATTGAGTGAAACTCAATGAATGCCCGAAATAAGCTATAATACACGAAGAATCAGGAGGGCCAATATAATAATTACCTAAATATACCGAACTTTTATTGTGCTTGGCCATTTTTCGAGGTCTGACACCTACACGCAACTTGGGGAAAGCTGCAAACACAACTAAACTGAAATGTCGGAAATTCACAGAATGTAGCCTTCCCAGAGTAGTGAGAGTACCCAGACACTGCCATTGGCAGTGTCTGGGTACTCTCACTACTCTGGGATGGCTACATTCTGTGAATTTCTGCAGCAAGAGAGTATTCAATAAAAAACGAAAAACCTTAGATTACGGGATGTCGACGGTTTCGGTTTTGGTTTTTACAGAAAACTAAAAACCTCGGTTCGGTTTCGGTTAACCTACACCTCTAGTAACCCGGAGGTCCATTGGCAGAAACATTGCCTGTGTTTACTATGAGTAATGAGGAGAACTGCCATGCTTTGGATGCCATTCGATATGGCAATTGCGCACAATTCCTATGCGCAATTAAGCCTAGATAAGCGCACAATTCGGGACAGGACTTCTAGTTTCAACTGTATACAATTAAGATATATCCAATTAAGTGGGCACAACTGTATAACCCCCCACCCCCCCACACACACCCCAATCAAAACCATCATTCAAAGGTCTTGGATTCAGCAAATTTGATTTCTTTATTTATTGGGTTTAACAACAATTTTTACAGCCAGGGCCACCCAACAGTTTTACTGGGGGAGGAACTCAGCCAGAGCACCCAGAGAGAACTACCAAGCAACAATGACAAACAACTGTCAGCTTCTCAACATTGTAACTCCAAGCAAGCAGGGTTAGCATTGGTTGAAGACAAGTGCACCATCGATGTGCAGTACGCCTTATTTCAGTTACCGCAATTGGGATTCAAGCGGAGAACCTCTCACAGCTTGTTTTGGGAAGTTTTTTTTTGTTCTAGCTTCATTAAGGTTTGTTTCATATCGCACTTGTAATTTTGTCATAATTAGTAATCATAAATCCTTAACATAAAACAATAGAAAAAATGATTAGAATATTTAAAAAAAAAAAATTCTGTGAGGATTTGACCTCAAGAGGTGATGACATTCGACCACGACTGAGACCGAATATTCTAAGAAAAAGTATGAGGGCTGAATCATCCTGTGACTGAATATTCATGAACCCCTTTTTTCAAACTAAATTGCCCTTTACTTATAAAGCACCATAACTAAGGCAAAAACAATACTATGAAATTTCCAAGTTTGAAATTCTATAAATTCCAAATAAATTTACACAAATTATATAGCAAAATGAAGGATGTGGTGTATAGTATGTGTGCATCTCACACACTGACACACAGTCGCCATCAGACATCAGCGGATCCTGAAAGTGTGCTATCGGTACCATATTTGTACCATAATTGATAATAATAAAATAATATTTCATAACAACAACAAACACAGGAGTTCAAAATGCAGCCTCAAGGCAGCATGGTGGTGAATGCCAACACAGCCCCATTGTCCTTGAAAGGAGGAGTCCTTTACAAATAGGTTTTTGTTTTGTGATACTCTGGATACTCTCCATTTTTAGCTCAACTTTGACAAAGTCAAATTTAAGGTTATGTCATGGCCCATTGTCCATCTGTTCAGTAACAGCAATTCAATACGGCTCGGGCTAGAGGCTGTATTTATGAACCGATCTTTACGAAACTTCTTGAGTACCTTTGTTATCACGTGGGACGAGAACGAGTGTTTTTGGGTGCGGTCCAAAATTCAATATGGCCTCCAGCAGCCATTTTGTACAGAAATTAGTGCAATCAGCGTTTTTGTACAGAACTTCTGTATGAAAGGTCTGATTTAAATAAATTTTTGTATGAATGTTTAGTAACATGGAGTACATCACATATAATACAGGTTTTTTTCTCGTTGTGAAATTATGCAAATTATATGAACTTTAATTTATTCACTGCTACTTACATGTATACCCAGTAAGTGCACATGTCAATACGGCTCGGGCTAGGCTGTACAGTATTTATGAACTGATCTTCATGAAACTTCTTGGGTACCTTTGTTATCACCTTGGGATGAGAATGAGTGTTTTTGGGTGCAGTCCAAAATTCAAGATGGCTACCAGTGGCTATTTTGTACTGAAATTAGGTACATGTACAATCAGTTTTTTGTACAGAACTTCTATACAACTTGGGCTAGAGGCCGTATTTATGAACCGATCTTTACGAAATTTCTTGAGTACCTTTGTTATCACCATGATGTTAGAATGAGTGTTTTTGGGGTGGGGGGGGGGGGTAGTCCAAAATTCTAGATGGCCACCGGCAGCTATTTTGTACTGAAATTACTGCAATCAGTTTTTTGTACGGAACTTCTGTATGAAAGTTCTGATTTGAATAAATTTTTGTATGATTGTTTAGTAACATGGAATACATCACATAAAATACAGGTTTTTTTCTTGTACAGAAATTATGCAAATTAGATGAACTTTGATTTATTCAGTGCTACTTATACACAGTAAGTACACATGTCAATACGGATTGGGCTGGGGGCTGTATTTATGAACGGATCTTCACCAAGCTTCTTGCATACATTTGTTATCACCTAGGGACGACAACGAGTATTTTGGGGTGTGATCCAAAATTCAAGATGGCTGCCAGTGGCCATTTTGTACCAAAATTAGGTCCAATCAGTTTTTTGTACACAACTTCTATACGGCTCAGGCTAGTGGCCGTATTTATGAACCGATCTTTACGAAACGTCTTGGATACTTTTGTTATCACCGTGGGATGAGAGCGAGTGTTTTGGGTGCAGTTCGAAATTCAAGATGGCCACTAGCAGCCAATTTGTACTAAAATTAGTGCGATCAGTTTTTTGTACAGAACTTCTGTATGAAAGTTCTGATTTTGAATAAATTTTTGTATGAATGTTTAGTAACATGGAATACAGTTAAAACTAAAAGTCCTGTCCTGAAATGTGCACAAATAGCACGTCGATATGCGTGTTAATCTACGCGATATGACCATAGCAAGGCAATCAAATTCTGTAAATATGGCCTGTGCACAAGCAATGTTTCAGCCAATGGATCTCCGGGTAACCTGGAGGTCCATTGGCAGAAACATTGCCCGTGTTTGCTATAAGTAACCAGGAGAACTTGCCGTGCTTTGGATGCCATTCGATATGACAATTGCGCGCAATTCATACGCGCAATTAAGCCTAAATAAGCGCACAGTTCATGACAGGACTTCTAGTTTTAACTGTACATCACAAAAAATACTGTATAATACAGGTTTTTCTCTCTTGCAGAAATTATGCAAATTAGATGACCTTTAATTTATCAGTGCTACTTATACACTGTAAGTGCACATGTCAATACGCTAAGTCTGGAGGCTGTATTTATGAACCGATCTTCATGAAACTTCTTGGGTACCTTTGTTATCACCTTGGGATGAGAATGAGTGTTTTTTGGGTGTGGCGGCCCGATTTTAAAGATGGCTGCCAGCTTTCACACTGTTGCTTACTGAGGTGAAGTCACTTTACCATTACCAAGCTACCTACTAAATACCAAAGGGAAGATTTTTCAGCGCACTCTTATTACTTCAGCACCCATAATTCTCAAATATGGCATTAAAACCAATCACATACTAGTACTGCTTAAATCTATTTACATAATCAGAATACACCATCAGGGGTGCATTAGCTCAGTAGGTAGAGGTGCAGACTGCAAGCTGAGAGATCCTCGGTTCGAATCCCACCTGCAGCAACAGCTTTGTGTCCGTGGGCAAGACACTTCACCCCCACTACCCATGTGGGGGCAAGGTATGCTGTGTACTAAGGCGTACTGCATGTTCTTGGTGCACCTGTCTTCGAACAAGGCTAACCGTGCTTGTGTAGTATGTTGGGGAGCTTACAGTTGCTTGCCATTGCTCAGTGGTTCTCCTGGGTACTCTAGTTTCCTCCATCCATAAAACTGCCATGGTCACAATAAGCTGTTGTGCAGATAAATGTGACCTTAAACACCAATAAATAAATAATAAAAAAGAACACACCACCTCATACCCGTTTCTCTCCTGTTTTCCTTCACCTTGGTATCCCTCGGTTGCCTCGGTGTTTAGTATGCCCGCCAGAAAAGGAGTGATTTCTTTCTCTAAAAGAGCAAAACAAGAAACGGTAATTTTTAACAGGTAGTTACGAAATAATTTTCATGAAGCGCACAATTTCATGTTAGTTAATAGCTGAAAAAAATGCAGGGTGATATTTGCAAATCTTATTTTATTACTGGCACCAGGTACTGGTAATGAAAATTGTTGTTTGTCATCAATACTTGATCAAATTTCTGACAAAGCTCATTGTACTGTTCCAATATGTTAGCTACTGCACATAAGCACACAATTTGATGTTAGTTTACCATTATACTGGTGCTAAGCCAGGATATCTAAGTTACATGTAGGGGCAAGAGTAATACATGTATCTAGTGGGAGTCATAAAGAATATGATGCACAGAATCACCTGAGCCACATAGCAGCGAGATATGGGTGAGGACAAGAGGGTGTGTGACCCTCTCATCAGTGGAGGGGTCTGGTCCCCCCCCCCCCACCCCCCCCCCCCAAAAAAAAAAAATTGAAATTCAAGACAGTAAAACACAATTACCTTGACTCTGTGCTGCTGTGTACTGGTCACTTTCTGTGGGTGGGCAATATTTCTGCGGATGCAATGATATTAGTTTTCAAACATTGTTTACAGCAATAATCATCAAAAATTTAATTAATGAACCACAGGATACAATTCGGTGCTTCATTAATTAAAATTTTGTTGATGATGATTTTTTATTACCGGGAAAAAACATGCATGGACATCATGCACTGCCCATGCAAGGATTATGACCAGCAACTGTACTGTATGTCTGTGTCACTGCTATGAGCAGGGACTAATCTGAATGGGTGGGTGTGTTTACAAATATTCATATTTTTTAACACCTGATAACAAAGTAATATAAGTTTATAAACAACCACACAATTGACTTTTTAATTACAATGCTCCTAATTCCTATTAAACATATATGAATGTTTATTAATTTTGTGGAATTTTTACACTGTGTATGAAGCTTATTTGGGCCTGTATGTTTGTTAAAATTGCCCTTCCACTACGGAGGACTTTTTGAAATCAGTCTACACTGGATTGTGTGGTATTCCTTTGTGTAAGACAGTGTATTCATTATAATAATATTCATGCATAAGTTCATGTTCTTGGTTTGTTTTAGGCCTCATAATCTACAGAATAGCTTGGATGGAGGTGTATTCCATCACTTGAGTGCAAGAAGGCTTTGCAATGCTACATGTATAGCATAAACCTTGTTGCACTCCAGGGACAAATTTATCAATTAGCTCACTTCGACAAAGTCAAGCAGGGCTTATCTAATCACGCTCCATCCATTGTCCATCCATCTGTCATCCATCAACACCATGTTTTGGTCAATTCAAGTTACAGTTTGTGTGAGTAATGGTACCAAATGGGTATAACATTTTTGTTTAACTCAACATGCCCAGCCCCATAGGGAGAGGGTGGGGTAAAATGCTCCCAAAATATTTTAAAAATCTTATGAACCAGTGGGTACAGTGACTTTATATTCGTTATGGAACTACCTTTTGAGGTGTAGAATCACGCTTGTTCAAACGTACTTTGTGAAGCAATATTTGGCTTTGTAATGGCAGTGGTTAGATTTTTGGTACCACCCAAAATTTCTATTTTCCGAACCGATGGTCCGATTTGAATGAAATTCAGTATCGTGGTAATATTGGGTCATAAGTACTTACCTCATGCAAAAAAACCCTGCATCCCCATGGGAACCCCAGGAACAAAAAATAGAAATGTTTTCAAACTCCCATGTTTCCCAAACCACTTGGAACAGAGAACTGTTATGTGGTATGAAGCATCCTTAGAACCAGTAGAATTGAATGGTAAAAAAAAATGCCCTCTGTTGTTGTTAGAGAGTTCTGCAGAGGGCATCAGAATAATGTTGGTGCAGCATTTTTGCAAACATTTTAGAAAATCTTTTCTCAAGAACCAATGTTCAGAATCTTTTGATATTTGGTATACATCATCCATAGAGGGGTCAGATACAAGTTTGTTAAAATGAAGCCCATTTGTTCATATTTGGACTCAATGCAGGAGCCCAAATTTTATGGGGAATTTTCTTTAAAAATCTTCTTCAGAACCACAAGTCAGAATTTTTTAATGTTTGGTACCCTCATTGTTATGATGGTCAGATTCAAGATTGTTCAAACCAAGTCCCTATGTTATTATTTGGGCTTCCTTTGGTAGCCCAAATTTAACTTAGGGCTGTATGGGGAAGTTTTTTTTTAAAATCTTCTTCTTCAGATCCACCAGTCAGAATGCTTTCATATTTGGTTTACAACATCTCTAAGGGGGGAGGGTGGGGTGGGGGTGAGATTCAAGTTTGTTCAAATCGGGTCTGTAGGTTAAAGTTTGGGCTCACTATGGTAGCCCAAATTTTAACTTTGTGCAATATGAGGAAATTTCTTTAAAATTTTGTTCTTCAGATCCACCAGTCAGAATGCTTTCATATTTGGTATACAGCATCTCTAAGGAGATCAGATTCAACTTTGTTCAAATCGAGTGCCTGGGTTGATATTTAAGCTCCCTATGGGAGCCGGAATTGGCCAAGTAGCTGAAGAATTAGACATTTTTTATTCAGTACCCTCAAGAGGTGAAGAGTAATCTATATAGGTTGTATCAAGGTGCTTGAGAGGGGAGCTCCACATTTTACATCATAATCAACTAAAGAAAAGGCATGATGCTTGGACTGTTTTTGTCACTCCTGAGGGGCTCAAAGATTTGCAGTGTATCCTATGGAGATGGATTGCTTAATGTAGATTCATTCTTGGACTCTTATATCGTGTTCTGTTCTCTGTTTATATCGTGTTCTGTTCAAGGTGAGTGCTTCAGGCCCTGTGGGGCCTCTTGTTTATTTATTTATTTATTGGGTTTTAACAACACTTTCGAAAGCCAGCAGCTACAAGTTTCTTCTCTCCTTGAATCAAGCTTCTCGCCCAACTGCAGCACTCATGGTCCACTGAGTTTTTAGCTCACCTGACTTTCAGTCAGGGTGAGGTGTAGTGATCACTTGCCGTCTGTCGTCCGTGAACATGGTGTTTGCGTCTTCTCCAAAACTGCTGAACTGATTAATCATTTAAGTGAAATGTGAGATGCTTGTTTGTTATGACATTGCATTTTGATTTTGCTTAAATCAAGTTGCCCTGCCCCCAGTAGGGCCATGCCCCAAAATTTTGCCTAAATCTTAAAAAAATCTTCTCGCGAACCAGGAGTAGCAGAGATTCGATATGTGGTGTGCTGCTTCCTTTTGAGGTGTAGACTCAGTTTTGTTCAAGAGAAGTTTGTGGGTCTTTATTTGCCTTCATTATTGGAGGGCATGTATTTTTGCCCCGCCCAAAATTTCTGTTTTTCGAACAAAGAGGCTGATTTGAACCAAATTTAATTTTTGGTTTTATTTTATCATAAGTAATTAATTTATGCCCCAAAATATTTTCCCATCCCCCCATGGGAACCGCAGGAGCTAAAAATAGAACAAAATTCAAAACGCACATATCTCCAAAACTACATGGCACTGAGAATTCTTATTTGGTGTGAAGCTTCCTTGGGACCAACAGAATGGAATGGTCTAAGCAAATTTCTGTCAGGTCAATCATGGGGTACTTTTTCGTGACTTTGAAAAAATGCTTAGTCAGCGTTCTGTAACACTGTGGGTAATGAAGAAAGCATTTAAGACTCTTCTTCACCCAATTCACTCCTCCAAAACCTTTCAGATTTCACATATACCATCTCTGCAAGATTTTTTTACACGTTTATTGAAATCAAATCCCTGGGTCCATATTTGGCCTCTATGGGAGTCCAAATGTAGAAATTAGTGCAGTATGAGGAATATTCTTTAAAAATCTTTTTCTTCAGACCCACCAATCAGAATCTTTTGATATTTGCTATGCACCATCATTAGGCGAGTGAGATTTAAGTTTCTTCAAGCCAAGCCTATATTTTGGCTCACCAGGGTTTTGCAAATTGCGAGAACGGTGATTTCATTCCTCTGATGTTCTTGCAAATGCTTGTTAAGAAGATCCATATTTACCATCCCCCAAAATTATAAGCATTTTTTCATCAGATAAAATTTAATAAAATTAAATTAATTTTAGAGCTGAAACGATTAAAGGGTTTTCGTGATTGATTAATCGCATGAGTTAACCTTGGTTAACCGATTAATCACTTGCCCCAATAGGTAGCTGAATAATTGCTGTACCGTTGACCATTTATATAATTAAAACATTACTCAGCATAATGGACAAAACTGGGCAGTGCCATATACAAACATGTCCATTCAAATTTTATTATATTTTCAATTTTTGTCTCAAAACATAGCTTATGACCCCTCATTGGAACAAGCTCATTGAGCTTGTTCCAATAGGGGGGGGGGGGGGGCTTAAGCTATGTTTTTGAGACAAACATTGAAAATCTTTAGAATTTCTTGTGCAAGTATCGTCTGCTACCTGCATTTGGTGAAGGGTTGAGAATGACCGTTTTCAGCTACTGATACAGTATAATGATCATGCAAGTGAACAAGTATTTTGGCACGTAACTGGCATGCATTTCTCTGTCTCATGCAATTGATGTGAGCCAGTGTGACAATGTTTGCCTGTTTTGGAGCAAGTTTGTTCCATAGTTAACCCATACAGGGTATTTTTTGTTTTTAAAAATTTGATTAACAGTTTCCATCTTGGTTTCAAAAAGTGATGATAAATAGTGAATATAAGCTTACCCAATATGAAAGAAAAATGGTTAGCAGTTGGACATTTTTGTATAGTATTTTGCGATGTGAATCCAGCCATCAAATACCCTGCCATATAGTACCGTACTTCAAAAGTAACGGTTAACCGATCAATTACTTTTTTTTATCAATCAAGATATTGATCATTGGTTAATCGATTAATCGGTGTGAGCCAGTGTGAGATTCAAGTTTGTTTACGCCAAGTCCCTGGGTTCATATTTGGGCTCACTGTGGGAGATTCAAGTTTGTTTACGCCAAGTCCCTGGGTTCATATTTGGGCTCACTGTGGGAGCCTGAATTATAACTTAGTTCAAAATGAGGAATATTCTTCAAAAGTATTCTTCACATTCAGCAGTCAGAATGTTTTGATATATACAGTATCCTTAGGGAGGTGAGATATAAGTTTGTTAAAGCCAAGTCCCTGGGTTTATATATGGTCTTCCTGTAGGAGCCCGAATTGTACCAAAATTTCTATTTTCCAAATTGAGAGGCTGATTTGAAGCAAATTTGATATGATGGGCTTATTGGGTCGTAAGTACCTAATTTATGCCAAAACATTTTCCTGTGGCCCTGTGGGAACTGCAGGATCTAAATATAGAAAAAATTTAAAATGCCCATATCTTCAAAACTACATGGGACTGAGAATTTTTATTTTGTGTGACGCTTCCTTACGACCAGCAGAAAAGAATGGTAAAAAAAAAATTGCCATCAGTTTTATCGTAGGGAAGTTTTCCAGGACTTATGCGGAGTCATCATTTTAGTAATGGGAAAAACATTAAAGAATATTCTTCTCCCATACCACTGCTCCAAAGGCTTTCATATTTTGCATATAACATCTTTGGAAGATTTATTCACATGTTTGTTGAAATCAAATCCCTGGGTCCATATTTGGACTCTCTATGGTTAGATTAGTGCAATATGAGGAATATTTTTTAAAAATCTTCTTCTGATCCACTCTTCAGAGTATTTTGATATTTGGGATGCTGCATCCTTAGAGGGGTGAGATTCAAGTTTGTTTGAGCCAAGTCCCCGGGTTCATATTTTAATAAGAGGAATATTCTTTAAAATCCAGTAGTCAGAATCTTTTGATATTAGTATATAGAAGCATCCTGAGGGATGTGAGATTCAAATTTGTTCAAGCCAAGTCCATGGGTTCATATTTGGGCTCTCTGTGGGAGCCTGCATTATAACTTAGTTCAATATGAGGAATATTCTTTAAAAATCCTTTTTTTTGAGATCCACCGGTCAGCGTCTTTGGATATTTTGTATAAGCTTTTCTTATGAGGGGCAGATGCAACTAAATGTTCAAATAAATTCCCTGGGTTGATATTTAGGCTACCATGTCAGGTGAATGCCATCAGGCCCTCTGGGGGCTCTTGTTTGTTTTCTGTTTGACAACATTGCCCTGGCTCTTCTATCTATATTTTTCATTTTAAGTTAGTCACTACTTTTATTTAGGCTTCCCAAATTTGTTACTGCATGTCTGTCTGTCTGTCCTTCGAATGAAATGTTTCTTTGCTTTTCATTTGCCTGGGTCAACATTTTAAATAATTTGCAGCTATCTTTCACACTCCAACCTCCCCCCCCCCCCCCCCACCCCCACACACAAACACACACATACAAAAATCTGGGCTGGCAAGTATTGAGTATTTTATCAAAAAAGTGGTACTCGAGTACTACGAGTACTGATTACTTTGGACCCAGCCTATCACAAGTATATAAACAAATACAGTACAGTGGCAGTGTACTGCTCACTTTCCATGGATGGGCAATATTTCCACGGATACAAATTCATACAATAATATTTGATGCCAAACACTAACTATAGGTATAATCATCAAAAATTTAAATAATGAAGCACCAGGTACAGTTAAAACTAGAAGTCCTGTCACGAATAGTGCTCTTATCTAGGCTTAATTGCGCATTGGAATTGCGCGCATTTGCCATATCCAATGGCATCCAAAGCACGGCAGGTTCTCTTGGTTACTCATAGCAAACACATGCAATGTTTCTGCCATTGGACCTCCGGGTTACCCGGAGGTCCATTGGCTGAATCATTGCTTGTGCACAGGCCATATGTACAGAATTTGATAGCTTTACTTGGGCCATAACGCGTACATTAACGCACATATCAACGTGCTATTTGTGCGCATCTCACGACAGGACTTCTAGTTTTAACTGTACAAACCAATGCTTCATCAATTAAAATTTTGTAGATGATGATTTTTATTGACTGGTAAATGCATGAGTGGACATCACTGCCCACGCGTGTATTACAATCCTTTTGACAGAATGCATGCCTGTGGGGATTAAAACCAAAATAGTGAAAGTGCACTTGTGGATATTTGCAGCACAAGCACAGCACTAATGAATCAATATTTGATGATTTTAGGAATTTTAACAGTGTCATGAGACACCACAGTAGCAGGTATTGGTCATTCTGTTGGAAAAAATCACGGTTCTATGACTCGAGGTGCCTTAACTGAGTAAACCTAGGCTTTTTCTTACAAAGATTGCAGAATATCAAACACAATGTGAAATGTGTTCAGAAGCAAAAATGTTTTTAAAAAATAATGGGAAATTCATGTCACCATCAATTTATTTATAAATTAATAAAGTTTTTTAGCTCACCTGAGCAAAGCTCAGTGGGAGCTTTACTGATCACATTCTGTCCGCCGTCCATCCGGCGTTAACTTTACATTATTCAAATGTTGGGTAAATGTTTATTACCTAATGCCAATTCAGATTTGTTCAAATGAAGTTGCCCCCTTCTCCTGGGTGGTGCCATGCCCCCAAGGGGCACCAAAATCTTCTCATCAACCAGCAGTAGCAGAGACTTGATATATGGTATGCAGCTTCCTTGTAAGGTGTAGACTTAGATTTCTTTAAGCGAAGTTTGATGGGCTATATTTGGCGTTGTTATGGGAGGGGCAAAATTTCTGGCCCCGCCCAAAATTTCTATTTTCAGAACCGAGAGGCTGATTTGAATCAAATTTTATGTGAGGGCTTATTGGGTCATAAGTACCTAATTTATGCCAAATTTTCTTTTTCTGTAGCCCCATGGAAACCACAGGAGCTAAAAATCGAAAAAAGTAAAACGCCATATCTCCTGGGTTTATATTTGGGCTCTATATAGGAGCCCGAATTGAAACTTAGTGCATTTCAGGCAAATTTCTTAAAAAATCTTCTTCACCAGATTCAGCTGGCAGAATCTTCTGATATTTGGTATGCAACATTGTGGGGTGGATCTGATTCAAGTTTGTTCAAATCGGCCCCCTGGATTTATATTTGGGCTCACTATAGAAGCATTTCAGGCAAATTTCTTTAAAAATATTCTTCTCCAGATCCAGCAGGCAGAATCTTTTGATATTTGGTATGCGACATTGTGGGGTGGATCTGATTCAAGTTTGTTCAAATCAGCCCCCTGGATTCATATTTGGGCTCACTATAGAAGCCCGAATTCGAACTTAGTGCATTTCAGGCAAATTTCTTAAAAAATCTTCTTCTCCAGATCCAGCAGGCAGAATATTTTGATATTTGACATGCAACATTGTGGGGTGGATCTGATTCAAGTTTGTTCAAATCAGCCCCCTGGGTTCATATTTGGGCTCAGTATAGGAGCCCAGATTTGAACTTAGTGCATTTCAGGCAAATTTCTTTGAAAATCTTCTTCTCAAGATCCAGCAGCAGAATCTTTTGACATTGGGTATGCAGCATGCTTAGAGGGTGAGATTCAAGTTGTTCAAGCCAAGTCCCTGGGTTCATATTTGGGCTCACTGTGGTAACGCGAATTATAACTTAGTTCAAAATGAGGAATTTTCTTTAAAAATCTTCTTCAGATCCAGCAGTCGGAAAGTTTCGATATTTGTTATGCAGCATCCTTAGGGGGGGTGAGATTCAAGTTTGTTCAAGCTATGTCCCTAGGTCCATATTTGGGCTCACTGTGGGAGCCCGAATGATAACTTACATGTAGTTCAAAATGAGGAATTTTCTTTAAAAATCTTCTTCAGATCCAGCAGTCAGAATGTTTTAATATTTGGTATGCAGCATTCTTAGGGGGGTGACATTCAAGTTTGTTCAAGCCATGTCCCTAGGTCCATATTTGTACTCACTGTGGGAGCTTGAATTGTAACTTGCATGTAGTTCGAAATGAGGAATTTTCTTAAAAAATCTTCTTCAGATCCAGCAGATGAATGCTTTTGATATTTTTTATGCAGCATCCTTAGGAGGCAAGATTCGAGTTTGTTCAAGTCATGTCCCTAGGTCCATGTTTGGGCTATCTGTGGGAGCTCGAATTGTAACTTAGTTCAAAATGAGGAATTTTCTTTAAAAATCTTCTTCTTCAGATCCGGCAGTTGGAATGTTTTGATATTTGGTGTGCGGCATCCTTAGGGGGGTGAGATTCAAGTTTGTTAAAGCCATGTCCCTAGGTCCATATTTGGGCTCACTGTGGGAGCTTGAATTGTAACTTAGTTCGAAATGAGGAATTTTTAAAAAAAATCTTCTTCAGGTCCAGCAGATGAATGCTTTTGATATTTTTTATGCAGCATCCTTAGGAGGCTAGATTCAAGTTTGTTCAAGCCATCTCCCCAGGTCCATGTTTGGGCTCACTGTGGGAGCTCGAATTGTAACTTAGTTCAAAATGAAGAATTTTCTTTAAAAATCTTCTTCTTCAGATCCAGCAGTTGAAATGTTTTGATATTTGGTGTGCGGCATCCTTAGGGGGTGGGGGGGGGGGGGGTGGAGATTCAAGTTTGTTAAAGCCAAGTCCCTGGGTTCATATGGTTCATATATGGGCTCGTGGGAGCCCAAATTATAATTCGGTTCAATATGAGGAATATTCTTTAAAAATCATTTTTTTTAGATCCACTTGTCAGAATCTTTGGATATTTGGTATAAGCTTTTCTTAGGAGGAGTAGATGCAACTTGTTGAAATCAATTCTCTGGGTTGATATTTAGGTTACCATGTACAGGTGGGCGCCCTCAGGCCCCCTGGGGTCTCTTGTTTTAGGAAAAAATGCATACTGAGAGCTTGGGGGCGGGGGGGGGGGGGGGTGTACATCCCGGGCTATAATTTACCTCATCACTAGGTAAAAGAATATTTGACATCATTTGTTGAGATAAAATGGCACTTTCTATTGATACTGGTGGATTATATAGCCTCAGCCAGGGCTTATAAGAATCTGAGAATCGATTCCCGTAGAGATCCGTGCAACAAAACCAGTGAGAAACCATGTAGCGTCTCGTAACATTGCTGCTCGGATCCACATGAAGAGAACTGAGTCAGTTTAACCCTTTACCTAACACAAAGGCAGCAAATTAACCAATACAACACTAACATGACCTGAAATATTGTGACACTGGCAATAAAATTTGTACAAATATGGCTGCAATTGGAACCGGCTCTCATCACTGGTTCTAGTAACATCCATAATTATTACGCTTGATGAATATTGTTTATTGTTAGGTCACCTGACTGTAAGTCAGGGGGCGCTTAAACGATGACTTTCTGTCTGTCCACCATCAGTCCATCCTGTGCGGTGTGAACTTTACATTACTAACCTCTCCTCATAAACAACTGAGCCGAATTGAACCAAATTTGATATTCATGTTCCTTATCATATATGAATTCCAGTTTGTTCAAATAACGTTGCCACACCAACAGGGGGGCTCAAGCATTTCTCTGATAGCATGCATAAATTGTTTTCCAAAATTGAAAAAAAATCTTCTCCAGAACCATGTATAAGAATCTTTTGATACTTGGTATACAGCGTCTCTAGGGGTGGGAGGGATAGGTTCAGGTTTGTTCAAATCAAGTCCCTGAGTTGATATTTGGGCTCCCCTTGGGCACCCAAATATCAACAGTGCAACATGAGGAAATTTCTTTGAAAACCTCTTTCAGATCCACCAGTCAGAATGCTTTCATATTTGGAATGCAACATTTCTAGTGGGGTGGGGGGCAGGGGGGTAGGGGGGAGGGTAGATTGAAGTTTGTTTGAATCGGGTCTCTGGGTTAATATTTGGTCTATCTATTGAAGCCCAAAGTTTAACTCAGTGCAGTATGAGGAAATTTCTTTAAAACTCGTTTTTTTCAGATCCACCAGTCAGAATCCTTTCGTATTTGGCTTACAGCATCTCTAAGGGGGTCAGATTCATGTTTGTTCAAGCCAAATCTATGGGTTAATATATGGGCTCATTATGGGAGTGCAAATTAACTCAAAGCAACATGAGAAAATTTCTTTAAAAATCTTTTTCTTCAGACCCACTAGTTTAATGCTTTAATATTTGGTGTACAACATCTCTGGGGAGGTCAGATGTAAATTTGTTCCAGTTTGGTTCCTGCCAGTCAGAACCCTTTCATATTTGGTATCGCAGGAGGTGGGGGGGGGGGGGGGGCGGGGGGGGGCAGATTTGAGTTTGTTCATTTCAGGTCTGTGGCTTAATATTTGGGCAGGGGTAGGTTAGGTTCGAGGTTGTTCATAAATGTTCAAATCCATTCCTTAGAGCTTTTCCATAAAATTTGCCTTTCAAAGTGCAGTGACACAACAACCCTTGGAAGTTTGGCAGTACTTGTCTACTGCTGTCAGAATTGGAAGCAATCAGGAAGACCTATGCTAATAATCATCTAACATGGACAATAGAATTATGAATAATTTCATAACATTATTCCTATGTAGTGTCCATGAACCTTGACTAACTGAATCTGACCCAAAATACTTCTCTGAACCGCCTCGTCAGGTGAGCGATTAAGGGCCCAGGGGGAGGGGGGGGGGGGGGGTAAAAATCAGTAGTTGGTGTTGTAAAAATTAAAAAAGCTGTATTGGGTAAAGGGTTAACATGTATTATCAGTATGCAACAGGGGTTCAATCATACTGACCTAATAGGATCCTGGCCCATAGCAGGTCTGAATTCTCGGAACGATTTCCGCAAGAATCCAAATGGATTCTCCCAAATTTAGAAGAACTATAAGACCTGCACAACCCCAATTTTGAAACAAAATTGACATATTGTTTCATGGTGGTGGGGCCCTATTTATCTTGCTGTATGATTAATTAAAACAGATTTTGTGAAAAGGTTTTGTGTGCTGATGCAGATTTTAGTTTTATTTTGGGATTTGGGTAGTTTCAAAGAAAGCTGTGAATTCTTATCCCTCCCAACTTATTGGGTAATAGAGTAGAAATTCTGTCGGAGGCAATAACAGTTTTTAAGCCTATTTGACACAGATTGGACAGTTCTCTTCAAAAGAACAAATTTCCCATGCTTTGCACTAGACAGAAGCCAAAAGTCGAATTCTATTGCAGAAATGACTCTTTCGTCACATGAAAGAGGTAACTGTATCTTTGGTAGGGTTGGGTTTGCTCATAGGTATAACTGTTGTAGATATTTTAATTAGATTTACATGCCTCGAAAAGTTGCGCTCGGAAATATGTAATTCCCAAAACTAAGCAGTCTTGGGGAAATATATTGTTTCAATAAACATTTGAAGAAGTCTACTGACATTACTTTTGAATGTTCCAGATGAATAAAGAGGATGATTTGAGGACTTTTAGAACCTAAAAATTTGTTTGACTATTGGTGTGTTTTGTTTGGGAATTCCCTGAGAAATATGAACATGTGACCAGCACTTCCCTTTCTGTTAGTTTTTCTTTTATTTGTTGCATGACCCCTGTTTAAAAATCATTAAAAGGTTGTCTGAAGGGCTATAGTTGACAAAAAATATTTGAATGCTAAATTTAAAATGATGCGACCATATTTTTTTTCGCCTGAACGTTATAATGGTCGCCTGTGGGAAAATATTTAGTACTGTGAAACGTATTCTTGTTTGGCTGAAATTAAACAATTGCAGGAATTCGACTGAATAAACCAAAATGTTTTTGGAGTAATGGTTGCGGAATGAAATATTTCAGTACGTTGGATACTTTGGGGTTCCTTCTTACGCCTTGCGTATTGTCATATTATCGGTATAAATTCCATCATTTGTTAGCAGCTTCAACACATGTTCGTATTTTCGAAGGCCATTAAATTCAGTGATATCTTATCTCCGAGGATGTTGGTAGCACATTTGCATAAACAGGTAATCAAATTTTCATCGGCAGCGCGAAGAACGGCATCGATTTCCACCTTGTCAGCATGCCGTAAAAATGGTAAAAGTACTTTATTCTGGTCAGTCATTGAATCTACAGTATCTCTCTGCTTTCTTGGACAGTGATCTCCATGCCTACGAGCACTGAATGATCGGTTAAACATCTTCGTACAATATCTGCAGTAGAGCCGATTGTGGCTCTTCTGGTGTCTTTTGGCATTATCCGATCTCGAAAATAACTTCGACCAGTATCTGCACCGAACAGATAACATGTCTTCACTCGACAACGGCAGGACACAAATGAGGTTTAAGCCGAGCTTGCACCCTTTTTTACCTTTCCCAACAGAAGAACCCGGATGTAAAGTTTCTGCAACTAGTATCCTATATAAAAGGTATCCTCCAATAATACAGTGTCAGGTATTCTCGAATACCGAGATGAGGCTAAGAGGGGTGGAAAATTAGACCCATTGAGGTATATTCCCATAGCCCTCATGGTCTCAAACGAAAGGAGGCTAAGAGGGATGGTAAATGAGGACTCATTTATGGCTTTTCTCATACCCCACATAGCCTCATACGACTAAAAAGGGGTGCCGAAGGCCATATGTTTTCCAAAAATGCAATTCCATGTGATGTGGCTGTTAAATGCCGAGATGAGAATAGTAAATTAGGCCTCATTGAGGGATTTTCTCAAGGTCCTCAGGACCTCAAAAGAAATGAGGCTAAGAGGGATAGTAAATGAGGCTCATGGAGGGCTTTCTCGTGGCCCTCGTGGTATCATACGAAAAAATAGGGATTCCATAGCCACATGCATTTTCCAAAAATGGAATTCTATGGGATATGGCTGTTAAATACCGAGATGAGGCTAAGAGGGATAGTAAATTATACCTCATTGAGGGATTTTTATGTGGCTCTCATGACCTCAAAAGAAATGAGCCTAAGAGGGATAGTAAATTAGGCCTCATTGAGGGCTTTCTCATGACCCTTATGGCCTCATACGACAAAAAAGGGATTACATAGCCACAGGATTCCATGGAATATGGCTGTTAAATACCGAGATGAGGCTAAGAGGGATAGTAAATTATACCTCATTGAGGGATTTTTTTCATGGCCCTCATGACCTCAATCGAAATAAGGTTAAGCGGGATAGTAAATTAGGCCTCATTCAGGGCTTTTCTCATAGACCTCATGGCCTCATGCGACTAAAAAGGGATTCCAAAACCAGAGACGTTTCTCAGAAAGGGATTCCATGGTGTGTGGCCATTGGATATAGAGGTGATGAGAATCGAATAGGACTCCATTGTAATAAGGGGAGATAACTCTGTAGGTTAAGTACGGGTTATGGGAAATCAGGCAATCTGATTGGTTAGTAAGCGTCAGGAAAGTGAAGTGATTTGGTGTTCTAGATAAATGAAACAACAAGAGTACTAGGAATAGGGTCAGAACTAACAAGAACAGACCAGAACAACTAGAGAGAGACCATTTCGAGGTCCTATGTTATGTGAAACTGGTGTTGGGATAATGTTTTTTGGGGTGAGCGGACATTTTAGGAGAGCTAAGAGCCGCCCCCTCGCACGCACGCACGCACGCACGCACGCACGCACGCACGCACGCACGCACGCACGCACGCACGCACGCACGCACGCACGCACGCACGCACGCACGCACGCACGCACGCACGCACGCACGCACGCACGCACGCAAGCACGCACGCACGCACGCACGCACGCACGCACGCACGCAAGCACGCACGCACGCACGCACGCACTGGCTCGGCTGCTGCTATATATATTATCTGTAGATAGGATTTATTTCTTCAATAAAAGTGAAAAAAAATTAGCCCCCACCCCACTGTATGCACTGCAATATGTATAATGTATAGAAAAGGGTTTATTTCTAAAATGAATGTGTACAATTACTCCTTAACCCTTTAACCAACGTAACGGCTAATACCCGCCAACGCTATTCTCAAAAATCGCCAATTAATTTTCATTATTTGACCCCAAAACATAGGTTATGATCCCTCTTTGGAACGAGTTCGTTACAATGAGGGGTCTTAACCTATGTTGTTAAGAAACAAAATGAAAAAAATTAGTTATTCGAGATTTTTCTTTGCAAGTGTCGTCTGCTTTCATGTTAGGTGAAGGGTTAAACAATAGGGATTCATATAGAGACTGGATTGTTTGGAAATCGCAAAGCGAATTTCCAGAAGTCATGCAGCGAAGCACAGCCGACGACATTTTGCGACCTACTCCGTCTGAGGTGCGATGGCATAGGTATTGTGATTATATTTCCAAAGTTTCGAACGAAAAATGTTAAAAACGGTTCTGTAAAGATAAATACAAAACGTAAGATTAGTCACCCGACTTTGTTTACGTCGTGCCGCCGTATTGACGAACGCATTCACATGGAGTGGCGTCCTCTGTTTATTACATGCCTGCATGACACAAAATCCACGTATTTAAAATTTAATACAAAACACTAAAATCTGACGGGGCACATGCACATGCGCGAAATGGAAAAATGATTTGCATTGGCGCAAATTGGGACAATTTATCAAAAGTCAAAATTTTATGAAATCTTAAAAGTTTTGCAAATAGCTCGAGATACTTTATTATAGCGTTCAACGGGATCTTTCCGATAATCTGCACGGTTTATGTTGGAAGTGTATTTTAATACTTCCTTTTCTATTTGATAACGATAATATTAAATTATTACGGATCCCCACTTCCGATTTATTGTTCACTGTGCAGTCTGTAGTCCACAACCAGATCTTTCTTCAAGCAAACAGTTAAGCATTCGGTGCTGAAAGGGTTGAAAATGGTTGATTTTCCTCGCTATAAGTATATGTTCATATATAATAAAAATGAGATATCTCTTTTCCAAATGAATTGAAAATTACTATTTGTTGTTTCTAAAACATAGATGTGAGCCTCTCTGTTGAAACAAACGATCCCATATTGGAACACGCTCCACGAGATCTGTATGTGTGTATGTACGATGGGGTTTGTCGTCGTGATTTTGTGAGAACTAAGGCAATAGTGTTGTGTTCGGGCCCCGCGAATCCCAAATTTCGCTTCGAATCTAATATTCGAAAACTTTCGAATCGAATAGAATTTCGAATATCGTAACTCTATAACTGTAAATAATTATGCCCATATCATGCCTGATGTAGTTCGCCACGAAATATTTGACTTCGGAGATGAACTCGAATTAAACAAGGTGGCGATATTACAAGAAACGTGCCTCAATTTCCTGTGCCAAACGTACAAGCGTGTAATTGTTGACATGAGTATTACTCTTGATTTCATTTGTATGATGGTATCCTGCTTGTCATTTCCGGTAAATGTCTGTTGAAACAAACGATTGTTACACAGCCCTGGTGTTCGTCTAAATTTTGGGACTCCGACGGCGTCTTCTAAAAGTGGCTCCTTTGTTATACAACAAGGGCAGCGTGTATGTGGCAATCCATGGTTACTTGAAATGGCAGCCACTACTGATTAATTGGGAAATCAACAAACACACTGGAACCCGTAGATACAGTTTCTTCTACTGTTTATTCATTCTAGCACAGTTCAATAAAATTCAAACAAGCGTTTGGAGCTGGAACAACACCATATGGACATCAGGTCCTCTTCCAGTGCGCCAGGTCTTTCAATATCTCGATACTCAATACCGCTACATAACCTAACAGTCCAATAGCCTAACAGCAACGCGACTTAACTATCAAATTATTAGTGGCTTTTTCACTCAAAGCCCATGCTATGTAGATCGAGTTCCTACAGTTAAAACTATAAGTCCTGTCATGAAATGCGCACAAATAGCACGTTGATATGCGCGTTAATGTGCGCGTTATGACCCAATTAAAGCTATCATATTCTGTACACATGGCCTGTGCGCAGGCAATGTTTCAGCCAATGGACCTCCGGGTAACCCGGAGGTCCATTGGCTGAAACATTGCATGTGTTTGCTATGAGTAACCAGGAGAACCTGCCGTGCTTTGGATGCCATTCGATATGGGAATTGCGCGCAATTCCAGCGCGCAATTAAGCCTAGATAAGCGCACTATTCTAGTTTTAACTGTATCTCTGTCGGTTGGTGGATCAGGCGGCGACTGACTATTGCCAGGCTCGGTAGTGGATTATATCTTTCACTTTCAGCTTTCTCAGTTCTCAGTTGTCTGTCAAGTGTGTCAATCCACAAGCTGGTCCCAAGTCAAGTTATCTCTGATATTGTTCAAGAGACTAATGATCCGGTAATAGGCTTGCAGATGTCTCCACACTTCAAGTCTACTTCAACAACCCGTTTATAGAGTTGCCATACTTAAAACTACAGGGTGTTGTCTCTGTTGAGTCTTGAAAACCTCTTATCGTCCAGTGATGGTCAGTAGGTTTAAAGTATTTTGTTTACTATTCACCCCACTTCGAGTACTTATCACGCAGTGAATTCTAAGTTCTAAAGTCAATTCTCAAGGGGTTTGTCAGATGAGTACGCTATTAAATTGTACTTAGGCACAGCAGTTCGAAAATAACAAGAGAGTTTCTGTTCAATAATTATAATATTTTAGATTTTAGAAATAACTGAGTCCTAACAGCTTTTAAGTGAATAAATTACTGTTTATCCACCCCCCCCCCCCTTTCTACTCCCATGGGAGGGTTATCCTATCCCACGACCCCGGGCCGTTTGGGTGCCCCTGGTGGCTATACTTGCTCTGTGTGTAAATTTGCTGGCATTGACAGCTTTATATTTGGCGATGTATAGCCTTTATTGCTGACTGTGACAAAACTATAACTTTTCGAAACGTGAAAACAGTACTCTAAGGTGTGTGGACCCCAATGAACATTTAAATGTGAAATAGTCTGTAAAAATAGTAATTAAATCAGATCTGGAAGCCATAATATGTATTGCCTTTTAGTCTCAAAGAACAAAATATTTTCCCATAGGCGAAAACAAGTATGGTTGCATCACTTTATTTTTTGGCATTCAAAAATCTTTGTCAAGTATAGCACTTCAGAATTTTGTTTTCTGACCTGAAAACATGGGGTTATGCAACAAATAAGAGAGAACAAATGTCAGGAAGGGAAGTACGGTCACATGCACATATTTTCCAGGAATTTCCCAGCAAAACACATCAATATTCAATTGTATTTTTAGATCCAAAAAGTCATCAAATCACCCTTTTTAGTTATCTGGAGTATTCAACAATCAATTCAGTAGAATGTTTCAAACGTTTTCTTAAGCAATATATTTTGCAAAGGAATAACCTGAGTTTCTACGAGTTGGTCCAATCCATTATTACATAAATGTGTTGAACCGCTGTGACCATCTTGTTTCAGTCATGTAATTCTCTTTATATAATGAAAGATGCTTGTTGTTTGAACCTTTGTGGCCGTGTTGTTCTTTATAGGAGGCCGAATCTTCGAAGTCCGAATCTTCACCAGCCCAAGCCAAGTGGTGATTCTCGTTACATATCAGCAAAATAATGAAATCATCATCCAGTTGTGCGAAAGCATTCAAAGTTATACATAGTAAGAATATTATTAAGAATCTGTACCGTAAAAATATTTACTAACTATTTACTCGAAAACGCCCAAAGGAGCTTTGCAGTAAACAAATGCAAATTTATTTATTGCGATTTAACAACACTGCCGATAGCCAAGGTCACCTCGTGTCGGAAGTTTAACGGGTGTGGAAAGCCGGAGTACCCGGAGAGAAGCACCGAACAAAGGCAAACAACTGTCAGATTCCCCATACTTCTAACTCCACATAAGCAGGACTGAAGACGGTTGCTCCATCGACGTGTAGAATGCCTCAGTACACAGCACCAATGTGCCGTTATGTGGGTAATCGGGATGAAGTGCCTTGCCCAATGACACAACGCAGTTAACCCTGACGGGAATCGAACCGTGGTCCTTTCAGTTTGAAGTTCAATGCCGTAACCACGAACAAATCCGAACTATTTTACATTCACATTGCGACTGGTGGAATATTTTGAAACGTTCGATTTGTAATAAATTGAATTTCAGTTTCCTTTGGAATGCTAAAACAAACTAGAAATGAAATGTTTTCTCCGAAGTCAATGTGCAAATGTTATTTAGAGGCCGGTTCCGGGGCGTTCTGGTGTTTATGAGAAAAACAAACAATAAATACCAGAATTCTTCCATAAGAAGTTGGTCAGACGCAGAGGAGTTTCACTAGTTTGAAAACGAATTCAATTATTTTCTGGTTGCAAAGCCTAAATCATCCAGGAAATAAAACTTGTCCTACCAAAGCACTGCGCAAGTGTAATTTAGAAGGAGTTTTAGGGGGTTTTGACCGTTCTGTCTTGTTCTGGTATTTAGGATAACCCGTCGGATCACAAAAGTGGCTGGTCACTAACTCGGCCAGTCTTAAACTGACATTGTTTAATGTGTCACTCGTGAAAAAAATGTTCAGAAACTGGAGCCAGTGAACCTGTGAAGGTAAAATCAAGGAAATAAAGGAATTTCGCTGTTCGCGTGCATGTCTGTTTCTGGGGAACTTTATGATTATAGGCTGCGTATTCCATTGCTCGTGCAGTTTGTAAACAATAATTTCCCCCAGATACGTCAACATAACTGTAATTTGAATTCGCCGGAACGCTCGCTATTGCTAAGGAAATCACGCTTAATTCGCCACAAAAGAAAAAGGCACACCAAACGTGCCAATAAACCACTTGTTTTATTTTTTTTTTCTTTGTCGACAGCTTGTAAATTGTACGTTCTCAATTAAAGTTGAAAAGTATAATTAACCTGGGCTTTAATCTGACCAAATCGGTAACGGATGACATTAGCACTGCGAAGTTTCAAATAATACTAAACTCAATAACAACTACCTTACTCCGAAAGTCGCTTTATTATTTAATTAGTTATCATGGTTTCCAGCATTCTGCGATGATATATTTTATATAATTTATTTTGATAAGTCACAGATAATCAAATGTCCATTATAGTGATTCCGGATTATGTATCTGCTGGATAGTCATACCGCCATGGGACACTCCAAACTCTGTTCCCTGACCTACAGAAAAATTATACACAGATATTTCTCTAGATCCAGCTCAGACTCTCTTGTGGTTAGCAGATCTTATATGTGTCCAAATTTTATGTTGCACAATGAACATGTTAGGGGGGATTCGTGGAGATGAATAGATAACAAAGCTTAGAAAAATCGCTGATATTTTCTTTCTCAAAATGAAGACTGAAGCTGCATCCTATTAGCAAATTCCCTGTTGAGGTTCTGATATAACCAAGAACGTCTCAGAATTCGACGATAAAATGACTGAATGTGTGTTGATTTCTTGAGCTATGTGGGGGTCGGTTAATGGCAAGGACGCGATCAGATTGCAAACCAATAGACTGGATAGTGATGGTGCATCCAAATGTAGACGCAGTCTGATATGCTGTTCGCTTAACCTTTACTACGCTGACCACCATCTCGCTATCACTTCATACGTTGGGAATAACATTTTCACCGTTGGCACAACACTCCCGACAGTCATTGTGTCTTCAAGAGTTAGGAAAACTGTGGATAAACTTATTTCTGTTCATTGCTGTTCTTACAGTGACATTTATAATTAGGAGTTGAGATAGATGTACATAAAATGTAGATTCTTCACATAAAGTCAAGTCAATTCTCGAGCAAGAAGAAGTATACAATTCCAAGGGAGGTTTTGGTGTTGACGCTTTGACCAGCAGCCGAAATTAGGATTAGAAATACCAACTTTCAAAATGCTATTTCACCAAATATGCAATTCTTTTCACACCCAACCAAATACGATCGTAAATTGAAAGTTTGTTTTCTCAAATTTATTTCAATTTGCTACTGTTTATTTTAATCAGTATCCGTCTGAGAATTATATTCTTGTCACAAATTCCAACAGCTCAGTCACAGAACTAATTGCGTTTTTAACCTCCACACTTTGAATGAACATAATTATCCCTTTACCCAACACGAAAGATCGACAACAATTGCAAAATAATTCTTGAATAAATAAGTGGGTTCATTTTTGCGTCAAAAACATAACTTATGAATCCTCATTGGAATGCGCTCAGCGACCTCGCACCAATGAGGTATCATAAGCTAGTTTTTCAGACAAAAAAATGAAAAAAATGAAAATTGCATGGTTATTTTTGTTAATACCGCCGGCTAGTTTTCCTCGTTACGTGGATAAAGGGTTAATATCCTGTGATTTATCAACTAACATCACTATTTTATATCGCTTTCAATAACTCGTCGGAATCCCTAATTCAAATATTTCGATTACCTTGGAAGCCAATTTATTTAATGGGTCCCTAGGGGGGTTTGACCATCCCCTAAAAGGCGGATCCTCAGCTGGCGGATAGAGGACGGCCTGCTCAATTGGGCAGGTTTGCTGGTTTATAATTAGCACGTCAGCTCAATTGAGCTGGTTCGCTGCGAAATATACGAATACGCAGCCCCGGACCAAAATGGTTAACCCTGCTAGTACCATCTTGCAGGCATCTTGTTCTCCCGTGAGGTGCGGTCTGAAGGCCCCGGAGGAAGGAATCCTGACAGTTGAGAACAGACTGGGTCCCGGTTAGGACAAATTTCCAGGATGGAGATCAGGTCGTAAACACTGCTTTGACCCTGGTCTCCATCGTGGAGGTACCTGTTCAATACACTGTTTTGGCCCCAACGTCGGGAGTAGAAGGATGGTCGGATGGCCCGTTCTGGCCAATCGGGAGCCCCCACCCCAAAAGTACCGGGTGTCACGTCGGGGGGCATTTGGTGGTCATTCAATCAGTCATTTTTTTAATCACATATCATAATTGCCATTGTGTACTGTTTTTAAACACATTGTACCAAATACTTACTGCACTACTTTTTGTTTCAGTTCTACGTGGCAACTTTAATTACAATGTTTTATAAAGTGATTGGTTGGATGATCGCCATCTGAAGACATGGCACTTCCACACACGGGCCAATCAGCCAGTGACATACTTCGGTATCAACACTGGCTGAGTATATTGCTTCATACCAGGTACGTGGAAATGCTGGCAACTCGGTGGGTTCACTGCGTAGCAGTAACCCTACCCCTTGTTGGACTCCGCGGTGGGTGGGAGCCGGAGCAATGAACGATTAAAATTTACAATAACATGGCAGCTCAACCAACAAAACTAAAAAGACGGATAAAAGCAAGTGAATTTGAAACTGACGATTCTCACTCTGACTGTATCGAACCAACACAAAGAGAAACTAAATAGCCAAAATTTATCAATATTTTTGCATCAGATGGAAGCCAATCTATTAACAAATTAAACCCATTTGTAATAGAAAAATCGACTCAAAGTATAGCTGGCACTGTGAAGAACATCAAAAAATTAAGAACCGGCGGATTATTAGTAGAATGTTCAAGAGAATACAAGGCGATAAACCTACTAAAAGGTACAAAATTCTTCAATATCGAGGTAAATCCTTGCCCCCACAAGACCCTCAATACCAGCAGAGGTGTCGTACGAACTCGTGAGTTGGCATATATTGATAAACTAGAAATTAAGAAAGAAATGGAACCACAAGGAGTTATTGGTGTTCGAAGAATGACCATCAGAAAAGAAGGAAGAATAATTCCAATTAACACTTATATATTCACATTTAATTCTGCTGTAATACCAAAATCAATTAAGATTGGATATTTAAGTGTTAAAGTGGATTTGTTTATCCCAAATCCACTGAGATGTTTTAAGTGTCAGAAGTTTGGACATAACAAGGACGCGTGCCGAAGCCAAGCCATATGTCAAAAGTGCGGGCTGAAGCATGATGAGCCTTGTACTAGTAACATCATAAAGTGTTCAAACTGTCAAGGTGAACATATGGCATCTTCCAAAGATTGTCCAGTTTGGCAAAAAGAAAAACTAATCCAAAAGATTAAATGTGAAATACAAGTTAGTTTCGGAGAGGCCAGAGCAATTGCATCTTCAATGCCTGGCATGAACACAACAGGACCATCATATGCAGCGACAGTGAAACCAAAAACACAAACAACCTCGATTAAATGCCAAACAGAATATTCATGGTTAAAAAATACAATGCCAAAACTGTTAATTGCTTTCCAAATCGGAAAGCAGAATGACACTGAATCAAACACAACTCAAACACAGACGGTTCCTTCCACATCTCAGCGTAAATCTAATCAGAATAAAGAGAAAAAAGAAAGTATTAAACCAAGTCAAAGTCAGAGTCAAATGAAAAAACAAAAAGATAAAGAAAGTAAAGAAAATAAAGAAAAAAATACGAAGCCAGCAAGTGGCGGATTACCAAAGGCTCTTAAAAATCCTGTTACCGCTAACAGATTTGAGGCCTTTGAGGATATGATTGTCGATGAATTTATGGATACATTATTCGACAGTAACTCAACCCAAGAATTCAATCGGGGTAAATCTCCGATGAAGGCACCGCCAAAGGAAAACACCGGAACAACAAACAGCATACGTACCAGTTATGGCTAATAAACAATCCATAATCCAATGGAATTGTCGAGGACTTCGAGCACAGTTTAATGAGATAGGTCTACTGTGCCAAAAGCATCAACATGTGGCTTTTTGCTTGCAGGAAACGCTTATAAAAGAAACGCAACCACATGATCTCAGATCGTACACTTCGTATGATCATTATGCGGATACAAATGATTTACATGTCCGTGGTACTTCTATCCTGGTCAGAAACGATATTATACACAGCCATAAATGTTAAACTTCAAACAAATTTTCAGGCTGTGGCAGTACGCCTGACTCTCGATAAAACAATAACTTTGTGTTCCATCTATCTCTCACCAAATTCTTCTCTAGATCTTAATGAACTAGAAAATTTAATCAACCAGTTGCCAACACCTTTCATTTTAACGGGTGATTTCAATGCTCACAACCCTTTGTGGAGTGGTTCATACAACACTATGGACATGAAGGGTAAACAACTGGAAGATTTGATCGCAAATTTAGATTTGTGTATATTCAATGACGGGTCAGACACCTATCTTCATCCTGCATCAGGAACATACACGTCAATTGACCTCTCAATTGCATCTCCTTCACTGTTCCTTGATTTCTCTTGGAAAGTTGAAGACGACCTGTGTGGAAGTGATCACTTCCCAATACTTCTTGAGAGTATTCTCCCTGCGGAGGATGGGAGAGTACCACAGTGGAATTTCCAAAAAGTTGATTGGATGACTTTCTCAACCCTTTGTATGGAGGAGCTCACACTGGGGGGAAGCTGGATCAAGGTGCTCACCAAGTCGAAAATTTCACAAGTCAGCTCATAAGGATAGCAAACAAAACTATCCCGAAAACCTCGACAAATCCGAAACGTTTCAGAAAGCCATGGTTTGATGACGATTGTAAACAGGCAGTAAAAGATCGTAAGAAGGCCGAAAGGAAATTTAATAAATCGCCAACAGCAAAAAATCTAGATGAATTAAAAATCAGTAGAGCAAAATCCAGACGATTTATCAAACAGAAGAAGAAATCATCATGGGAAAAAAATTGTCTCAAAATTGAATCAAAACACCCCAATTTCTAAAATTTGGAAAATGATCAGGAAAATAAATGGCAAACAAATACCTAGTATACAACATCTTAAAACAGATGGTGGAAACCTCACATCTAAAAAGGCAATAGCAAATAAACTTGCTTCAACATTTGCTAAGCAATCTTCCTCTGAAAAACTTAAAAAAGAACAAGAAAAAAGGACTATCAATTTTGCATCAAACAATTTAGAAGACTATAACAAGCTGTTTTTTTTTTGAAGAACTTAACAACTCACTTCAAAAAGCCAAGGATACAGCGACTGGACCAGATGAAATACATTATCAACTGCTGAAACATCTTCCAGAGACATCTCTCCATCTGCTATTGAATATTTACAACAACATTTGGACATCTGGTGAATTTCCACGCAGTTGGCGTGATGCGATATTTATTCCCATTCCAAAACCTGATAAAGATCAAACTAATCCAACTAATTATAGACCAATAGCCTTGACAAGTTGCCCGTGTAAGACCATGGAAAGGATGATCAATGACCGACTCGTTTGGTTTCTGGAATCAAATAATCTGCTGGCTAATGTGCAGTGTGGTTTCAGAAGTCAGCGAAGCACTCTGGATCATTTGATCAGACTTGAAACGTTTGTACGAAATGCCTATACCAGAAGAGAACATGCGGTCGCCATTTTCTTTGATCTGGAAAGGCATATGAGACTACTTGGACATATGGTATCTTAAAAGATTTATTCAACCTGGGTCTGAAAGGAAGAATGCCTGTTTTTATTAAACACTTTTTGAGAAATCGCCAGTTCCAAGTCAAAGTTGGTTCGACATTGTCGGATTGGCACCGACAGGATCTGGGGGTTCTTCAGGGAAGTATTTTATCAGTAACCTTATTTTCAATCAAAATAAATAACATAATAGAGGCGGTTAAAAATATGATCGATTGCTCTTTGTGTGTAGACGATTTTCTAATCTGTTTCAGTGGCAAAAACATGAATACAATCGAGAGGAAACTTCAGTTGTGTCTTAATAAAATACATAAATGGGCAATAACAAATGGATTCAAATTTTCAACAACAAAGACAAATTGTGTCCATTTTTGTCAACTTCGGAAACACCATCTTGATCCGGAGTTAAAAATTGATGGAACTCCAATAAAAGTTGTAAAAGAAGTGATATTTCTCGGTTTCTGGCAAGTTCACGAAAGTCAAATACTAACTCTTTAGAATTCAAGCAAAAATATGCAGAAATACCATCCCGTTATGCAGGTTATACACAATTTTATACAGATGGGTCCAAAGACGGTGACAAAGTTGCACCAGCCGTTGTAGATAATAATTACACTACCTCAGTCAGGATTCCAAACAATAGTTCCATTTTCACAGCTGAAGCTAGAGCTTGGACGCTTGCTCTAGAGCAGATCAAGGACAGGCAAGTGAAGAAATCCATTGTTTTTTCGGATTCTCTTTTCTGTTTACAGGCTCTTCTTAATCCCAAGTTGAAAAAACCCTCAAATTATCAAGCTGTGTGAAGATTTAAACGGACTTGTGTCTGACCGATATGATATCGTGTTTTGATGGTTACCTGGACATGTAGGTATCTCCGGTAACACCAGAGCAGACACTGCAGCAAAGCAGGCATTAAGCAAGCCTCCCACTGATCTTAAAATTCCTTTCAGTGATTTCAAACCACATATCACTAGTTACATCAAGTCTATGTGGCAGTCTGACTGGGATGGAGCGACAAATAACAAGCGCCATCGCTTTCGACCAAATGTCTTTGATCACTACCCGTCCAGTAACCCTAGTAGAAAAGATCATGTTATTCTGACAAGGTGTCATGTTGGTCACACAAGACTAACACATTCCTTTTTGTTGGAGGGTAATATGTTCCTTGCCAGCAGGTGCTGTCAGTGGAACACATTCTTTTACATTGTACTGATTTTGATCTTGTTAGACAACAGTATTTTAATGTTGTGTCTCTTCGAGACTTATTTTACAATACAAATCCACATAAAGTTCTGTCATTTCTGAAAGTAATCAACCTTTTTACTAAATTTTAAATTGTAATTATTCATTTTATCTAGAGTCTTCATTAGGTTGATTTATAAAGTTTTTTGCTGTCAAATAACTCTTGTTTTTTATATGTCGTATGTAGTTATTTCCAATTTTATTCAAACCTTTTACTTCATGTATGACAGTATCACGTTTTCCATTTGAACGTTTTCCCGCCACGATATAGCCTTAGTTGTTGATGTGGCGTTAAACACCAATAAATTTAATGGGTAGTTTTGATTCGGCCGTTACTAAAGTGATGACGTTACACAAAAAACACACAAGTTATAGTGATCAAAGAGAATCAGTTACAACAATCCAGTCCTATTTTGTATCACCGCATATATACGGCGGGGAAGCGGGTGTTATGAACCATCTCATCTCAGACTGCATTTAAGTAGTATTCAAGGATTGTGGTGGAATAGCAAGTACCCTCAGCATAGAAACATAGCAAACAAGTTTCCGAAAAAGAGATGAAATATAATTTGCGTTTAATTCGTATCGCGTATATGTAAGAAATTCATCGCAATTATGAAAGGGTTAAAATGCTAGATTGGAACCACTCAATATTAAATACAAATTCCTCAATATTCTATATTCTTTAAAATTGAGTCAAAAAAGAAAGTATAATAAACTTTGAGGAGCAATTTTTTTAGTATTATCGACTTTAATCCCAAACAAATTATTGTAAATTCATATTTCGAGTCTAGCTGTATGAACTTGTATAATTTCATGTTTGTACTGTTGCCAGCGTCACGTCAGGACGTCACAATTCAGACATGGGGTGAAATGAAAAGTTCACACATGTAGTCAATAGTGTGTATGTCCACCGTTTGCCTCTTGGGTGGCAAGACATCGAACGCGCATGGACCTGATAAGTCTCTGTGGTACCCTGTGGTATTGCGTTCCACTCCTACCTTAAAACATTACCTAAATCGCCTAACGTACCCGAAGGTGCAGTTGATCCCAAAGATGCTCGATTGGCGATAATCTGGCGAAAGTGGGGGCCAAGGAAGAAGTTCGATGCTCTGCTCCTCAAGAAAGTCTCGACAGATACGCGCCACGTGACATCGGGCATTGTCTTGCTGGAATAACTGCAATCCGACATAAACTTTGAACAACATGACAGCAACAACGTTAAGATTTCGTCCCTATATCGCTGTCCATTCAGATTACCATAGGTGAAGATCAACTGCGTTTGACGGTGCAAGGATATGCCTGCCCAAGCCATTACACGACCCCTGCCGAATCGGTCGCATTCCCGCATCCGAAAACCGTTCTCCTCGTTGGCGATACACCTTTGCCACACCATCAGCGCACCGTAGACAAAATCGTGATTCATCACTAAAACGAACTGTGCTCCAATTCTGCTGAGTCCAGCGAACACGCTGACGCACCCATTCCATTCTGACGGTACGATGACTTTTGGTAAGGATTGGTCCGTGGTATGGACGCCTACTTCGGATGCCGTGTTCAGCGAGTCTGTTGCGGACAGTTTTTGCACTGTCAGTTAGTTCTACCACAGGAAAATATAGGATATAGTAGTTAATAATGATATTTATTAGTCGAAAAGTTTGTTGGGAGAAATATTCAATGTTTTTATCCGCACGCAAAGTGTCACATACAGTTGAAACTAGAAGTCCTGTCATAAAATGCGCACAAATAGCACGTTGATATGCGCGTTAATGTACGCGTTATGGCCCAGGTAAAGCTATCAAATTCTGTACACATGGCATGTGCACAAGCAATGTTTCAGCCAATGGACCTCCGGGTAACCCGGAGGTCCATTGGCAGAAACATTGCATGTGTTTGCTATGAGTAACCAAGAGAGCCAGACGTGCTTTGGATGCCATTCGATATGGCAATTGCGCGCAATTCCAACGCGCAATTAAGCCTAGATAAGCGCACTATTCGTGACAGGACTTCTAGTTTTAACTGTAGTATGTCTGGAGACCTTGATAAATGAACAGGAACACATTCGTAACTTCAGGTCAGTCGATTATGAGATGTTTAATTATGTGGCATGAGAAATTAGAAAGTGAAAAATAAATGTGTGTTTGGAAAACTAAGTTTCTTGGTAGGACCCGGCGAAAGTTCGAGATTCGATTTTGTTTCCAATATTTCCACGGATTCGGTAAAATTAGAGTCGAAGCAATTTCGATTATTCGTAAAAATCTTCATGAATTTGGCGTTTTATACATTTATTTATTGTCGACTTCTTGAATATGACAATTCAGCCTACCGAGTTCTGAGCATCAACACTGACCGTATCCAGCATATCTAGATGACACATATTTGGTCGCAAAACTCATAAAAAATGTTTTTTGAAGTAGTAGCGGAGATCGCGTTACGTCTGGTTTGAAGTAGTAAATCATATTAGTGTTAGCATAGTAAGGTCAAGGGTCAGCAGATCAATGCCAACCCTAACCCTTACTTTACAGACCCTAAACTTTACTGAGTCAAACAAGAAAGTATAATAAATTTGAAGGATCATTTTTATAGTATTAACGACTTTAATCCCAAACAAATTATTGCAAATTCATATTTCGAGTCTTGCTGTTTGAATTTGCGTAATTTCATGTTCTTAATGTTGCCAGCGTCACGTCAGGACGTCGCAGTTCAAACATGAGGTGAAATGAAAAGTTCACACATGCAGTCAATAACGTGTATGTCCACCGCTTGCCTCTTGGATGGCAAGACATCGACGGCGCATGGATCTGATAGGCCTCTGGATGTCACCATCTGGTATTGCGTTTCACTCCTGCCTTAGAACATTACGTAAATCGCCTAAGGTCTGCAGATCATGAAGTCGTACCCGACGATTCAATTGATCCCAAAGATGCTCGATTGGCGACAAATCTGTCGAAAGTAGGGACCAGGGAAGAAGTTTGATGTTCTGCTCCTCAAGAAAGTCACGCGCCACGTGACATCGGGCATTGCCTTGCTGGAATAACTGCAATCCGACGTCAGCGCAGAACAACGGCACAATAACAGCGTTTATAATTTCGCTTCCCATTCAGATTACCATCGACGAAGATCAACTGCGTTCGATGGTGCAAGAAAATTCCTGCCCAAACCATTACACTACCCCCGCCGAAACGGCCACAGTCCCGCATGCAAGCATCAGAAAACCGTTCTCCTCGTCGGGGATACACTCTTGGCCTACCATCAGCGCGTCGTAGACAAAATCGTGATTCATCCTTAAAAACAAATTGCTCCCCAACGCTGCTGAGTCCATCGAACACGCTGACGTACCCATTCCATTCTGACGTTACGATGACGTTGGGTAAGGATTGGTCCGTGGTATGGACGCTTACATCGGATGCGGTATTCAGCGAGTTGCTGTGGACAGTTGTGCACTGATTTTATTGTTAGTTCTACCAGGAGTAATTGCTGCTGTCCTCCTCGCAGGAAGGAAGCGATCCCGCAAGTGAGACGTCCTGATGTGTCGGTCTTGTGCAGGGGTCATAACTCTTGGTCGACCTGAACGCGGTCGGTAAGCAGTAGATCCAGTGGTTCTATACCTAGTGACCACAGTGACTCCGAACTCAGCAGCGAGATCATCTGGAGATATCCCAGCCTCATGCATACCAATGGCACGCAACCTCTGATTTTCTGTTAACCCTCGCATTTTTTAAAATGTCCTTAGACAAAAGCTAGCAGGTTTTCTCAATAACCTGGGCTCTCTACCACAACATATCACAAAGAAAATCGTCGGTCACCCATTCAATTTGACATTCTCGGGTAGCACGTGCTATTTTGAAATCCGTAGCAAAATTGTATACGGTTGGGTGGACAGCAACAACATGTCATTAAACTCTTTGCACGACTTCTTGTCCACAAACAGGTTTATTACTCCACACACGTTGTATTTACTCTCGTGAATTACACTAAAGTGATGGCAAAAATGGTATCTTCCGCGATCAGCTCCCGATCTGATCACGTTATCCTGACTTTAAAGAGTCGAAATTCTATATGTAAAAATGTGAAATCACGACTGAAAATCAAGACAAACGATTAGAGAAAGCACCCCGATTCGGTGATTTGCTTTTTGTAGGCAAATGGAGTGATAAGATGTGGAAATATACAACAGAAAATCTCAACTGTACCACGACCCAGCTGAAATCCTCTGTTCGCATACAGTTAAAACTAAAAGTCCTGTCATGAAATGCGCACAAATAGCACGTTGATATGCGCGTTAACGTGCGCGTTATGGCCCAATTAAAGCTATCATATTCTGTACATATGGCCTGTGCACAGGCACTGTTTCAGCCAATGGACCTCCGGGTAACCCGGAGGTCCATTGGCAGAAACATTGCATGTGTTTAATATGAGTAACCAGGAGAACCTGCCGTGCTTTGGATGTCATTCGATATGGCAATTGCGCGCAATTCCAACGCGCAATTAAGCCTAGATAAGCGCACTATTCGTGACAGGACTTCTAGTTTTAACTGTATATTTGATCATACAGTCCGGCCGCCGTGGACTGGTCTCTTTCCACGGGTGGACAATCTTTCCACGGACGCAATGATATTAGATTTCAAACCCTGTTTACAGCAATAATCATAGAACATTTAATTAATGAAGCACAGGGTACAATCCGGTGCTTCATTAATTAAAACTTTATTGATGATGATTTTATGTTACCTGGTAAAAACATGCGTGGACATCACTGCCCACGCATGGATTATGACCAGTCCACGGCGACTATGCTTTAGTACTGCATAGGGTTACTACCAGTATTGGGAGTCCGTGGCATTCTATCTGCACACGCAAATGTTTAGACTTTTAATACGATACGCATAAAGTTTAACTTAAAAGAAAATTGAGCGATCGGTTAGGAATTAATATAATGGGTAGTCAACAGTAAGATGAATTAGTACTCATTTAAATGATGTTGAATTAAAGTATTATTTAAACACCATGTCCAGGAGCCAGTCCTAGAAATTTGCAGGCTGTCATCTGCAAAAAGAGATCCCCAGAGGGTGAATTTGGTGATGCTGTCATGCACAACATGGTAGCATCAATAGATTTACCCAATGTGAACCCCGATCTGAATCAAGGTTCAAGCCTAAACAAAAACAGGTACCCAGAGGATAAACAGGCCTACTGTAGAAGCAAATAAAACGTTTGGAAACCTCATTCTACGAATGACAGAGTGCTCATTTCCAGGCTTGCCAGGGGCGTCGCAAAAAGGTGCTAGATTGTTTTTCACACCTCTACTTCCCAAAATATTTTTTTTTTACTCGGAACATTTTTGTCATGATAATAGTCAAAGCGATCGACTTGACTGTTTCTTTCTCGTAATCATGAACATTATAAAAACAACAGATTTGATACTTGGACTTTTGTCACATACAATCGGTCACACAAATGGAATCTGCATTACCCCATTAGATCTGCTGAGGGCCCGCCATTATCAATTTGGAGTACCGGTACTATACGTTATAATAAAAGACGTTGCTTCATGCCTACTAATACATGTATATTTTATTATATACTAACGATTCTCCAAGAAGTATTGTTTTTTTTTTATCATAATCCCGTCTAACTAACAATGCAAGTATTCTATCAAGACATTGGAATTGCAGTTGGAGGATTTATCTGTCGCAACTTGAGCCATTAATCCCGTCTAACTAACAATGCAAGTATTCTATCAAGACATTGGAATTGCAGTTGGAGGATTTGTCTGTCGCAACTTGAGCCATCACATTCGGAACAAATAAGATTTGCATGACGTAAGCGGTCATCTTCGCAACACCGCTGTCAATACAAATAAATGGATTCGCCACGCCGTTGTAGTCTGTCTGTACTTAACGCGGCAATGCCATTCTGAAACCAAGTGTTGAAAGGTTTAAGCAATATTCTAGGAGATAAACAGACATGGAAATCAATAACAAACTCAAGACAACAAATAACAGTATGTGAAAGATCTTCGCTGACGACCAATATTTTAGAAATATGTGTTAGGGCAGGACGTATATATTCCACGCCTGACTATTCTGACTGATGTCATGTTTCGTCGACTTTCACCATCCCTTTTTCTTGCGATCATGAGCGTACTGAGCAAAATAAAAAACTCCAGTGGAGCATTGGGAGAATGGACCAAACGAGAAGATCTCTCTCGTACTTATTTCAACGTATCCGCTCCAAACATTCTTAGATGTGGGAAAATATGCGAAAGACAGAGAATATGTGTTGCAGTGTCTTATGACGTAGTGCAGAGAAGATGCTATTTGCATGATGCAGTTGATTCAGCTGGTATAGTAGATGGCAGTGGGAGATATAGGTACAAGGTGAGTGGTTAACTCTTAAGCCGTGGAGATATTTTTCATGAGATCTAATCATGGCTGCTATGGAACAGCCATGACTAGATTTGATGAAAAATTAATTTAAATATAAGATGATTAAATGTCCGTGAATGATATTGATTTCAATGACAAGATAAATCCAGAGCGGGTCAGACTATCAGCATGCAATAGTTATTTATTTATTTATTTATTTATTTATTTATTTATTTATTTATTTATTTATTTATTTATTGGTGTTTAAGGTCGCATATTTCTGCACAATGTCTAATCTTGACCACGAAAGTTTTACAGGTGGAGGAATCCGGAGTATCTGGAAAGAACGAACGAGCAACAGCGAGCAACTGTCAGCTCCCCAACATACCAACACACAAGCAGGGTTAACATTGGTTGAAGACAAGTGTACCATCGACATGCAGTACACCTTAGTACACAACGCCACCGTGCCCCCACGTGGGCAATTGTGGTGAAGTGTCTTGCCCAAACACACAACGCGGTGGCCGCAGGTGGGATTCGAACCGAGGACCTCTCCGCTTGCAGTCTGCACCCTACCTACTGAGCCAAACACACCCCACCCCCTCTCCACATGCAAATAGTTAGTCGATGACTAAGTACACAATCAATCCACACGGGAATGATAATACTAGAGAGGATATTTAACCCTTTATCTAACAAGAAAAGCAGACGACACTTGCAAAACAAATTCTTGAGTAACTACTTTTTTTTCATTTTTTGTCTTAAAAACATAGGTTATGACCCCTCATTGGAACGAGCTCGACGAGCTCGTTCCAATGAGGGGTCATAACCTATGTTTTTGAGACAAAAAATGAAAAAAATAATGAAAATTAATTGGCGATTTTTGAGAATAGCGCTGGCCTTTGGCCGTTACGTTGGGTAAAGGGCTAATAAAAGAACACTGAAGTAGAATTTCGATTTCAAGAAATCTAGAGGTTCAGCCATTTCACCTGGGCTTTTTTAGCCATGGCATAAGCAGCCAGAAAACCAGCTGGGGAAGACTTTATGTATTCCTTTTAAAACCTGCTAGAAAACTCATTATAATAACTTTTTGACAGTGCGTATTTTGTTATTCATGCATACACAAGTAATGTAGGGTTATGTCGGTAGTGAATGGTACGAAACAACGAATGTGGGCTAAGACATATGCTCGTATTTACGAAAAGAGCTTCCGAAAATGATGTCTGAAAGCAACAACAATCTAAAAAAAACGAGTGTTGTTGCGACAATGACAACCCTCAAGCAGCCTGGACAGATATTCGGGTTTAATTTTGCAAGATGAATTCCACGTCAAATATTCTCTACCGATGAAAATGAGACAGATGTGTTGTGTGTTTTCGGATTGTATATTGTCAAACACTAGCCAAATTTTGCGAATTTTGCGAAAAGTTTCCAATGTTCGACATTGCTACTACTCAAACTACTGTGACGGCCGATAGCTAAAATTTCATAATAACACATTACAGCACAGTTGTTACACTTAGAAGAACACTTTATTTATTTATTTATTTATTTATTTATTTATTTATTTATTTATTTATTTATTTATTTATTTATTTATTTATTTATTTATTGAGGTGGTTTAACGACACATTCAACATGCAAGGGCACTTCGTGTCCGACACATGTACGGGTGGAGGAAGGCGGAGAGCGCCGAGAACCCACGAGCAACGGCAAGCAATTATCGGACTCCCCAACGTACTAACTCCCCACAAGCAGGGTTAGGGTTGGTTGTAGACAAGTGCACCATCGACGTGCAGTACGCCTTAGTACACACCGCCACCATGCCGCCACATGGGCCATCGGGATTAAGTGCCTTTCCCAAGAACACAATATAGTTACCCCTTGCGGGGATCGAACCGTGGATCTTTCGGTTTGAAGTAACCAGTGAGCCACCGAACCCATTCTCGAAGAACAAGGGCGTTTCAGACAGTACCCATCTTAATGGAGTCAGAACGAGTACTGGGATAAACTTTACAACTTAACTTACAACAGCAAGCATTCTTTATTCGTGATGATGCAGATTTGCAAAGTTTTCTCAGATTTTCCATTATCGAGTGAAGAAAAACACAAGACAAAGTTGTCAAATTTTGCTACATATGAACACATTTGACAGTACTTTTATTCAAGCTACCTTGATCCCCACAGTTAAACTTTTTATAGTAACATGGAACAGCAAAGGTGTTTCACGTACATTATTTGCATAAATCTACACACTGTTTTTGATTCTTTGCCATTTTCGCGCTAATCTACAGACAAAAAATCAAAGATAAAATAAGAATAACAAGAGACAAATCTGTAAGAAAATGGGTGAATCTAATGGCAGTATCAACAAAGTACGTCCACCTAAGTACGGAATAAATAAGAATCACCAAACTTAAGAGAAATAAATAATAATAATTAAATCTGCACTTTCGAAACAATACTCAATTCAAACAAATCGAAAATGCTTCCCCTTTCTTCTGTACCGTGTGCCCATCTTGAAAGTTAGCGCACGCATAAAAAGGCCATCAAAAAATGATCGAATACAGGAGACAGCCACCAAGTTCGAAGGAGGGACGAATACCACAACGGACACAAAATGCGTTGACAAACGTACCAAGTACTAAATGAAGGAAATGCATACCGGTTTGGAAATTCAGGCTCACTGTTCAGAGTTCACTTTCTTGTGAGTCAAGTAATAGATATACCACACTTTTTGTGATGTATGGCGAGATAATTGTACAGTTTGCAGGTGTCCTGTGGTATTGGACGAGGCCGTAGGCCGAGTCCAATAGCACAGGACTCCTGCAAACTGTACAATTATCTCGCCATACATCACAAAAAGTGTGGTATATCTATTTTAATCCACAGCCCTTTCCTATTAAGGAATGTCAACAAAAAAAAATTGGCTTAATTTATTTTAAGTGAAAATATGGTCAAAATGCGTTTTATAATTACTTATCGCCCCCCAAAATTAAATGGATATATCTCATTGTTACTTATCTGAAACGTCCACTGAATATACAATAGATATGTTAAGTGTAAGTGTGACGGTACGATTGATATAAACTGAACACGCATCACATCGTCATCCGTGCGAGTGATTGTGTGAGCAATGTGATATCCCAATTGCAAATTTAATAATATTCGCGAGTTGACGACTGTGTACACACACATTTGAAAGTATCTATTTCTAAACCCATATTTTTAACAAATATTCGATATCTGAAGAGTGGAATCATGTGGAATGGTGATGACGGGGAAGATTTTTCATTGAGTCAGGCAGAAGAAATGCTGAAAACAAAACAATTTGGCATACCGACGAAATAGACGACTTAACCATTCGCAAATACAAGTTCAACAATTGCCAGATTTAAAAGACATCCCATTATCGCAGACAATGTCGATTTACAATTTAGAGGAAGGGGTGGGAGGGGGCGGGCTTACAATGCTCTTGGGTAGTGGAAGAAATGGGGTACACATGCTGTTTACTCCTAAAGTATGATCAAAGATACCTCGTATGATTTATCTAAAAAGTGCAAGCAATTCACAAAATAATTAACCCTTTACCCAACGCGGTTAGAAGATGTTTAAACTAATTCTCAAATTTTGTCTTAAAAACATAACATATTGCTCCTCATTGGAACGAGCTCAATAAGATCGTTCGAATGATGGACCATAATCTATATTTCTAAGATAACAATTCAAAACTTAATAACAGTTTAATGAAGATGTAATGGATATAGCGCTGTGTGGTGTTTGGCGTTAAGTTGGGTAAAGAGTTAACATGTTTCTTCACTGGGACGAAACAATCTTCACCTGTTTGGTGAATTGGTCAGAAAAGTAGCAAACAATGTGTTTTCTTTCTCAGAGTAGAGGTTTGTAGGCCACCAATAACAAATATCAGTGTGCTAGTTCCCTTCTATGGCCGTTCCTCCGAGTGCACAATGCTTCTTACACACCTGTTGTAAACAATCACTCCCCCCCACCCCCCCCCCCCCCCCCCCACACACACGCACACTCTCATAACCGAGCGAATCAAATAGTTTCTGAATGTGTGAAAATTAACGACACAACGATATAAACAGGACCGGAAGAGTTTCCTCTCTTCAATGTTTGCAACACTCGCGACAATGTCTTTCTGTGTTAATCAATCTCACTTAACTCAACAAACAATGGTCTTTTGTCCAGATATTTGTACCGTCCAAATATCTGAAAGGATACAAATATCTGGGCTTATCACCTTTTACAGTACATTATGCCGATATATTTGTACGATAAAACATCAACAGAACAAGGAAAAGTGACGTAGCTGTGGATTAATATACTTTTACAGGTTACAGAATGTTCATCCTGCGACAAAACATATATGTCCAAATATCTCACTACTCATGGAAAAAAGTGATAAATGTGCGAAGCATCTTCATAGTCAAGTAAACGTCCTCTTTCAAGAAAGTAATAGCGCCTGGTTTTCAAATTTTCCAGTTGTGTCAATGCACTGATGAAAAGTTTCTTCTCGCAAAAGAAAAATACATTATCGACAAATACAGACCAACTTTTAATCGCTACTACGATGGAAACCTGATTTGCTGAAACGTCTAAATAACTCTATTTCGCGTTATATACAATTACAGATTGCCTTAACCCTTTCCACCCTGGCGGTCTGGACGATATCGTCGTCTCGTACAATACAGTTAAATGGGTTCATATTCACTCAAACCTGTTTATTTGGATTCATTTTAACTCAAAAGACTTTAGAGTGTGGGATTGAATTATTTCTGAACCTCACTACCGATGTGTTGCTCCTGGTGCTTATCAATCCACAAAAAATTCCATCACGCAAAAAGCTACCTGGTCAATCAAGACAACGGTTAGAATACACATAATCCTACTTCCATGGGTAATAATCGCAACGACCTTAAACCCGTACGGAGCTACCAAGCCCATTCGTTGTACCTAGAAGCATAATTCCCTAATTAATTATTGCAACTTTCTATAAATGCCCCACCCCTACTAAAGTCCACTGAAAAATTGCTTCATGTCCCTAGGTGCGACACAACTGCCAAACCTTACGACTCTGAAGGGTGGAACATAGGGTCCAACTTGGGAAATGTTTTTTGGTGTGATCTATCGTTCTTGATTTTCTATTGTTGGATGAATTGCAAATTTGAATACTGTTATGACACTTCGTGCGCCTGTAAGTTTTTCTTTCGTTTGATTTATTTTTTACATTATTTTTTGTTCGCCATTATATTATATTTTATTTTTTTGGGATTATTTTTTGTTTGTTTGTTTTGGTTTTCAGACCCATTTTGAGATATCGATCCCCCAAGAGAAGAGGTGAAAGTACTTTCCCCATAATCAGAAACAAAATATTACATTTTTGTAAAAGGTTTTACCAAGCAATATTAAACCTTACAACCACAAACCATCCGAACTTCCCACCTCATATATAACATAAAAGATGTAAGGTTCGAATAATATAGTTAATGAAAATATACTGGTACATATATATGTGTTAAATGTAGTGCAGCCAGTTTTCTCTAGTAGGAAGTGCCTTAGCCGGTTAGTTTTTTTGTTTGTTTGTTTTTTGGGTTTTTTTTTTTTGGGGGGGGGTGGTAGGGAGCAAAAGTGATATTTGAAAGGACGTTGTGCTGGGTTTTGGAGTCCTCTCCCAGACTTAACTAGGTAACTAGGACCTTTCAGTCGTTACCCCCTTCTTCCCATTTCCCTGAAGGAACCAGATGGTCCTAGTTAGGAATAGCTCCTCCACACCCCGAGAAAATTTGGTAAAATTTAGTGCTCTAAGAGCGAATTGGAGGCATATGTAACGCGGCAGCCCTATATTGGCAATCATTTGGGGGGTTCTATGTTGTGTGAAACTTACAATGGACAGAAGTTTATTTTTTGTTGGTGGTGGGGGGGGGGGGGGTAGCGAAAGTTTGTTTTGGGGGCCCCCTCCCGCAACCCACGTCCCGTACCTACGCCACTAGGAACATGTGAGTGCGTCTTGTGCTTGTATAGAATCTTTTATCACGACAGGACAAGGTTTGTTGGGGACGTATAGTTAAGGATCGCGGGATCGCGATTACGCGTCGAGTTGCTATATCTCACCGAAAACGAGTCGAATCGCGATAAAGGATTGTTATCAGACGCAATGAGCACAAAACACTCTTATTTACCATTCAGTGAATAAATCCATAAACAAACACATACAATTTCTCGAAAAAGATATACCGCTGGGCAAAGATGATTAGAATCAAACTAAGTTCAGTTCATTGGTTCTCCAAGGTGGACTTGTAGGTTGGTGAATGGGGTAATCATTACCAATCGATCTGAAGGTGTTTCGTAACTTTCATCCTTTTGAAAAACATGCCCTCTGAATTGGCGAGGTGTTACAGCGCGGGAGAGGTGTTCAAATTCACCAAATACCGATGGCGAGGCTAGCAACGTACTTACATTTATTCCTTTGTTCAATCAACAAACACACTGACTCAGGTTTGCTCAGTGGACAAGATGTATTCAAGTGACATCACTTAGTCTATTGTGGTAAATTTTGTAGATAATTTACCAATAATCCATTAAAGAAACAGCAACACTACGTTTAGATAATAGAATTCCCAATATTTAGGACTGACACGTCTAGTCGATACGAAGTAACTGTAATGGATGACAGGAATAGAGTTAATCTCAAGCAAGAGCCTATCTCTGTGAAAATCAATGGAATCATTGACGCAAATGGGAATATGGTAGATGCAACCTGGAAGTATGGGATTTTAATAAAATACCTTTTTAACATGGGGTTGAGAGGGAGTATGCTTCTTGTTATCGTTGTTTTTTTTTAAAAGATCACCAATTCCAGGTCCGTGTTGGGTCTACTTTATCTGATACCCATGATCAAGATTTGGGGGTTCCTCAGGGTACTATTTTATATGTTACCCTATTCTTGTTAAAAACAAATAGTATCATGACGCTATTGAGAATAGGGTAGACTCTTCATTGTATGTCGTTGATTTTTTATTTGTTATAGCAGTAAAACCATGAATGTCATTGAGTGCGAAACGGTTGTGTTTAAGGTGAGTTCATAAATGGGATACAGCAAACAGTTTTAAATTTTTGGAGACCAAAACGAATTATGTTCATTTCCACAAGCCCCGGAAGCACCACCTTGATGCGGAATTGAAATTTGATGACAGTAGAATGAAACTTGTAAAGGAAGTGAAATTCTTGGATTTATTGTTTGACAGTAAACTGAATTTCATTTCTCGTATCACACAACTGATTGTACAGTCTGGCAATATACCCGATTTGTCTTCGCCATAAAGTTGTTACGCATATCTTCGCAAGACAACAGTTAAAATGAACACCCAGGCCCGAAGGGCGTGCCCAAAAATATGCAGCGGGCCCGTCGCCGGGTCCGCGTGGCGGGGCATAATTGTCATATTTTCTATTGCATATGACAGAGTGACCGTTAAGTACAAAATGTGACCTCAAGGACGAGAATAGCACAGCTCTCTCTCTCTCTCTCTCTCTCTCTCTCTCTCTCTCTCTCTGTCTCTCCCCCCCCCCCCCGTCTCTCTCTCTCTCTCTCTCTCTCTATCCCTCTCTCAGATCCTTTCAAATATAAGCAACATTGAGCCATGCATTTCATTACGACCTATGATTATTGCAAATGAAAAAGGTATACTGTCCTACTTGAATAAAATGATATTTATTATCCTTTGTAAAATATGGTCTGAAAAAAATGGAAAAAATGGAAAAAAATACTGTTACAGCTGTATAGATCACTAGTTAGATCAAAATTAAATTACCGTAGTGTGGTTTACAGTTGAAACTAGAAGTCCTGTCATGAAATGCGCACAAATAGCACGTTGATATGCGCGTTAATGTACGCGTTATGGCCCAAGTAAAGCTATTCAATTCTGTACATATGGCCTGTGCACAAGCAATGTTTCAGCCAATGGACCTCCGGGTAACCCGGAGGTCCATTGGCAGAAACATTGCATGTGTTTGCTATGAGTAACCAAGAGAGCCTGTCGTGCTTTGGATGCCATTCGATATGGCTATTGCGCGCAATTCCAACGCGCAATTAAGCCTAGATAAGCGCACTATTCGTGACAGGACTTCTAGTTTCAACTGTACGGTTGAACGAGAAACTAGTACCTCAAACAGCTTGATGTTATCATAATTAATGGCATTAGAGTTAGCCTGGATACTTTTAGAACATTGCCAGTAGATTCGATGCGCGTTGAGGCAGTAGGGGCTCCTCTCAAGAAGCGCAGAATTACACTATCACTCAAGTATGTTTCTAAACCGCTGGCTGATCCATCAAACCAGCACATAATTGTGTCACAGAATCTTAGAAAATGTTGATTGTTTTAACAGGCACCATAAACATTCACTTCATTGGGAATTAAACTTACATCCCATATGAAGCATGCTACAACTGAATATGACTCGATAAAAGAACACCGTGAACCATATATTCCTCCTTGGCATATCAGTAAACAAACGTTCTGTCATTTTGGACCTTGCCTCTTCAAAAAAACTGAGACAAACTCATTGCTGTTCAAATAAAAATATGCCGAAATAAAATCAAAGTATAGTGCATAGAAACGGATCTATACAGATTGATCTAAAGATGGTGGCCTAGTATCATCGGCTGTTGTTACTGATGATAACGTCACCCAAGTCAGAATGCCAAATAAAAGTTATATTTTCACAGCTGAGGTCAAAGCTTTACATCCAGAGCTTGAACACATCCATCAAAAATGTACAGGAAAGGAAGTCGTTTAGCTTTTCCGACTATCTTCCCACTTATTTATTTATTGATGTTTAAGGTCACATATTTCTGCACAATGGCTAATCATGGCCACGACAGTTTTACGGGTGGAGGAAGCCGGAGTACACGGAGAGAACCACCGATCAATGGCGAGCAACTGTCAGCTCCCCAACATACTAACTCCACACAAACAGGGTTAGCGTTCGTTGAAGACAGGTGCACCATCGACGTGCAGTACGCCGTTGTGCACAGCGTCACCCTGCCCCCACATGGGCAATGGGGGGTGAAGTGTCTTGCCCAAGGACACAACGCGGTTGCCGCAGGTGGGATTCGAACCGAAGACCTCTCGGCTTGCAGCCTACACCTCTACCTACTGAGCCACCGCGCCCCATCTTTCCACTTTACCAGCTTTAATAACCCCAGGTTGAAGAACTCCCTCATTTTGATACTCTCATGTCTGATGAACATATATCATCATGTTAATTATAATTGATATTAGATATATATTAAATTTATCTATATCTTACTTCAAACAGTCTCTTACATGTACAATGTTCAAAAGTGTCGCTAGCCTCCAATTGGTGTAAGTCTGTCATCTTTAAGGGAGACGACTACCAAAAGCTCATATGCTTTCTATCAATTCCCATCCTCAAAATCTGTGTTTTTGTCCGTTTGTTCTTGTTACATTGTACACAATTAATATAGATCGTTTGTGTCGTGCCACAAGTTTGCTCCACATGAATAGCCCATGCAACATATCGTCGGCTGAGAACCATTAAGTTCTAACTTCCATTTTCATCTTTTCGAGAAAATCAACTTTAAAGTTTTGCACCCTGGGTTCTAAACCATGTTATGGCTATAAGTATGCGTTTCATTGTTAAAATCATAGTAATTATTAAAATACCATGTTTCAAAAGAGTAAAATGTGTACCAAATTAACCTATTAAGCTAAAAATCCACTTTTTTCGTCTGGAGATAGAAACACTTTTCACTTGCAGAACAACATTTCTCCAGAATCATTGTGGTGTTTGGAGATAGAACACTTTGTTCAAAATTTATGGATAAATCGTCATTGTAACTACAGTGAAATGATGCTGTCTCCACTCATGAAGTTGTGATTTATTTTATTCCATACGTTTTCAACTTACCTAGTAAAGGTTAATAGTGTGCTACCTAAGTATGCGATACGTCGGTTTCACATTAGCAACCTTTACCGTTGGTGCTGTTTCTACCCATGTGCAACAACATTATTCCTGACAAAGGAATGTCTAGCGGGTGGATGGCTGGCTGCCTGGCTGGTTGGTGGATGGCTTGCTGGCTAGCATTTCGGTGGATGGAAGGATATTTGAACGGATGGATAGAGTAATGGTGATGTGGAAAGATTAGGCATAAACATCACAGACGCGGGAATACTGAAAGGTAATTTGGGTTCCATTCCAATTAAATTGTCAATAGAAAGGCTAAAGAGAGAAGAATTTGCAGAGCGAATAGAATTTATTTTTAAAGAATAATCACAAAAAAGGTTCAAAGTGATGTGAAAGGAAATGCGATATTTTTTGTCAGTGCATGCATTTTTATGGCTAATGTGAATGCACTGGAAGATCAAATAACCAAAAATATGAATACCTTCACAGGTGAAAACTGGTCTACAGGCAAGCCGGAATATAAGCAGACTGTCATCTTCAAAATGAGGTCCCAAAAGGGTGAATTTGGTGATGCTACCCTGCATAGCAGGGTAGCATCACAAAATTTACCCTCTGTGAACCTCAGTCTGAATCAAGGTCTCAAGTCAAAACACAAAGATGTACTTAGAGGATAAATTGGCCCACTGTATAGGATAGCATCAGCAACATTCACCCTCTGGGGACCCCGTTGTGTAAATGACAGGCTGCTTATAATCAGACTTGTCTACATGGATAGCAGAATATTAACAATTTGTAGTGCAGACGACAGCTTTCTCTCTGATGTTTGTTTTTATTTCAATGGAGAATGAAAAATATTTCAAGCTAAATTTTTTCAAAATATAGGATTCATTTTTGTCTCGATTTTTCTATCAAATCAAGGCATAACTGTTAATAACAACCTTGACTTGATTTCATAACAAACTCTACATAAGTTATAACCCAGGAATATTACCAACCTTGTCTTGATTTGATAACAGTATACAGTTAAAACTAGAAATCCTGTCACGAATAGTGCGCTTATCTAGGCTGACTTGCGCGTTGGAATTGCGCGCAATTGCCATATCGAATGGCATCCAAAGCACGTCTGGCTCTCTTGGTTACTCATAGCAAACACATGCAATGTTTCTGCCAATGGACCTCCGGATTACCCGGAGGTCCATTGGCTGAAACATTGCTTGTGCACATGCCATATGTACAGAATTTGATAGCTTTACTTGGGCCATAACGCGTACATTAACGCGCATATCAATGTGCTATTTGTGCGCATTTCATGACAGGACTTCTAGTTTCAACTGTATAGAAAAGTTATGATCCAAGGAAATTATCAGTGAAAGGGTAAATGAAAATACTAAATGGTATATTGTATATAGCGGAGTGGTTGGGATGGAGTTGCAACAGTGGTACAAAAGACGAAAACACAATATGTTTTTATTTTTTTATGTCACCTGATATTTCTAAATTGAACCCTTCGCCGGTAGCAAATTTTACATTAAACAACTGAATTTTTCTATAGGAGCCATGTAAAGTGAATCAAACTTCTGGAAAAGGGAAATAGATAAGTCGAATATTGTTTAATGAAACTCAGAAAGCTCAGTCAAGTAATGAATGATTGATCTAATTCCAATGTGATGATGTATAATTATTTTTATTTGGTCGCTTCAAAAAAAAAAACTCTTATTGTGTGGAGCGTGTCAATAAATTATGATTATTGATGTTCTTTGAAGTATAACATTCTTAGATGGCGTAGACTTATCGTTCGCAGTACTTCAACGATCATCTTTAGTTAACATTTTCCGTATTAAGGATTTTGAATAGTTAAGGCAGTGAACGAACGTTATGAAAGTTATGGGATAAGCAATATCAAATTCAAATCCAATGCCATTAGATTTGAAATTAAAACTTTCTCACCCCCGTTTTTTTATAAGTTTTTGCACCTGTTATAACACAGCGTGGAATACGAATTATGATGCAAATACGCATCACTTGTACTGAAATAGTTAAAAATAGCAATTATGTACGAAAAAATATATCGGGACAATGTTTGGTTTTCTTGTAAAATAACAAAGAAATTTCCTTTCTTTCAATAATTATTGTCTGTGTCTCTGTACAGATAAATAATAAATATTCTCAACTTATAATTAATCACTCTAATGTATGAATTTTGTTTGTACAAATACACACTTCTTCAAAATAAGCATTAACAAAGCCACATTGCACAACAAAAATAAATTACATATATAAAACTAGTATGGTAACTGCTGTAAATAATATTTTGACTCCATATTTCCGTGATAGTTGATGAGAAATTAACCATTCGGACTTGATAAACACGCATTTTTATGTGTGTAAAGGAAACTGTGTCATGTGACGTAATTCACGTTATACGATTGGCGCATGCACTTAGAACAGTGTGGATCTTGAAAGATCCTGAAATGTGGAGATAGAACAAAATAATTCTCTGTTGTAACCCTTTACCCAACGAATCGCCCGCATCCGCCCACGTAATATGCAAATTCAGCAGTTGAAAAAATATTATTTTTCAAAAAATTTCAACAAAACCATATCATGTGACCCCTCGTTGGAACGAGCTCGTCGAGCTCGTTCCAACGAGGGGTCACATGATATGGTTTTGTAGAAATTTTTTGAAACTTTTGAAAAAATGATATTTAAAATAATAAATTTTGATATCGTCTGCGTTGGGTAAAGGGTTAAATGGCCGAACACTATGTTTTGCTTTGTTCTTTTTTTATTTCAAAATGCTGAATAGCATCATTATATCATACAATGGAACCAAAATCTCGATTTTGACAAAAATGGAGATAGAACATTATGGTTCTCAGCCGACGATATTTATTTGAAATAAAAAATAGTTTTTAAGCTAATATACATTATATCGTGTTTCCATGGTTACCTGGACATGTTGTCATCTCCAGTAACAGCAGGAATGACAGTGCAGCAAATCGGGCTTTAAACACGCCTCTTTCTGAGCTTAAAAGTCCTTTCAGTGATTTTAAATCACATATCAATATTTACATCAAATCTGTGTGGCAGGCGGAATGGGATGAAGCGACATATGACAAGCTCCTTCGCTTGAGAACTACTGTTACTGATAAGTGTCCGTCCAGTAACCTTTGTAGGAAAGATCACGTCATTCTGATAATATGTAATATTTGCCATACAAGACGAACACATTGCTTTTTGTGAGAGGGGAATATCTGACCAGAATGTGTTCCCTCCCTATCAATGTCCGTTGACAATCGAACCCATTCCATTACACTGTACTAAGTTTAACGACATCAGAAGACGAGTTTATAGTGTAATCCATGGAAAACATAAGTGTTTACACAACCACTTCTCACCAGATTCTCTCGTTTTTTTCAAAGAAATCAACGTTTTAGTTATTTCTATTCTTTAACTTTTTGATGATTATTTTTATAATTTGTGTCTGAAGTCTAATATCATTGCGTTTGTGGAAATATTGCGCACCCGTGGAAAGTGACCAGTCCACGACGGTTGTACTATATTTAGATGATATTATTTGGTTAGTGACATATCGGCCGAGAGTTAGAGGTTCATGTGAAGTTACTGATGGCTGATATATCGGCCGATATGACACTAACCAAGTGATAACCTCTTTATTTTCTAAACCAAGTTAAATAATTAATAATTACAATAATTATAAAATGTTCTCATGTCCCTTACAGTTTTCTGACAGTGTTATTATTTCTAATTCTTTCTATCTTAAGTTTACTACTTCCTGGTGCTTCATGAATTATTTTCTTTATGATTATTCATATAATTAGTGTTTGGAATCTGATATTACTGTTGCCCATCAGTAGAAAGTGACCAGACCACGACAGTCGTACTGTCCCATACACGTGTATCAAATAAATACCGACGGAACTTTACGTGGAAATCATTGTTTAGTATTTTTCTCAATTGCCAGCAATGCTAAACTGGGCTGACCATGCATGCATGAGTCTACGGTACCCGAAAAAAGTTTCCAAATACATTCTACTCCTCAAATAAAAGTTTATGTTATCTACTCTGGTACACGAGCCTTCAGCCAATGCTGTCGGTACAGTATGTTGGTGAGTAAAACGGCCATTTACCGAGCCACGGTTATTCACTTGGCGTACTCCGCATTTCCCGACCTGTAAAATTGTCTGAAAAGGTACCGAAACTGTTGTTCTCCAAGATATGGACTACAGAAAATCTCGACCACTGTGATTCGATACGTATACAGACATTAACATGTACATATTTAACTTTTATGTGCAAACAGTCGAAGATTATGAGAGTAAATTATGAGTAGTATAGTTTGAAAATGATTTAGACTTAAAAACTTACGTGGACAGTTTACGCACGGACGCGCACGCCAGAACGCCCGCCCGCCCGCCCGCCCGCCCACCCGCCCGAAACCCGTGTTTCAAAACCAGTGTATACAAGCACAGACTTGAATCTCACACTGGTCTGATAAAGGTTCTAAGACGTGCCCTTTATACATATACATTACGTACTCTGGAGACTAAGGACTCAATGCATATGTAGTGAAACACAATTTGATGTGAAATTTCTGAACTGACTCATCTGAATTCATTAAAATAGATAGGGGCCGAGGTTTACCGATGCTCAGATCGACCGCGTGAACAAGGTATTAACGAATTTGAGCTAGCAGCAGGCAACCTGGGGTGGGGTGAGGGCGGGGTGGGGGTTGGGAAGGGTGCACGTAGTAGAGGAACACTCTAACCCAATCACTCCTCCTCTTTTCGAAACTCTGAAACAACATAGAGCTCCTTGGGCGGCTCATCCATCCATCCTTTTTCACGAATCCAAAACTAATTACAGAATAGAATGGCCTTGCCATGCTTATGAGGATCGATTGCCTATTTATTTAAGTAATGTACTAGGCTAAATTACAACAGGACCACGCCTAGGGGTGATCCTTTCGATGAGATACCATCTAGACAATGCCAGACTCCTTCCCTGTAGGGCGACATATCGTCGACCTTTGCAGTCTGACCACACACACACCCGGGAGATTATCTGTCAACGAAGAGTGGTTCGAGTCTCTGAACGACGCTAAACAGTTTGAAATTGCTGCTGAGGCTGTGGTCTTCTCCTTCTTTTGGGACGAGAGAGAAAATTGATTTGATCTTGGAGATATCAAACAAACATCGCCGATGTTACTGAAACCAGAATAGGTCCAGTGACCCTAAATAACCGGATGGGAGGCGGAAGAGCAGCACAGCTCGCCAGATAACTTCTGAATAGTGGACACATCTGAGAATAATGTTTTTGCGAGATCTAGACGAAGAAAACGGCAAATTTGAGGACAAGTTCGCACCGTTAAAGGCAAAAAGAAGAAAGGCCAGAGTGTTTTTGCAATTACCCAAAATACCAAATCAAGCGCCGTACTGTCGATCAGGAATTCGTACTGCAATGATACCTACCAGGTCAACTCTGTGCTATATGAGCTCATACAACCTGGCCACGCTCAGAGATGATGAATTGATATGCCAGGAGTGTCGAACGCTTTGAGTATGCACTCGAGGGGCAATGTCTCAACGCGACCAGAGGCATTAAATTGCAGGGAAGGGAACTCCAATAATAGCATCACAGTTGAATACACGGCAATATGGCACAATTCGTGAAGATTATCAAGTGTGCATCATCATCACTTCAGAGGAGATATCCAACTCTGACAAATGCCAACTGGGATGGGGTGGGGGCGGGGGGCATGCCAGGAAAAATAAACATGATCCATAACTGCCCCGCCTGGTCCAAAATCCTCTGTTTTCCCAATAACAGTTACATATTTACGAGGGTGATATCTGGCTTGACATTTAAAACGAACCAGATACAGTTTCCTATTGGATGGGTAAGTAAAACAACTGAACGATGACCATCATGTGTCTCATGATGACCAAATTTACAGCACACAGGGAAAACGTGGTACCATAATTGAAGCCTGTGCTGAATTTGGCCAAGAAACTCTCGAAGATATAATGTTTGTCGCAGTCAAATACATAACCGACGAGAAGCCAATCCCAGTATCTCTCCAACTGGATATTGAAAGGACTTTGTGGATCATGGACCCTGTTACTCAAAACGGTACCACGTCAATCACATAATAAGCATCAACAGACATACATTAAATCCCGCAGGGTTGGGGGAGTGGTCTCAACCCTATCTTCAGCGTTTTGATCATCCCAGAGTCCGGACGATTCGGGTACCGATCAACTGCGCTTCCCCAAAGGACATATGTGCTGGTGCTGTCCAAATTCGCAGTAAGTCGTCGATCCTACTATCCACAATGTTTTCCTGCATGGTTTCTGATACATTTGGATGGGGAGGCCCGAGCACCGACGGCTCTGTTGGGTTTTCTGAGAGAAAGTGGAATCCTAACCGCGAAACAGGTCAGCGAAGCCATTACCGCCCTCGAAAAAGGCTAAACAGACTCAAGTATAGAAAACAGGAGTGCAGCATTATCAACAAGTTCAATCAGGGGACAAAAGCCGTTGGCGAATATCTCCCCTATCGTTTTCTTTCTGGGCACGGCGAACTATATTATATTGTGAGAGACTCTCTCCATACCTAGATGGGACCCGGAAAGGTGTCCCCTCGGTCCAATTTTAACATATGTCCATGGACTCAAGTCAAAATATGTTTATGTAAGAACCAATATGCTCGCTTGCGCCAACATTAAAATCCTCAGCATGTTGCGACAATCGACGACATTGTTTGAAGCCCTAATGGTCACATGAACATCTACGACTAGAAAAAAACACACAACACAAAAGTGCCGGCATCCAAGGCTGCATACTACCAAAATTCCACACCGAGAGCTATTGCACTGGGTTCTGCACTTTGTAGCATGAGCCCACCCTGTGATCATCTGTGATCATCTTCAATGCACAATGTTCTGCCGGCCCAGCGACGAGATAAATTATCAACATGAATAAGGATCCTTTCACCCAGCCGGAGTATTGACACCACCAAAAATATATCCTTGATTCTACATTCTCGTGACACGAAGATCCCGCCTGGACCGCAAGTTCCACATCAACAACATCGCCCACGACCAGGACTTCTTTGTCCAGCTGCACATCTTCGATAAGGAGCCTAGAGATAGTAAGAAGGACGTTGTGTCGACGACTGTCAACGTCTGTCTTGGGGTGGTGCAGGAACACACGGAGAACGGCCTGGAAGTGTTCTGTGTTTCGCTGAAAGAGCAATTCCCGAGTTTTACATCTATTAACAAGACAGAGCCTAATTCAAACTTTGAGCATTTCTGACTGCTCAAAAACAGAGGACCCAACAATTCAGTCTCTGTGTAAACTCAAAGGTACATTAACAGTAACTTGACAATTGTTTATAGGCAAGTCTTGAATACCTAACATAGGCAGTCAAGACTTGCCTAGAAACAATTGCAAAACCACGGAATGTCGACTACTATTTTGTAGCAAAATGTGACACGGAGAATGTCAAATTCGGCCTAAACAATTAGGGCGTTACCTTTTAACCAGTAACATTAGGGTGGTGGGGGTCATTCGCAGATCACAGTTTAGAAAAAAACTTTCCGAAGCAGTATAACACATATTTGCAACACAGAAACTCAACAGCAAACCGCTACAAGACTCATAGGGGAAGTAATGGAAATATGGGATGGAAACATGAAGGATAATTCGATGGGGAATGACTGGAAGAAAAAGAGCAATTTTATAGGGATATCGAGAATGCGCCATTAGGGATATTATGAAACAGTTTTTGATTGAATTTATTTATTTATTTATTTATTTATTTATTTATTTATTTATTTATTTATTTATTTATTTATTGATGTTTAAGGTCACATATTTATGCATAATGGCTAATCGTGACCGTGACAGTTTTACGGGTGGAGGAAGCCGGAGTACCCGAAGAGAACCACCGAGCAACGACGAGCAGCTGCCAGCTCCCCAACATCGTAACTCCGCACTGCAGCACAGGCAGGGTTAGACTGGCTGAAGACATGCGTACCATCGACGTGCAGTACGCCTTAGTACACGGCGTCATCGTGCCCCCACGTTTTGATTGAATTCTGGGAGATTAGGAGGGTGAGTGGGTGAGGAATATCCTGGTGGGGCACTGGGTTATAGGTCCGCGACAAATCAATGGAATGCCGAAAATTTATTATTATTATTATTACAAAACCGGTTTGAATGATCTAATTGAAGCGATTGGCGCAAGAAAATGTCAATACGTTTACAGCAGTTCGCACAACACAAATTGTGTGATCAAGAAAACGTTCTTACATACTCAATAACATCAACGAACAATAATGGTAAAGTAAGATGGGCCAAGCCAGGCGTGTTTAAAGTGGTATGCTAAAAGTTTGAATAGCGTATCTCAAAAAAAAATCAATACAATTCTCACGCTCTCCTGAAACAATCTGTCAGTTTTCTAATGTTATTGGTCTTTCAGTATTGTTCGGTCGAAAAATCGTTGATTGTCAGCGTATAGCGCCGAAACTCGCATGACAATCATTGAGCGCTTTATGCATACATGTGGACTTACGGACCCACCAGCAGACCCACCAGCAGTCTCGGATAGCAACATCTTTCTAAGAAATAAAACAACAATAGCAGTGGGAAGGGATGTGAAATTCATTCAAACGAATCCATGCTGAACCAAATTACTGAGATAAGACAGAACACCACAAGGATTGACATCAAGGGGCATGAATCAACGCCCACGTTGTTTTTTTTTAAATTATTTTACGAGCATCCTAGGTGCGATCGCGATATAAAAAACAATCCAAAGAGCGTCGTTGACCACTTCCTCCGTACTCTACTGGAGGTGTATTCGGTTTTTATATCAGAATCAAACTTGAATTAAATGAATAAAGCTTAGAATTTTGAAGAGAATATCATCTTTGGTGATCTATTTACTTTTTGCTCGAAACTGTTTTATTTCTAAACATTTCACATTCCTCATCACCTCAGTCAAATGCGTAATGACCAATCGGTCGCGTTCTTACATTGAGTTCTTGCACGAAAGTCGCATTTCATGCGTGGTGTATCTGCAGTTGAAACTATGATGATCGTTGGTTAAAGCGCTCCTTACTGCAAAAAATGAAGCAGTCTGAAATGCACAAGAGCGTTTCTGCTATGCGATGGAAAATATAAGGTGCTGTTAGCGCGACTGGTAATGAAATCACGAACTGAACCGATCAGGCAGAGAAAATTTTGAAACTACAGTATATGGAGGAAGGATTTTTAGTAAATTGCTGTAGGATATATTTTTGGCTTAAGTAATTATTTACAATTTCTGAGGACAAAATACAAGTAATACTTGCAAACTTAAATCACATGGACCATCGTGTTGCACCCGGTGGTCCATTTGATAAAAGTTTGCAAGTGTTTCCTGTGATGTTATGAACAGTTGTAAATATTTTTGAAGTGGAGAATATATGGTGCTGCGATTAAGTAGCAACCCACTCTCTTCATTCTGAAAATGTAGTCGCATTTTAATATATATTTACATCATTGAATTTGCAGGTAAACCAGTAGAGGTTAAGAATGATGTTAATGATATCTGTTTACTAGTATATAATTGTTGGACATCCTGTTTTTCTACAGGAATTGACTTACGCTAATGGGGCAGTTTGAGTTTAATAGGAAACAACTGCACTTATTCAGCGCGCCATTACTTCAAAAAAGTGACAATACTCTGACACGACTTCTGGTTTCGACTGTAGCATGTCTCTTAACGTCTCTATATCGGAAAACGTTTTATACACATATTAATCGTGGTATAATGTCATTTTGACTGAACGGGAGGAAATATTGCCAAAAGTGATATTTTTTTCTAAATTACATGGCACATTAATCACAAAATATTTACACTGGTGGATGGAAGTTCAGTACACAATCGCTGACGGACTGCTTTTAAATAAAAGCAAAATTTCTCTGGAATTTTATACAATTCGTGCAACGCAATTACAGTTTGAAATGCCAGGGATAACTGAAAATCGTCCCCTGCGTTCTAATGTGTTATATGTGGGAGTAGGCACATAGAACATATTGGAGCTCTGGGGACGAATGGTAACACGGGTTCCCCTCGCAAATTTGGCTGGTGATACAATTTGTTCTGTTTGTTAATAGTTGTCAAATGAATTGCTGAGTGTACTTCTAATAATTGTTGTTTTTTATGCGTGGAGGCATGTAATAAACACAGAACGACGCACGCGTGGGTTAATCGATATGGCACGAGTGCCAGCGCGGAATGATAAAACCAGAGGCCGGTGACCCATTCACACGCGTGAGCCGTTCTGTGTATGCACTCCGCTGAGAATGCGATTAATGATATCGCGCCCTTATAAAAAAACACTGCCCAGTTTAGGCTTTTTAATATCCACACACGTATTACCCCCCCCCCCCCCACCCCCACACCTTTTTCAAACTTTGGATATCCTATCTCCACCAAAACGCATATCCAAAAAGTGTAGTACCGACGTGGGAAATTCACAACGGTTATAGTTGATTGTTCGGGTCACCCTTTTCATACTAACGTATCAAAAATTAATTTATATCCGATTTTTATGACATTTTAGTATGCTGCAGAGTTCCAAAAATAAACATATTCTTGTTTTCGGAAGGTTATTTTCGACGTTTCACGTCATTTTGAAATTTTGGGGTATCACAGCCCCACGGTGACATGATCACCCACCAAACTACAAATATAGCAATAAATGTAAATCACAGAACGCAAAGGGAATAATTTTCGGAGTGCATGCCCACATTTGCCCGAAATGGTTTCACTTCAATACCCATCGATGGTCGGAAAGTATCAAAATTAAATTTCACTTCTCAGAGTTGACCTCTGATGACATATTAGTTTCCCCTGCACTTCCACTGACACACCTACCCCAAAAAACTACAAAACATTGCAATACATTTAAAAAAAACGATAAAAGGGAAAATCCTTGGAGTGTTTTGAGAAATATTCTCCAAATTGTCCTAAAATTGTTAACTATAATTCTTAATACACATAGCGGGCCGGAACGCGTTAAAATTAAATTTCACTTCTTAGAGTTGACCTCTGATGACATATTAGTTTCCCATGCACCTCCAGTGACACACCTACACCAAAAACTACAAAACATAGCAATACAGTTAACAAAAACGATAAAAGGGAAAATCCTTGGAGTGTTTTGATAAATATTCTCCAAATTGTCCGAAAATTGTTAACGATAATTATTAATACACATAGAGGGCGGAACGCGTTAACATTAAATTTCACTTCACCGAGTTGAACTCATACAGTTAAAACTAGAAGTCCTGTCATGAAATGCGAACAAATAGCACGTCGATCTGCGCGTTAATCCACGCGTTATGGCCATAGTAAGGCTATCAAATTCTGTACATATGGCCTGAGCACAAGCAATGTGTCAGCCAATGGACCTCCGGGTAACTCGGAGGTCCATTGGCAGAAACATTGCTTGTGTTTGCTATGAGTAACCAGGAGAACCTGGCGTGCTTTGGATGTCATTCGGAATGGCAATTGCGCGCAATTCCTACACGTAATTAAGCCCAGATAAGCGCACAGTGCATGGCAGGATTTCTAGTTTTAACTGTACGACACTTTAATACTCGTAGTCCAAGATACAAAGGTGAAAAAATTGAAAATTAGCTGTCAGACACTGGATATATGACGTAAACGGCATTAGCACCCCCACACCACCGATGACACCCCTGTTCCACAAACAAGCAAATTGACTCTTAAATGTATACAATAGACGGCACATTGCCAGGAAGTTGATAACGCTATAACGTTAATACCTATCGGGTGTCGGAAAACGTCCAAATTAAATTTCACTTCACGGAGTTGAAATCAAAATTACCTTTCACTTCACGGATATGAAATCTTAGGACGTTTTAGTACATATGGTTCCCAATACAACGGTGAACTAATTGTGAAAACTCGACTTCAAACACCCGACTTATGACGTTAATACCGTCAGCCCTACTATTTTACCATTTTAGCAATTTTTGGCAGATTCCATTAAAAAAAACATATCTTGGGACGCATGTTGCTCCGTATTTATAAAGGACACAGCTATCAAACTTCACACACTGCTTCTGGCAATTTGAATTTTTCATTTCATATTTACACACCTCATGTTCGCTATGTTCATATTTATACACCTGATATCAGCTGTGTTCATATTTACACACCTGATGTCCGCCATGTTCACATTTGCACAACTGATGTCAGCTATGTTCATATTTACACACCTGATGTCAGCTATGTTCATATTTATACACCTGGTGTCACCTATGTTCATATTTACACACCCGATGTCAGCTATGTTCATATTTGCACACCTGATGTCAGCTATGTTCATATGTACACACCTGCTGTCAGCTATGTTCATATTTACACACCTGATGTCCGTTGTGTCCATGTTTACACCTGATGTCAGCTATGTTCATATTTACACACCCGATGTCAGCTCTGTTCATATTTGCACACCTGGTGTCAGCTGTGTTCATATTTACACACCTGATATCCGCTGTGTCCATGTTTTCACACCCGATGTTAGCTAATGCAAATTTCGCTTTTTTTCTCTCTCAATTACTTTCAACTTCATTTTCGGTCCCATCCTTTCGTCAACATTTTGCGACTGCAGTCTCTGCAAAAAACATTTCTAAAAGTGTATTGCCACCCTAGGAAATTCTAAATGGTATACCCGAAATCCTGGGTGACGTCCAAAGGGGCGGGGGGGGGGGGGGGGGTTCTTATTGTCAAAAAGTAAAATACGGCAGATTTTTCGGACATTTAAATTTGCAGCAGAACTAAAAAAAAAAAAAAGAGATAGCTGGGTTTGTTTGGGAATTTCGATTTTACGAGTTTACGCCACTTTAAAATGTACGCTCTTTTCTCTATCCTTCATTAAATGAGTCCATTTGCACCCTTAAAATGCAGGGTACACCTATGAACCTCACCGAACCTATTTGTGATCATACTAACTTGCCAGACATATTCTTTTTCATTTTAATTTAACACATCTGATGTCAATTTGACGTTCTTTCTATATCCTTTATTTTCAACTTCGTTTTGAGCCCCCCAAAAACGTGTCAAAAAATGTCGTGCCGCTCTTGGAAATTCCCAACCTTTATGGTCGAACTCTGGGCCGACGTCATAGATTGCCATAGGGTAAAAAATTAAAATGCGTCAGAGGTTTTTGAAAGTTCAGTATGTAATAGAGCTACAAACAATAGGAGATAGCTGTTTTGGGTTTTTTCTTTTTGTTTGTTTTTCGATTTATCGCCATTGTTTTAACCTTTGCGTCATTTCAAATTAATAATAATAATAATAATAATAATAGTACAGAGTTTTTATATAGCGTAAAATAACAAGGTTGTGCTTTAAACGCTTTACATGGAAAATAAATCCATATTTGAGCTCCCTACTAAAAGCACTGATGTAAACAAAAACTGATCAAATTAGATAGAGGAAACCTCAAAGACCTCTCGAAAGAGATATGACTTGAGATTTTTGTTTTGAAGTCGTCTAAGCTTATGGAAGCCTGGATATGCACTGGCAATGAGTTCCAGAGTCGTGGACCTACATAGGAAAAGGCCCTGATATTCACCAAGGTGGATTAGGTAAATGGAACAAGAAACCTGAATGTTTGGATGAGAGGAAATTCCGTTTTGATGATTGAAAAGTCAAAAGGTCCTGAAGATATTTTGGAGCCAATCCATTAATGCACTTAAAGACCAACACCAACACTTTGAAAGTGATACGTTGTTGAACAGGAAGCCAATGTAACTTATGGAGCAAAGGGGTTCTGCGACCCTAGCGTCTTGATATGTAATAATACGAAACAATCTGCAGTGTTTTGTATTGTTTGCAGCTTTGCGATGAGCAATTTTGGTAGACCTACAAGCAGTGAATGCAAGAAATCCAAATGTGCAGAAATAAAGGAGTGGACAAGCCTTTCCAGAGATTTTTTTGTCAAATAACGTTGAAGATGACCAAGATTTCTAATGTGCATAAAACAGCGCTTGCAAATTGCATCAATATTTGCATCCATCGAAAGACGTGAATCTAATATTACCCCAGTATTGCGACCACTATCTGATACTATTTGTTTTGAGTTGCCAATTTCTATAGATATAATTTGAAAATCAGAAGGAAGTTCGGTGCGAAATTTAACCAACACATCTGTCTGATCATCATTCATTTTTAACCATTACTAGCCATCCCGTTTCGCATCTTACAAACACAGTTTTGTATCATCTCCACTGATGTCAGCGAATCAGACTCACAAAGTGCATTAAAAGACACATACAGCTGAGTATCATCAGCGTGGAGGTGGTATTGAATGCCTTCATCCCTCAGCATTTGGCCCAATGTGGCAGTATATAACGTAAATATAATTGAGCCCTGTGGAATACCACGTACAAGGGATTTACTACTTGATTTCGTCTTTAAGATAGACACCTGTTGCTCTCTCTGTGAAAGGTAAAATTCAAACTATGCCAGAACTGTTCCTCCTATTCCTGCTATTCCTGCCATTCCTAGCTGACGTAACATGGATAGAAGCAGGGGTGATTTACAGTATCAAAAGCTTCCGAGAAATCCAACAAGACCAAGATAACTGATTTGAGTTGACCAAAAACGAACACATAATGTCATTACAGACTCTCAAAAGGGCAGTTTATGTACTGTGGTTTGGCTGGTTCAAGGAGAATAGTACGTTGAAGGCAATTACGAAGTTGTTTAGCTGCTACCCTTTCCAGAACTGTTGCCACAAAAGGTAAATTAGAAACTGGCCTACATGTATAGTTTTCCAAGATATCAAGAAATCAGGATCAAGGGAAGGTTTCTTGGTAAGTGGAGATACCAAGGCTAATTAAAGGTCTGATGGTACATGACCTTCGTGGAGTGATACCTGGATGATGTTAGCAATAACTGGAGACCTATAATAGATTGCTGCTTTAACCAGAGATGTAGGAATAGGGTCCAGTCATTTAGTTTTAATGGGACTTGACAAATTTAGGGGCTTATTTTAGCATGTCTTTTGAGTTTCAATAATGCACAGTTCTGTATAAATAATATAAAGAGCTCTGAACTTTCACACACTTTTACCTTCATGGTGGCTCTATTATATATTTCAAATTAAACCTATATTCAAAATAACATCAACTGGATTTTTTTTCTATTTTAACGAACGTTTAATATCTGCCCGTTTAGTGAAAGTTAACTTCCGACATTTTGTACAAAAACTATTAAAAAAATTAGACGACATTTGATAAAAGTGAGATATATGAAGAAATATATTTATATTTTCCTCAAAAAGACAGTTGAGGATTGCACTGTGACATCTGCTGAATGATTGCAGCGATAGTTGGGTGTCTGGCAAGCACACATTTCACGCACTGAGCTGTAGCTGGCTGGTCAGTCAGAGAATTTAACACATTCAGACCAAGACCTCAATACCTTGTAAATCCCCCTCGGTTCGCAAGACAAGCGAGGGTCTAAAGTGGCATACTCATTACCAAACGTCCAATATCAGCTTGACTGATGTTATTCCATTCTTCCTGCAGTGCAGCGGCGAGTTCCTGGACATTGATAGGGGGCTGTTGCCGTTGTCGTAGGCGCCTGCCAAGCATATCTCAGACGTGTTCGATTGGTGAAAGGTCTGGACTTAGTTCTGGTCAAAGCAGTGTTGTTATGTTCCGCTTCTGGGGGAACCCTGCATCGATACGGACCCTCTATGCTCTTGCATTGTCATCTTGGAAACTGAATATACGGTTGAACGAATTTTGAAAATTCCACCTCAAATACACGAGAAATGGCATTAATACCATCGGGCCTGTTCGGGCACTTTTCATTATAAACGCTACCTTCTGATCCACGCACCTCCATATTTTTAAACGACACAGCTATAAACCTTCACACAAAGGTTTATATTAAAAATACACGAGACATGACATTAATACCATGGGGACTAATACTCCTATTCAATCGAACATACCCCCGTTACCCCCTCTGTACTATAGCACTGCGTCCTACTATTAAAATATACGGTATGGCTGTCCTAAAAAAGAATTCTGGGGGAAATCCGTAGAAAATAAAGTCAATGTCGGTAGTTTGGGGTGGATTCTGGTGATTCGGAGGGGTTGTCGGGGTGTTTGTGGTAATTCTACGAATCCGGGAAACACTCCTATTCAATCGAACAAGCCCATCGAACATACCCCTGTCTTGTTGTAGGCCTTTGGTAACATAGCAACAATGTGCTACCATAGAAACCAAGACGGCCTCTAGTATACAAATGGACGAGGGAAACACGTATCACCATAACAACGCGCGGCGCATGCGCACTAACACCACGTATCACTAAGGGGATGACGTCACAACATTGCTGCTCACGCGAGTTACCATGACAACAAAATATGGCGTCACTAGGTCACGTGACATGACGTACCTGCCGGGGTCATCCACCGGGGTCATCCATATGATACTTCAAAAGCCCGAGACATACTACTAGCGATGTCAATTTTACCTTTCTGTGTTACCTTCTCTTTATCAATTCATTTTGAACATTTGAATACCTACAGCATGCAGAAAATGAAAATCAGTTCCGCACATATGTAATTGTTGATGGACCAATTTTAAGCAGAATCGAAATTTTACTGGAATTTTCTGCAAATCGTGCACCGCAATTACAACTTGAATCGCCAGTGATAGCTTCAATGTGTTCAGTACGCACATAGAACCCATTGGAACTTGGGGCGAAATAGTAACCCAGGTTCTCCTCGCAAATTTGGTTGGCGATAAAATGTGAGGTTTCTTTTTGTTTTTTATAGATAGTTGTCAATGGATTGCTGAGTGTCCTTCTAATAATTTTATAGGCGTAAAAGAGTGTAATAAACACAGAACTACACACGCGCGAGAATAATAAATGTAACATATCCATATTAGCTCTTGAGCATAACTGTATTGGACATGGGGATCTATGTTGGCACAGTTGGCGGTGTGGATGATCATGTGAAATACGGTAAAATCTTGTCTCTAATACAGCTAACATTTGTTCATAACTTTTGCGTACAATTATAATCAACTCAGAGCGACGCACTTAATTATCCATTATATTGTACCCTATAATTCGTGCCATAGGTGGCAATGTGGATGCTCATATTAAATACAGATACAAATTGCTTCCATAGCAACTAATACCTGTCCATAATTGTTGTGGGTAATTATAGAGAACCCAGTGACCCCACTCAGTGCCTCGAATGTACTCCAAACATAGTGTTAGTATTATGAAATCTAACAACTCTACGCCCCCCCCCCCCCGAAAAAATAAGCATTTTCAGCGCATCCTACACATTGACTTTTGAGCATAACTGCAAGGGGATCTGCATTGCCAAAATTGACAGTGTGGATGACCATTTGAAATACAGTCTCACATTGCCTCTATATTAGCTAACACCTGTACATAACTTCTGTGTTTACCTGTAATCCTCCCAGTGACTTCCCTCAATGACCCATTTTACCCCAAACTCTTAGTGTCCCACCTGTATCTGTGAATTTCCCAATAAATGTGACATGTACACATTACCGCTTGAGCATAACTGCATTGCACATGGGGATCTCAACTGCCAAAATTGTCATTGTGGATGACCATGTGGAATGCAGTCATATATTGTCTCTATATTAGCTAACACGTGTACCTAGCTTCTGTGTATGCATCTCATCCGCCTAGTGACCTCACTCAATGAACCAATTGCATCCCAAACATTTAGTGACCCACTTGCCCTATAAGACATGAGACCAGACTGATGTAACTCAAGAGCTATAAGATTTCCCAACAAATGTTACATGTCTATACTAGTTTTTGAACACAACTGTATTGCACATGGTGGTTTGCATTGCTAAACTTGGCAATGCGGATGATCATGTGAAATATGGTCACAAATTGCCCCTATAGCAGCCTAGAATTGTTCATAAATTCTGCGTTTACTCGCAGTGAGCTCAGTACCTCGCACAGAGACTCAATTGTAACCCAAACTGCTAGAGGCCCACTTGAACCCAAAGACATGCTGCCAGAGTGAAGCAATCTAAAACCATGGATTTTCTAATAATTAAAAATAAATGTGACATGTACATTTTTGTTCTTGAGCATAACTGTGTTGCACATGGGGATCCACATTTCCAAGATTGGCAGTGTGGATGATCATGCGAAATACAAACAGATTGTATCTATATTAGCCAACATATGTACATAGCTACTGTGTTTAGATATAAGCTGGCCCGTGACCTCATTCAGTGACACAATTGCACCCCAAACACAGTGATCAGGTGAAATACAGTCACAGATTGTCTTTATATTAGCTAACACTTGTACATAGTCCACTGACCTCATTCAGTGACCCAATTGCACACCATATTTTAGTGACCCAATTGCCCTATAAGACATGATGCCAGACTGATGAAACACAAGCACTGTGAAATTTCCTAACAAATGTAACATGTCTATACTAGCTTTTGAACTTGTTGATTTACATTGCCAAATTGGCAATGCGGGTGATCATGCGAAATATAGTTTCAAATGTCCCTATATCAGCTCGGAATTGTTTTGTGTTTACCTGCAGTGTGCCGAGTCACCCCACACAATGACCCAAAACATCTAGTGGTCTACTTGAACCTCACGACATGATGCCAGAGTGATGTAATCTAAAAACCAAGGATTTCCTTATAAATGTAACATGACCATATTAGCCCGTGGGTATGAATGCATTGCACATGGGGATCTATATTGTCATAGGTAGCGGTGTGGAGGATCATGTGAAATACAGTTATATATTGTATCTATTACAGCTAACACTTGTCCGTAACATTTGTGTACACGTGTAATCAACTCAGGGAGACGCTCTTAATTTTCCATTATATTGTTCCCCATTGTTTGCCATAGGTGGCAATGTAGATGACCACATTAAATACAGATACAAATTGCTTTCATAGCAACTAACACCTGTCCATAAGTTTTGAGTCTAACTGTAGAGACCCAAAATATGGCGCCAGGGTGTCGGAGCCCAAGAAATATATATTTCCTAAGCAATGGAATAAGCTCAAAATAGTTTTTAAAGCACAACTGGATTGTGTGTGGGAATACGCAGTACCAAGGTGGCAATGTGGATGTTCATGCGAAATACATTTCGTAGAGTCCATGACAAATAAAAAACTTTATTTTTCATGCGAATACAAAACCGCCCCTGGTGGATTGTTTTCGACGCAGTTCCTTTCCTCGCCCGAGAAGAATCGCAAATCGGACATTATTGTGTTTGGGATAATTCAACCTTAGATGCCATTTGTTAATCGAACTTCCGATACCAGTTGCATGAAATTAATCCATCACTAATTCACACAATGTTAACACCTCGCCATTGTGCCGCATTGGGAATGACGTCAAATGGAACCAAAATCATATTTCACCAATGACGGACAATAGAAAAAGTATGAAAATGGGAACAAAACTGTGACATATAATTAATCATTAACTTTAAAACGCACACTTGACGTTTGCTCCTATTCTTAGCGTTGCTATTTATAAAAAAAGGCGTGTCATATAAATCTACCTTATTATTACGCATGCGTTTTGTGTGCGTCATGATACTCGATTTGGGACACATCTATCTCATACGGGTTCTGATGGTAAAGAATAAGACGTTAACACTTCACCCATACAAATCAGCCCAATTTTAACCCTTTACCTAACATGAAAAGCAGACGACACTTGCAAAAAAAAATCTTGAATAACTATTTTTTTCATTTTTTGTCTCAAAAACATAGGTTATGACCCCTCATTGGAACGAGCTCGACGAGCTCGTTCCAATGAGGGGTCATAACCTATGTTTTTGAGACAGACAATGAAAAAATAATGAAGATTAATTGGCGATTTTTAAGAATAGCGCTGGCCGGTTTTGGCCGTTACGTTGGGTAAAGGGTTAATGTACGCACTTTGTGTGCTTCATGATAGTTCGGTTAGAAACACATCTATCTCATGCCGGCTTCTGAAGACAATGAACAAGATGTTAACACTTTATCCACCAATACTTAATTCCAAATACCCAAATAACGATTGCAGCACCAGAAATGTCAAACTTTACCGGGAATCTCTGATAAACTGTTAAATGTATGTATGAAACACAATATGGCGCTGTACGTTCGTGTATTGGTCCATCTCCCTGTCAGGATGCCCACCATTTTTGGTTGGTCTGCAGAAGATACACCAGTTATTCTTGTGAGATCTGATAACCTCTAGAATGTGGTCTCCTGATTAAAAATGTCAGACCATGAGCGATTTTAACGCATCTCAATACTTACTTGTGAGTTATTGCCTCTTATTGATTTACAAGTTTAAATATTTCAAGATTCAAGATGATAAGTGCCTCTAAATTAGGCTAAATCTTGTGAATGGTTTTATGTTCATACTAGGCAGACAACGTTCATTCTCGACGGCTATTCGATAATCCGTCGTAAAATTTCCGCCTTCTAATAACTTAGAATTGTATATACGTCCTTTATGCTCAAATTACCTATGAACCGATTATACACGAACAGAAGATCAAAACACTCTTCCAGGCAAACAATCAAGAGAATATTTTTCCCCCTAGCTTTTTGTATAAAACTCATATAGTATGTGCATACAGTACGTTGAGAGTGGATTGTAACTAAATAAACTGCGGAGTGGGGTTATCACCCAAGCTATAACTTTCAAATTCTGTACATATCGACAAAAAACACAAGCGATGTTTCAGCCAATGGACCTCCGGGTTTCACCCGGAGGTCCATTGGCTGAAACTTTGCTTGTGCTGGTAATGCTTTGCAACAAATTTGCAATTATTGTTTGGGTGAATCTCCACTCTGTGAGTGATTTAGTGATAATACACTCTCCACGTACTGTATATCTGTATCTTATTTCTGACATCAAGGGCAAACATGATTTTTAAAAAAAATACCATCTTTTCTTCTAACATATCATGGATTGACTAGCTTTATGATTAAAATTTGCTCTCTGCTTTCAAATCACCAAAAACTCAATGAGGTCCAGAAAGAAGATATCTTTGACTTCGTTTCAAAATTCAATGAAATACTCTCGACTGATAACGAGAATCAAAACCAACCTTTTACCATAGATAACGTAAAATGCATATACTGTACATCCGAACAATTCAAGCACCAAATTCCGATCAAAAATAAATCCATTTCCCTTTTCAACATTAACTGCCGACGTCTTAATACCAAATTTGAACATCTCCGCAATTTGCTGGGTGATTTACAGTACAGTAAAAATGTTTTCGATATAAATATTAAAGAGAATATATCCTACGAACTTGAAGGCTACCACCCCCTAATCTACCGAATACGATCGGAGGCTGATTATGGTAGAGGTGGAGTAAGTTTATTCATTAAAGATAATTTACCCTTCAAAGTACACTCTGATCTCTCAGACTTTATTCCTCGTGTCTTCGAATCACTATTCATAGAAATCTGTACCAACAGAACAAATATAATTGGCATCATTTATAGACCTAATACTCCACCAAAAGCAGACCTCAACCTTTGTCTTTCCGAATTGACTCGGCTACTGGACATAATAAACCTCGAGGATAAAAGGGACTATTTTATGGGTGACTTTAACATTGACATGCTAAATGTTAGTAGTCACCATAAAACCAATACTTATGTAGACACGTTGCTTCGTGCGGGTTGTATGCCAGCCAATACGAGGCCGACTAGAGTCACGGACACTTCGGCGACTTTAATCGATCATATCTTTAGTGATAATAATAATAATAACAAAAGTGATTCAGGAATGTTAGCTACCACTTTGCCATTTTTTATACTGAAGAAAGTGGCAGGTGCTCGGCTCGCCCAACACAAACCCGAAAACGTGTATTCAAAATGCGTAACATTAATTATTTAATCGCATTCTGTCAACGTGCGACTTTGCAAGAGTATTCGTCACCACTTGCTGAAACGAAGCTCATTCTTTGATAGATTTGACAGACTCTTCAACAGTGCCTTTCCGCTTGAATTGGTGTCCACGCCAAAGAAGTTCATAAAACGCGAACCTTGGATGACACAAGCACTCTTGCAGTCCTTGTTAAATAAACAGAAGCTATATGTTAAAAAGTTAACTCCCCACAATCCCTAAAATATTACGGAATACAAAAACAACTGTAAGATCTTTAATCGACTGAAAAGAATAGCTAAAAAGAATTATTACACAAACACCCTAATCGCCAATACAAACAATATAAAAAAAACCCTGGGAAATTCTGCGCAAAGCCATTAACAAAACAGAACACATCCCACGATTGGGGGGTTGTCCTTCTATGATTAAAAACACCGAACTGAGGGATGCTAAAAAAATTGCCGACAAATGTTATACTTTTTTTTGTCAATATAGGCAAATCAATACGTAAAAAAATTCTATTCTCAAGCCGTAATTTCTCAGACTACATCGTTAACAACAATACAAATTCATTTTTTTATATCCCCCACCAGCGAACAGGAAGTAATTCGTTGTGTAGATAGCATATGTGGAAAACAGTCCAAAGACTGTGATGACTTATCGACCAAACTTGTAAAAGAAATAATCCCTGAAGTGGCACAGCTTTTAGCGCACCTAATTAATCTCTCGTTTTCTACTGGTAGAGTACCAAACAAAATGAAGACAACAATAATTGTACCCACATTTAAGTCCGGTGACCCACAATTATTCAATAACTATCGACCCATTAGTATTTTGCCCGCATTTTCCAAAATACTAGAACAATTAATGAATATACGCTTAATGACTTTTCTAGAGGAACCAAAAATCCTGTACCAATACCAGTTTCGCTTCAGGAAAAAAACATTCAACTGTTCATCCTGCCTTACATTTGATTAACAGTGTTGCCGAGCAAAATGATAAACCCTCAAAAGATTGCACGATTTCACTTTTTCTAGACTTTTCTAAAGCTTTGATAACATCGACCACGTCATTTTGTTGAAGAAACTAGAACATTATGACATTAGAGGATTGGCCAACTGTTTGTTTAAAGGCTATTTAGCCGAAAGAAACCAATCTGTTTCATTTAGGAATGAAACATCCGATGCGCAACAAATAACTTCAGGGGTACCCCAAGGTTCTGTTCTCCGTCCAATTTTGCTTTATATCAATGACATCAGTAAAGCAACACTACCTAAGGTTCTGTCGTTCGCAGACGATACAATAGCACACGGATCCAGTAACAACGCGGATGCGTTAATAGAAAATGCAAATTCTGAATTATGTAAAATAAACGAATGGAGTTCTGCGAATAAATTAGCGTTAAATGCTTCAAAAACCAAATTCTTGCTATTTCACCTCCAACTTGATGCATATTGCGCAAGGGGCAAGAAAATATCCCTAAACAATATAAAGTTTGCACTAATAGGCAATCACTAAGAAGAGACATCATTTAAATTTCTCGGAATCCACATGGACGAAAACCTGAAATTCAAACACCATGTTTCAGTTGTTGGTTCAAAAATAAGTAGGGTGATTTTCGCTATAAATAGGGCAAAGAGATTTCTTCCTCTAAAAGCCCTAAGAGCCTTGTACTTCTCACTTATCCACAGTCATATGACTTATGAGATATTAGTTTGGGGACATTCAAAGTGTTAACATGCAACAGAAAGCCATTCGCGTTATAACAAACATGCCCTATAAGTCACCTACTGCCCCATTTTCAAAAGATGCGGCATCCTAAAATTCAAAGACCTTTATGCACTGCACTCGCTCCTGTTCATGCATGATTGGTTCAACAATAATCTACCTGTGTCCTTCTCTAACACATTCAACATTTACGGGAATCTATCGGGCACGAACATTAGACAGTCTGGGAAAATACACACATATAAACCAAGAACACGATTTTCAGCTGAACTTCGTTTCCATACTTTCCCAAGGGTCTGGAATGAAACTGAGTAGGCACCAATTAAAGAAAGCGATAATGGACAAGGCTCTAATTTCATACACAACAGATGTGTCTTGTAATAACCCTGGGTGCCCCGATTGTACCCCTGTCTCTTCTGGATCTCAATACACCTAACATCCACAACACAGATAATACTTCCTTGTACTGATGAAAACATGTGCTATTTTTTGATAATGCAAAATTCTTTTCAAAGACTTTAGAGCAATTTGCCCTTGTCCTTGATGTCAGACCATTTACTGTTTCATCTGGGAATGACAGGAAGACAGCCTTCTCGGCTATGCCATTTCCATTCAGCGTACAATTTTTTTTTTTTCTTGTTTTTTTTTTTATTCGGATAAGAGGTAAGTACATAGTAACTAGAAATACAGATACAACGCTAGATGCAAAAGTAGTTTCTGAAGTATATATCACAATTCACAACACTTATTGTACATTTCACTAAATGCTGCACGTTTCAAGGTAGTTGTTGCAGGATACAGAACCAGAAAAAAACAAAAAAGGGAAAAGATTGTATTTTCGGATGGAGGTTTATTTAGTCGCAAAAAAGTCCTTTTATCGACTCCCATCTTAACCTTATATTTGCCTGCTTCTTTTTTTTTTTGGGGGGGGGGGGTGGGTGGGGGGGGGGTGTAATTATGGAGTGATAGAAGCTGATTGATTGAAATTAAACCCCGAAACTTGGAAAGGATGGTGCACACCTTCTCACCTTGCAGGAATAAATCTATTTTTTTGAAGAGGAGTACGTCTACTGGGTTATTATAATTAGATTCCTATAGTCCCCAAAAAAATGTACTGTCCTGACAGGGAGAGTGAAATATTACCTTTTTCAGTAAAGCGTCTGTGATGTTCAGCAAAATAGAGCGAGAAACAGCGCATTCAAAAAACAGATGAAAGCTTGTTTCTCTTGTATTGAAACAGAATGTCCAAAGCTCTGTTTCTGATAGCCTGCATTTGAAGAGTTTTGTGTTGGTGAATAATCAGCGGTGAATAATTTTATATTGGAGGCTTAGAACAGACGCGTCGTCAGTCGTGCTAACTGGACCTTTGTATGTTGATTCCCAATTACCGCAGTTCAGGTTTATGTCCAAAAGTGTGGGACATTTGTTTTGGGATGATGAGGGTGGTGCCGTAGCTAGCTCCAAGAATAGCGGGTAAAAAAGTTCATTCACCTTATTTGCTGAATTCAACTTTTTGATGTTCTCGTTTGTAACAGACTGATACCTTCCCTTTCCGTTGAGAAGAACTTTTCATGTCTGGGGAATTGCATTTATTACACCCTGGTAAACAGTGAATGGAGTAGAGAAGCTATATCTCGCATAAAATTCGTCAAACCCTAGAAAATGTCATTGTTTCTTCAAGATATCATTTACAAAAAATATAACATTTTTACACCATTTCTGATTAAAAAATAGCCCATTGTCGATGTTTATATCTTTATTATAGAAAATAGATTGGGCGCATATTTCGCCTGAATTGGAGGAGACTTTTCTATTAGTGACCAGGCCTTGAGGGCAGTTTTCCAAAATCTACCAGTGTCTTCACCCAATTTTAATAAACCCTCCTTACTCAATGATCATATCTTGTAACTGCCATACTTTTCAAAGTCATCCAACAACAGCGTTTTCCAAGGCGCAAAAATATTAGGGTCTAAAAGTTTCTTGATCCAGAATATTTTATCGAGTAACTGTATGATCTAATGTGCGGGGATGTAATGCCACCCCGGTCCATGCGATTAATAAGGATACTTCGTTTAATTTTTTCACATGTCCCTGTCCATAAAAAAACTTGAAGAACGAAGATTGCATATTGTTTAATGCGTTTGCAGGAGGGTCTGGTAAGGAAGAAAGGCAGTGTATTAAAATTGGTAATGCTTGGGTTTTTATCACTGTTGTTTTTCCTATTAGGGATAGACTCTTGAACGACCCGTCTTAGAGAAGTTTATCGACCGTTTTCGCCTTATTGAGGAAATTTTGCATTGTGTAGTCTTCTGAGAATGTGTCATACTGGATACCTAGTATTGTAAACTTGCCACTGTGGTTCCACATGACCTTTAGCTTTGTTGAAATTACCTCGCTCGACCTATTTTTTGGACCTAACCATACAATTTGTGTTTTATCAAAATTACCTTTAAGACCTGAGAGATCCGCACAGCGGTTTACTTCTCCTATCGTCACTAAGTAAGAGTGCTGAGTCATCAGCATATAGGCTTATCAGATATTCTGAGTTATTTACCTACAGTCCACTAAAGAACACAGTGTACAATTTATCTTTCTATATAGTGGCACAAGCATATATATATATATATATATTATGCAACTGTATACTGGAAAATAAAGGATATTATTATATTAATATGGGTTAATCGGTATGGAACTTGAAGGATAAAACTCGAGGCCTGCGTTTTATCCTTCCGCTCTGGCACCCGTGCTATATCGATTAACCCATTCACACGCGATTGTCATTCTGTGTTTTTCCTATTTCGAGATTTGGAAATACAATCACAATACGCATCAAACGTGGCCGCCCCAAGAGCGTTTAGCATTAGTCGTGCTTCGATGGATGATCTCTGGAAAATCGCTTTGCGATTTCAAAACCATCTAGTAAATCTAATCGCGTCTTTCAACACCCAAAAACAGCAACTAGGAAACGCAATTGGTCTACGGGATGAGATTTCTAACTGCTAGCTGTTGTCTACTTGGTGCGCTTTGGTAGGTTAATTGATTAAGTAAACATGCAGAAACACAGCTACATGTGTACAGATGTACCATAATCTCATTCTCAGCAGACAACAGACAGGGTTCAATGTTTTGTTACATCTTGTAAGGAAATACCACTTCAGTCAATAGCCTGCCTCCAAACATTCCAAGAGAAATCATCTACATATTTTATGTCGAAACTTACCGCTTTCCCATCATTCAATGAATTAAAATACAAATACATACAAGTGATGCGATATATCGAAACGGCGGAAAAATAGAATCGGGTCCTATCTCTCTGAAATGTCGGTATATCACACACTTGCAAACAATAAGAGACAAGTGTTTTTCTCTAGTCGATTTTACACTGCTTCGGTGTATTATGACGCCTGGAATATTGGGGATCACTACGATTAGGGCATGCTCACAACACACCCAATCTAACACTGCTTCCGTGTTTAATGGCGCCTGGAAGACTGAGGATCATTACGATTAGGGCATGTTTATGACACATCGAGTTCCAAATCTACGGGTATTAAGAACCGAAAGATGGTAATTAGAGTTATGCTGCAGTGTTGTATGCAATTATGTTATTGTATGGCAGAAAAAATATGGTAATTTGTTTTTGGCTAAAACACTCTTCAGAAGTGTTAATATACTCCTGTACTGCTGATCAATTCTATCTTTATCGAAGTTGATTTTTCACCGCTCTGTCATTGGTGTCTATAAATAGCGTAGGTAAGTTGATGTACTGATTCGAGAAAAAAATTGAAATTTTGCGAACCCCTGAAACGCATGTCCCTGTCAACGTGTCCAAGCACATTACGTACACTGGAGATTACTGACTCAATGCATCTGCAGTGAGACAAAATTCGATGTGAAATTTCTTAACTGACTCATCTGAGTTCATTAAAATCGATCGAAGCCGAGGTTTACCGATGCTCAAGTCGATCGCATGAAAGAGTTTCACAAAACTTACGTCAAGTCGTAACGCATTTGAGATAACGGCAGGTGACAAGAGGGTGATGCACATGTTAGAGGTTTGCCCCGACCCTATCACTACTCCTCAAACCCTCTTTTTTGAATAGCCGAAACAATACAGAACCACTGCATACCAACATCATTGTGCCTATGGGTAATCTCAACGCGGAGAAACGCTCTAAAAATGCCAGACTCTTTCCCTACTGGGCGACATATCATCTGCATTGGCAGTCAGACAACGCCTCCGTGCGAGTATCTGCCAACGAGATTCTGAACGACGCTAAAACAGTTTAATGTTGTTGGCGAGGGTGCGGACTTCTCCTTGCGGTGGTGCAACATAGAGAATTCATTTGATCTTGGAAATTTCAGAAGTCGTCGATGGTATTAAAGTCAGAGTAGGTTCCATGCACCTAAAGTGTCAGGTCAGAGACGGGAGAGCAGCACAGCTCGCCCGTCACATCCTGAAAATAATTGTATTGCGAGAGCGAGACGAAGGAGACTACAAAGTTGAGGACATGTTCGTACCTTTAAAAGCAAAAACGAAAAGTCTGAGTGTTGTTGTAATTACGCAAATCACAAAAACCTGGCGCCCTGATCTCGATCGAGAGTTCGTACTGCAATGATACCTACCAGGCCAAATATGTGGTGTATGAAGTAATAAAACCTAGACACACTCAGAGATGATGAAATGATTTGCCAGCAGAGTGTCGAATACTTTAAGTATGTCCTCGAAATATTTCAACGCGATCAGCCGCAATAGAGTACAGAGATCGGAAGATAGTCCAAAACATTAGCTCCACAGTACTCCGCTGAACTCGAGAAGATCCTCAAGCGTACACTATCGCGAGGAGATACAAACCTCAGGCACACTGGAACTGGGAAGTGGGGTGGGAGGCGTTTCGAGGAAAAGTAAACGTGATCCATAAACGCCCCGCCTGGCCCAAAGCCCTCTACCTTCTCCAAAGACAGGTTCACATTGAAGATGGGAGAGTGATGTCTGTCTTGCTATCCTAAACGAACCAGATGCAATTTCCTCCTGGATAGACAAGTCGAGCAGATCATCGTTGGCCACTATGTGTAGCAAGACGACCGAACTTACAACACAACGGGAAAATAATGATACTCATGATACTCCGATCGAACCTGCACTGAATTTGGAGACAAAACTCTTGCAGACATAATGCGTGACGCAGCCAAAGACATAATCGACTGGAAGTCAATCCCAGGTTCTTAACCGCTGGCTATTGAGAGGACATTGTAGATCATGGCCTATGTTACTCAAAACGGTACCTCCTCATTCAAACAGTAAGCATCGGCATGAAAAAATTATTTCCGATGTCTGTTGGGTGGCTCAACCCCACCTCGGGCGTTCCGGTCAGCCCAGGGTCTGGGTGACTAGCGTAGCAATAAACTGCGCTTTCCCAACAGACATATGTTCTGGTACAGCCCAAATTCGTGGTAAGTCGTCGACCCAACTGTCCACTCTGTCTTCCAGCAATGTTCGGGAAACATTTTGTGGGGGCAGGACTGGGCACGGACAGCTCTGCTGACTTTCCTGAGAGGAAATGGTATCCTAACGGGACGTAACCACATTTCGAGGGGCAAGACTGGGCACGGACAGCTCTGCTGACTTTCCTGAGAGGAAAAGACATCCTAACAAAGTAAGATGTCAGAGAAGCCATTACCACTCTAGGAAAAATAATCAAACTCAAGTATAGATAACACAGACCAGGAGTGCAGTATTATCAGCAAGTTCAATCAAGGCGCTAGAGCCGGCGGAAAATATATCCCCTGTCACTTCTTATGGAGCAAGGCGAACTATATCCTGTGGGAGAGAATCGCTAGACCTGGTTGGGGCGACGAAAAGGTTCTCTATCGGTCACATTCTCAACTACCAACTAAAGTCACAATTTGGGCATGTACGTGTCAATGTGCACGCCTGCGCTAACATTAACCTTCCATCATTTTGCGACGTTCGACGAAATGGTAGCGGTCTGAATGCCCACAGGAGACATCTACGTCAATAACACTACGCTACTGTACAGGAACACACCGGGGCAGCGCCGGGAAGTGTTCTTTGTTTTACTGGAAGAGTAACTCCCGAGCGTTAATAATTAACACGACAGAGCCCTATTCCAACGTAGAGCATTTTGGACTGCAAAACATACAGAGGACCCAACAATTCATTCTCTGTGTAAACTCAAAGTTCCATTATTATTACACTGGTAGTTGTTTCGAAGCACATCTTGGCTACCTACAAATGCAGATCAGACTTGCCAAGATACAATCGCAAAACCACGGAATGTAGACTGTCGTTTTATAGCAAAATGTAGCATGATAAAGGCAAATTCGAGGTAAACAATTAGGACGATGCCTTTGTACCAGTGAAATAGGAGGTGTGTGTGGGGGGGGGGGGGGGGGGGGGGTCTTTCTCATATCACATTCTGAAAAAAGGGATACTTGACTGCACATAGTTTTACAAAACAGTAAACAACATATTTGTAACACAAAAACTCAACAGCAAACCGTAAGAAAACAAGTTGGAATTAAATAATCGAACCGACTGACCAAAGAATAATGAAGAGACGTTTTCACCACATAAGAACACAAATATTGTGTTCAAGAAAACGTTGTTCCATAATCAATAACACACGAGGAGTAATAATGCGTAGGTAAGGGTACTTCAGGCCAATTGTGTTTAGTAATGATATGCAAAAGTTTGAACAGCGTGTCTCAAAAAAGATCTATAAACTTCTCAAGTTCTTCTGAAATCTAATGTAACAGATCTTTCACTATTGTACTATCGAACAATCGTTCATTGTCAGCGCAGGATGTTTTCCCATAACGCCGAGTCTCGTGTGGCTATTTATTTATTTATTTATTGAGATTTATCGACTCTTTCGACATCCAGGGTCACCTCCTGTCGGACAGTTTTTACGGGTGGAGGAAGCCGCAGTACCCGGAGAGAAGCACCGAGCAATGGCGAGCAACTGTTAGAATCCACAAAATAGTAACTCCACACAAGCAGGGCTAACATTGGTTGAACGCAAGTGCACCATCAACATGTAGTAAGCCTTAGTACACAACGCCACCTTGTCCCCACGTTGGTAATTGGGATTAAGTGTCTTGCTCCAGGACACGGCGCGGTTGCAGGTGCGATTCGAACAGAGGACCTCTCGGCTTGCAGCCTGCATCTCCACCTACTTAGCCACAACGCTTCCACTCGTGTGGCTATCTATGAGTGTTTTGTACATACTTGTAAACTCATTAACCCATCTCAAGTCTTGATAGCAGCATCTTTCAAAGACAGAATATACCCGACATTACCGTTTGGAAGGGATGTGTGAAATTCATTCAAATGAATTTCTGCTGAACCAAATTACGACAATAAGACGGAATACCACAAGGGTTGGCCTCAAGCGGCATATATCGACACAACCCCCACCCCCGCGTTCGTGTTTTTTAAAGTGTTTTACTAGCGCCGTATATGTGAGTGCGATATAAGAAAAAAACAAAAAGGGTCGTTGACCCCTGACTGCTTACTCTACTGGGGTGTATTATGTTTTTTTATACCACAATCAAACTTGAATTAAATGAATAAAGATTAGACACTGTAAGACATTCGTCGTCACGTCAATTAGATGCGTAGTGACCAATGAGACGAGTTCTTACATTTCGTGTCTACACTTAAGCCGAATTTTACGTCTTTCAATGTCTGTACTACGTCGGATAACGTTGAATACGCACAACAATAGTAGTATAATTAGTCGATAAACGTCCCGAAGGGGCTCGTTAACAAATGGTCTTCCATAGACAAATTCCCGAATATCTAACTGAAACAAGAGACGCTTATCTCCAGTGTAATTACTGCCATCGTCAGAAGTGGAAACATTCTCCAAAACCCGTTTTATTTGAGAAAAACAATTAAAAAAATGTTCTTTTCGATCTCGGTTTATTTGCCATGATCGAATTTACAAGGTGAACTTCAAAGCGCGGTCACTAACAACGATTGCAATAGAAAATAACTCTGGGGTGTGTTTGATCTGTGATCGGTGCAATTTAGCGTCGTTGCTCCCGCGTATAGTGGATACAGACATGTTCTAATTGACCAGTTTCCGGCAATTAGAGGACGGTAAGAGTGAAATTTCCCGCGTTTAGAGCACGGGCTCAGAAATATCAAAGAGGTCGAATTTAACTGATGAATTACAATGTCATTTTAACTGCATGCTCCGGAAGCCCCAACTCGATTCGGAATTGAAAATAGATGTCTTTACCATTCAGGTTTCTTAAGAAGTGAAATTTTTAGGTTCATTGTTCTACAGTAAACTGAACTTCACTTCTCATATAAAATAAATATAAAGGTCAAATGCAAAATAACACTGATCCTTCTGAAGGTAATTGGTAGCACTGAGTGGGGTGCTGCCAAAAATACTTTAGTCAACATGTACAGATCACTTGGTAGATCACAATTAGGTAACGATTGTGTGGTTTCCGGTAATGCAAGAAAGTCGTACCTCAAACCACTTGATGCAATTCATAATTGTGTTTTAAAATTAGCCTGGGTGCTGATAGAATATCACCAATAGATGCAATGCTTGTTGAAGCAGAGGATCCTTCCCTTGAGAAGCTCGGCATTAAACTGCCACTACACGTTTCTAAACCTTCTGCATGTCCATCAAATCCTGCCTATAAATGTGTCTCAAACCCTCAAAATGATGATTTTTTTCAACCGACACTAGAAACGTATTCCTCCATTGGGAATTAGAATTACACGTCATATGGAATCCGCCACACTTGAATCTGGTTCAATATAAGAGAACCGTGAACAGCATATACCTCCTTGCCATGTTAGTCAACCTACTGTTATTTTGGACCTTGCTTCCTCAAAACAACCTGAGACAAATTCTTTACAGATTAAATAAAAATAGGCTGAAATATAGTATCGTGTATAAAAAAGGATCTATTCAGACGGATCTAAAGATGGTGACAATGTGTCATCCGATGTTGTTACTGGTGATTAGATAATCTCAATCTGAATACCAAATACAAGTTATATTTTCACAAGCGAGGTTAAAGTTTCACAACTTGCCCTCGAACGCATCGAGAATGTACAGGAAAGGAAATCGATTATCTTATCCGTCTCTCTTTCCTCTTTACTGGATTTACTCATACTCAACACCAAGCAGAAGAACCTTCTCATTTTGGATCTCTGATCAATATGATATCATGTTTTGCTGGTTACCTGGACCTGTTGGTATATCCGGTAACACCAGGGTAGACAGTGCAGCAAAACAAGCCTCTTACTGACTTTCAGATTCCTTTCAGTTGATTTTAGTCCACATATCAATAAGTACATCAAATCTGTGTGGCAGGGGGAATGGGATGGAATGACAAATAACAAGCTCCATCATTCCGTTCAAATATTTTTGATCACTACTCGTCCAATAACCTTTATAGAAAAGATAATGCAATTCTGACACAATGTCATATTCTTCAGACAAGACTTACACATTCCTCTTCTAATATGCGACGAGCGTGTGTTCCTTGTCAGCAGGGATTGTCAGTGAAGCATATTATTTTATAATGTACAGATTTTAATCTCACCAGACTGCAATATTTTAATGTTGCGTGTTTTCGAGGCTTATTTTATAACATAAATTCTCATAAAATTCTGTCGTTCCTGAATGAAATTAACCCTTTAACCTTTTTAGTACATTTTAAATCGTTTTATTCTTGTAAATTCTCATCTATTCTTATCTATTTAACAGGTTGACTTACACGGCATTATTTAAATAACTGGTCTCATTTGTCTATTACTGTGTCCATTCTTCATCAACTCGATTTTATTTCTTTCATGAAAGATAATGGCATATTTTTTTTTAAATATACTTTTTATCGCCACGATATAGCATTGGATGCTGATGTTGCGTAAAACACCTATTAATAAATAAATAAATAATAAAACTGATCGCAACAGAACAGACACAACCAGCATGTATTCTCGGAGTAAACTCGGTGTTACTTTATAAGTACCTAGGTAGTTAATTCTAGACAACTCTTGGCTGCCTTTCGAGGCAGCCAAGAGTTGTTTAGATACAACTGGTTATCGACATGCTGTAAGCTGTCACCATGTAGCTATAATGTATAGAACTATCTTGGTTTATAAGGGCTAATCCACGGAAATTGAACAAGAAAACATAAAAAAAAATCAAGCCATACAAAGTGTTATGCCGTAAATTGGGATCATTCTGTAACTTGCGACTATCTGTTATTGTAGTGAGATTGATGGAATATAAAGACTTCGTCACATGATTTTGCAGTTTTACAATGATAAAATAGTAAATGATGGTGATGAAAAACCAAAGCTTATTTTCTATTTATCAGCATTCTATTTGTTTAGATATACCATGCGAACTTGTATATGGGGAGTGCGGTTAAAACGTTACGCATTTCACTGCCTCTGGTCTTAGCAAAACCAAACATCTAATGGTATCACTGTACTAAATATTTGGTTGAGAGTTATCTGCCTTGAAATTGCGCTAGGATATGATGCAATATTTGAAAATAAGATTCCTAGAAAAAATAATTATCATTGGGAAAGATGTTAAGGCATTTAAGTAGGCTTTACGCCAAAGCCGAATATTCCACAAGAAAAGGGAGATGATCTGAGTATTTTTTCGACCTAAAAATGCAGTTAAATATTTGGTGATTGGGCTCAAGAGCGGTTACTTCACTTCCTGCCGAAAGTGTTCTCTTATTTAATGCATGACTCCGCCACACCTCTTCCACCCCACCTCCCTTTCTGGCCAGAAAAAGTTGGGTGGAAGTCTGTACTTTAAGTAGGTATTTGAAACTATAATTTTGAGTGGTGTTGCAATCATATTTTGCCACATAATTGTTAAAATGGTCGCCTATGGGGAAATATTTAGTACTGTGATACCTATAATCATGACAACGCTCAATGATGTTTTGAAAGTTACCAAAGAGATCGTGCACAATAGTAATGAACTCAAACTCTTTCATTGTAAGTATACATTTATCAGCGCTCTGTGTTATATAAGGAATGATCGTTACACAGTTTGGCCTTTGTTCTTTGGGGTTTCATAACTCAAGAAATAGACAGAAACAAACGATCATTGCTGATAATTAAACTTGAGAGACAATACATTTAAACACTCTCTACTTTGCGGAGTTAAAATTAAAACCAGGTCGCATCATGTTTCCTAGTGATAACTAAATAAAAAGGCATAGTTTTCTAAATTTTTGTTTCAAATAATAATAATAACAATAATTGATTTTCTAGAGCGTAAAACCACAAATAGTGCTCTAAAACGCTTGACAAAAATAAATACACTTTTTCTGAAATAAAGAGTCACATCTGTTTTGGTCGCCTCTTAGAGCGGTTCAGGCCTGAGAATGCTTCAGTAAATAGGAAAGTTTTAAGATTTCTTTTGAAGACATCGAGAGTTTTTGAAATTCTGACACTAATTGGCAGGGAATTCCACAATCTGGGACCCACGGTGGAGAACACACGATCATGAGCCTGATTAGATCTGCTAAAAGGTACAACTAGTTGAATTTGTTTTTTAGATCAGGAACTGCGTGGTGGTTTATATACAGTGAGGAGCTCTTGCGGGTAAACAAGAGCCAGTTTGTGGATACATTTGAATACTAAGATCAATATTTTAAAATCAATTCTCTGTTTAACTGGAAGCCAATGTAGTTGTCTTAAAACAGGTGTTATGTGTTCAGAGCGTTTGGCACCAGTAATTATCCTAGCAGCAGTATTCTGAACTTTTTGAAGCTGCTGAATCAGGCACTGGGACAGTCCCACTAACACTGAATTACAATAGTCTTGTTGTGAGGTGATGCAGGAGTGCACAAGTTTTTCAAGTGCTGACTGGTTAAGATAAGGTCGCAGCCTTCCAACATTACGAAGCTGCCAGTAGCATTTTTGACATATTTTATTGATATGGATGTCTAGTTTTAAAATTTATCAGTCCAATATTCCTGACCGATTCACTTTTCATAGTGATGTTGTTTCCAACCAGAATAGATGTAACAGGCGGTGTAAGCATGAGAACCCCGGATATCACTAAGAATTCAATTTTTAGAGTCATTCATTTTCAGTTTAAAGTCTATCATCCATTCCTGCACGAGATCTATGCAAGTTTCCATGCTGTTGACTGCGGTGAATGAGTCACTGGGAACAGATGGGTTGAATGTGATGTACAGCTGGGTGTCGTCTGCGTACATACGATATGATATGCCATGCTTTTTTTAAGAAGGCGACCTAGAGAAGAAGTGTACAGAGTAAACAGGAGTTGTCCAAGTACTGAGCCCCGAGGAACACCACACTTTAACGTCCTGCTTTCTGAACCGATCTTATTGATATATATTTGTTGACTGCAACCTTCTAGATATGATGCAAACCATGATAAGACAGTTCCACATATGCATTGCTGTGTCAATGTCTGCATGGGAATATCATGGTCGACTGTGTCGAATGCTGCTGACAAATCCAAGAGAACAAGCAGTACAGCCTTAATCTCAGACACTGATTTAACAATGTCATTGTTGACTCGTAGTAAGGCTGTTTTTGTACTGTGGTTGTCTTTTTCATGCAGATGATTTTTGAGTTGTAAAGCAACAACCCTTTCCAACAATGTAGACAGGAAAGAGAGGTTCGATACTGGTCCATAATTATTCAGGTTGTCAGGATCAAGAGATGGTTTCTGATGAGTGGAGTAACAAGTGCTTTCTTCAATGGGTTTGGAACAAACCCATCGTGTAGGGATGCAGATATAATAGATGGTATGGCTGGCAGAAGATAATCCATTGTCTCTTTCAAAAGGAATGTTGGAATTTGATCCAGATCATTGGATTTATTGGATGATGGTAAAATCATTTTTCGAATGTCTTCTGAGACAGAGTGAGAATTAGAAAAATCACTTTTTATGTCAAGATGATCAAACTCTGGTGGTTCACATGATAGTATACTATCCAGAATTACTTGAATTTTAGTTATGAAATAATCGCTGAATTTTTCCAGAATTTCTTCAGTATTTAGATCATCTGGGAGAATGACTTTTTGCTCTTTATCAAGGAGACTATTGGTAAGCGAGAACAACATCCTTGTATTAGACCTCTATAAGAGAATTGTAGTACTCCCCCTTCGCCTTTCTGATGATCTTATCAGTTGTATTTCTTTGGTGGCAGCATAACTGCCGGTAAACCCCAAGCTTCGTTTTATTGTAAAGACGCTCAAGTCTGCGACGCTGTTGTTTAACAGCTCTAACATCTTCTGTAAATTACTCCAATTTTCCCTATGAGTTATAATTTTTGACTTGGGTGGTGCATGTTCAGCCATGATGCCCTTAAGAGTTTCTTCAAATTATTCATTTATTTATTTGTGTTTAAGGTCACATATTTCTGCACAATGGCTAACCATGACCACGACAGTTTTACGGGTGGAGGAAGCCGGTGTACCCGGATAGAAAAACCGAGCAACGGCGAGCAACTGTCAGCTCCCCAACATACCAACGCCACACAAGCAGGGTTAGCATTGGTTGAAGACAGATGCACACTCGACGTGCAGTACGCCTTAGTAAACAGCGTCACCGTGTCCCCTCGTGGGCAATGGGGTGGAGTGTCTTGCCCAAGGACACAACGCGGTTGCCGCAGGTGGGATTCGAACCGAGTACCTCTCGGCCCGCGCCCACACTTTCTTCAAATAAAGATAGCAATTGCTCAGATGATTCATGACGACTACAAAAATAATTCGAACACAGAATTGATGAACTGATATCCATTTTCAAGGCATCAATATTTATGGATTTATATTTTCGATAAGTAATTTTCTTGGGAGGAATCTTTGAAGTTGATAGTGTCATTCGGCCAAGACCGCATAGTGATCACACAATGCTAGATCTGTGACATGGACATTTTGTACTGACGAGCTGTTACTTTGATGAACAAGAATTAGATTCAAGGTGTGTCCTCTCTTGTGGGTAGGTTTTGAGACCAGTTGTGAATAGCAAAATGATTCAAACAAATTTGTGAATTGCTTGATCAAGTGTCATTTAAATTGTCAACATGGATGTTGAAATCACCAGCAATAGCTATATCACATCCATACAAGGCATAGAAGGACAGACATTCTGAAAATTTATTTAGAAACTGTGCTGATGTAAGTTTGTTCCTTTTTGACGGTGGCGGTCGGTAAACTACGAGTAATCGAAGTGAACGGTTGATCGACATGAGGCAGTCTATCATTTTAAAAGATGTAGGAGATTTGTATAAATCAAGATGCTGTTTTATGTTTAAGGCATCACTGTGGATGACTGCTACACCGCCACCTCGACTCCCCCGTGAGTTGTGTAAGATGGAGAAACCCAGTGGTAATAGTTGTCCAACGGAAAAAACTGTCACTATCATTTTCTTTCAACCACGTTTCAGCTAGAGCCAAAACTCTGAGATTGTTATCTAGTATGAAGTCCTTTAGATCATGTTCCTTCCCAGAAACAGATCTTGTATTAAGTAATCCAAAGTTCAAATCAGGTACTTTGTTCCTCACAGATCTGGCATTGACCGTTGAACATCTTATATTGGAGGTAGTTTAGTAATGAGCTGTATCTTTGTGAATTAAACTAATGTTACTGAAATTTACACCAGAATTAGTGTGTCTTTTGACAGCCTGTCTGTGTTGAAATTTGACATTTTCTATTTGGTATACTTTCTGTGATCTGTTGATGGGATGACAAAACTCTGGTTTCAATATCCTTTCTTTTTTCATGGTTTTGAGAACTCTAGCTTTGGGTCTATGCTCAATATGGTTGATTGTTTTGTTGATGGAATTGGGATCATCTGAGGTGTAACTGATCAAAGACATTTTGATTGTCCATAATTTAGAACACCAGTCTCTTGTAACATCAGGTTTGAAATAACTATTTCCAATTAGCAGTGAATTAGGTGTGAAGGAATCTAACAGTCCAAGCTGAATTGGAACAATGGGTTAGATAATACTGGCTAACTAGTGCATTGGATTTTGAAACAAGATTGGACAAATCTTCAACATGTTTCAAGATTTTTTCTCATAAAAGTACAGAAGTTGTTAACACATTCCTTTAAAATTCATATCAAAAGAGTCTACATCAGGTACAGACACAAATTTCAACAAATAAATCCAGAGATCTCCACTTGAAAACTGTGAGAAAGCAGGAGCTCAGAAATGTGTGACCACACTTAGTGGCAATATAATCAATAATGACACATTTCAACGAAACATGTTCTTGTGTCATTAAACATTGTATTGACTAATGAATTGCGTAAGTTAAAAGGAGCGTCGTATGCCATGCGCACACATAACTTCAATTTCCTTTTCCACTTGGATGGAGTGTGTTGTCATTCAATGCAACACGGAGATAAATTTAATACTGATGTTGACCATTTCCTGAGAAATTGAAAACACAGTTTGTAAATGTGGAGTTCGATATAAACCCTGATGACATGGTCTTGGTTGAACATCTGTCACAGAAAGAGTTCATACAGGTTATATGGGAATTGGAAAGTTTTGTTGGCTTGAGTTTCGTTTGTGTCAATTTGTGGATTATTAGGACCAGGTATTGTTAGCGTTTGTTTTGGGTAAACGATGAACGCAGGCGATCATCTATTGCATATAAACAAATTGAACATGGAATAAAAAGCTTGATAAGGATTTCATTGTTTATTCAATTTTATTTGAATGTCTTTTTAATATGATGAGATAAATATTAATTACTTTTCATGTTGAAACAATATGAGCATGCAGGGGTTCTTGTCCATTCAGCCTGTACAACGTAATCATTAAGACAACATTGAGGCGTGGTTTAGGGCGGTCCTAAGTGCTTTCTTTTCGGGACATTGTGTTAGGAAAAGAAAAAAGATAAATACATTAGCCAGTCATTTTGCCTGAAAATGCATGAACATAAAAAGGTTAAATAATTATAAGTTGACACGCGATGAATACCCGAAAAAATAAATAATAACTCTTGTCGAAATTTTAGGTCAAGTTCACACACCACCAGTCTAATATAGCAAGGAATTTGACGCTGTTGTGTCCTGAAACTAGTCGGAACCTTCAAATCGTCCCCTGAATTCCAATGTGTTATATGTGCCAGTAGGCACATAGAACACATTGAAACTCAAGGGACGAAATGTCGATCACCTATGTTCAGATTCACTCGTTAGGTATATTTCACTTTATCGGAAAGCGAACCTATCTTCCTCTTTACCGACGAGTCGATATATTCCAGACAACCAAATCTACAAAATACCATAACAATTCAACTTCCTTGAATCACCGCTTGAAGTGTTGCTAAATCAAGATTTGATTTGACCGACGTTTTGATGACATAACTAAATAAAATGAAGACTCATCATAAATTACCGTAGTTTTATGACTTCGATGCGTAGTTCCACCAGTTGTGTTTTAATCTTAGTGGATTAAAGACGAATTAAATACTTACTGTATTAGAATACCTATGACTTAAGCATGAAAGAACATGGGCATTTTTTGTGAATGAAGGGATATCACACTGTATCAACGGAAATCTGCGCGGAAACACCCCAAAAGTTGGTAAACAAACAGTCTATAACAATAGCGGACACCTCGCAGAATTGGATCGGTTACCCGAGTTCCTTAGCTTACATGTGTCTTTTTTGTCTTACAGAGCTTTAGTGACCAGTATTTTACATCGCATACATTTTGTGCGAAGGACGAGATTCATGTTCCAAATTCCAAGGAAACGCCGAATTGTAAATCTATTGAACGTAAGTATTATTGATACACATTAAGTGGATCCGCCCTATACTACAGTAAGAGCAGACTGGTCGTAATCCACGCGTGGGCGGTGATGTCCACGCATGAGTTTAGCAGGTAATAAAAATATTTTAGTTTTATGATTATTTCTAAAATTAATGTTCTGGAATTTAATATTATTGCGCCCGTAAAAAATATTGTCCACCAGTAGAAAGTGACCAGTCCAAAACGGCTGTACTGTGCTAATCTCTACACAACTGGATTGTTGGGGCGCTCATATGTCACATGTACAAAAATATCTTCACCGCCGTTCTATGCTATAAGTCCCGAGTTTGATCCTCATCCGGGACGGCCCGCATTGTGTCCTTGGGCAAGGCACTTTATCCCGGTTGACTACATGGGGGCATGATGACATCGTGTACTCAGGCGTACTGCACGTCGATGGTCCACATGTCTTCCACCGCTGTAACCCTGCTTGAACGGAGCTTGAACAGAGTTAGAAGGTTGAGGAGCTGACAGTTATTCGTTGATGTTCGGTGGTTCTCTCCGGGTACTCCGGCTTCCTCCACCCGTAAAACTATCACAGTCACGGTTTGCAATTGTGCATAAGTATGTGACCTTAAACACCAATAAAAATAAACTTAAAATAAATAAATAAATCTTCGCCGCCGCAAACTGGGAGGGGTGGGTGGCGGGGAACTTGAACTATGTTATTCACAATCGTTATAAAATGATCTGCTTAGCAAGTTAATTATTTACCCAACCATTCTTGACATGTTTGGATGGATGTCTGATTAAATGACAATAGACTATTTGCTCCACGATGGAACCATTTGGCAGGTCTTCTTACATACTTGGGTATTCAGCAAACCCAATAATTCTTAATTTGACCATTTCATTATATACAATTCGTTCATTCTTCTGTCCGTCTATCCATTTATTCATCCATCCACCCACCTACCCGCTACGGTTGGTTGGGTGGATGGTGTGGGTGGGTGGACGGATGGATGGATGGACGATTGAATGAATGAATGCATGCACTGTTATAGGAAGCTGAGCTATGTTACCTCCAGTTGCAAAAAAATTAAACCATGTGTAAACAACCTGATACGGCAACTTATCGTTCCCGGGTTATTACTGTTTCACCCATATGTTCGATGAAACTTCGGTGGTGATGATGTAAATAACTGCGTGTAGCGTTACCTTGAACAAGTGACAAATTTGATCTTCTAAGCATTTACAACGAAAATAGCCGGTCTGAACGCAGGATTATGATTCTCCCCTTCGACTGTTTACGCATGCGTCGGTTGGATAGTCGAACTTTTTTGTAAAGAAGGAGATATTGTTTAAAAAATGTCGTTTTTAGTGTTTCGGAGCATTTGTGTTAAATTTAATTCAATAAGATCACTTGCTATGATGTTATGGATGCTGTTGCATTAATTTTCCTTGAATGATGGCGAGAATGAGAGGCAAAACGAAAGGCTTCATCAAGCTTACGCCGCCTCCACCTCGACAGTACAATCCAGAAATGGCCGACAATATTGACTTTGAAGCTGGTGATTAAAGCACGGAGAAATAATCAGAGGTAAATTATTCGGAGCTACCGAATGCTATCTCCCAAAGCTTAAACATTGTGAACAGTACAGATATGTCTGATACGACGGGTGCTGAGACTTGTGTGAACTTGCAAACAGTAAATTGGGGAGGTTCGTCTGCTGTCTCTAATTATGACATAATAAAGGCAAGCCAAATGGATAGTTTTAACGTAAGTTGTAAGGATCCTGATACAAGTAGTGGGCTCGATCTGGGTAAAATCTACTCTATGTTGTGACAGGTACTATCTAAGTTAGACACCCTGCAAGAAGTTAAGGCGGAGGTTGAAAAAAGTAACTGAAACACTTATCCGTATAGAAAATAGAGTGGTAAATTTAGACAGTAGAGTGGGAATTATAGAAAATAAATGTGAGTCCGCTTCCCCAGAATTAACTGAAGTTAAAAACATTGCAGAAAAAGCAAAGAGTGAAATATGTGTAATTGGTGAAAAACATTGCATACTTGCTGATCAAGTAAGTAACCAGATTAGTGATACGGGTGACCTTGTTGAGCTTGTGGGAGATATGAAAATGAGATCGATGAGAGATAACCTAGTTTTCACGGGTATGTTTCTACGGAGAAGGTTCTGATTGGCTTTTTGAAAGAAAGTATGCATATAACTGATACAATCTCGTTAGGTAAAAGGTTCGATGGCAAGTTCTCATATTTTAAGGATAGAGAGATGGGTCGAAAAAAGAGTGGTGTGTTGAAAAACACTAACTGTTATATTAAGGAACAATTCCCCCAAAAGGTAGCGGATTATCAAAAAACAGTACTGTTCCCAATTGTTAAAGATGCCAAATTGAAGGGCAAGTCAGCACATGTTGTTACGGACAAGTTGTTTATTGACAACGTCAGAGTTGACCAGCCCATCCCTCCACCTTATCGGAAAAATGCAATCAGAAGTGAGAAAGATGAGCCACGAAATAGGTCAAATTCCCAATAGGATTGCCCGAGTTATGTCTCTCTCCTATCACTGAACGTTTGTGGTTTACAAACAAGGCCACATGACCCAAAATTTGTTGAATATATTAATGATTATGATATTCTTTTTTCAGGAAACAAAAACGGATAATGTAGACAAAATAGAAATAGAAGGCTATTTAGTTTACCGTCCAAAAAATAGGTCAGAAGTGACATTGCATAGGTCAGGGGGGCGGGGGATTGGGGGGGGGGGGGTGTCTGTATAGCAGTGCGTGATAAACTCAAAGACAAATGTACAATTGTTGATGATAAGTGTGAATATATCCTCTGGGTTATATTTGACAGAAAGAGGGGGGATGCCTCCCTCTTTGGAAATGTTTATATTCCACGTGAGGGGTCAAAATATTGAACAGATAATATGTTTGAAGAATTGCTCATGTCAATTCTTGATAAAATGTAAATTACCCCAAATATAGCCCTACTTGGTGATTTTAATGCTAGGACAGGAACATTATGTGATCGATCGGGAACAATTGACACAAATATTTACACAACGAGACGTCGATTTTATAAACATAAATCGAACGAAAAAGGATAAATCCTCCAATAATTCGGGGCACAAGTTACTCGATCTTTGCAAACAGGAAAGACTAATCATAGGGAACAGGAGAATAGGCGATGATAGGGGATGTGGTGATGTTACGAGCAACGGGATTAGTACGATCGATTACTTGATCTGCAGTAAAACTTTTGTTAAAATTGTAGCAATTTTGTCATACTGTAGTATAATGAATTATACCCGGATGTACACTGCCCTCTGTTGACAAAAAATTATGTTGGACAAGACATCACTGATCTAGATTCGCGTGATTGCGCAGCAATAGAGGATACAACACAAATAAACACATCTTGTTTGGTTAAAAACTGGGACAAAACAAAGAAGCAAGATTTCGTGCAAAATCTCGATCAGAATGAACTGAATAAGCTGAAGAATGACCTGAGTGATATTGCAAACCAAGATAAAGTGCATGCGGGTGACGTCAATACACTAGTGGGTCAAATGAACATAATTTTGAAGGACTTCGAAATTAAAACTTTTGGGATTATTTATTTATTTACTTACTGGTGTTTTTAAGGTCACATATTTATGCACAATGGCTAATCATGACCGTGACAGTTTTACGGATGGAGGAAGCCGGAGTACCCGGAGAGAACCACCGAGCAACGGCGAGCAACTGTCAGCTCCCCAACATACTAACTCCACACAAGCAGTGTTGTTGAAGACAAGTGCACCATCGACGTGCAGTATGCCTTAGTACACAACGCCACAGAGCCCCCACGCGGGCAATGGAGATGAAGTGTCTTGCCCAAGGACACAACGCGGTTGCCGCAGGTGGGATTCGAACCGAGGACCTCTCGGCTTGCAGCCTGCTCCTCTACCTACTGAGCCACCGCGCTCCCTTTGGGATTAAGAAAGGGTATAAATCTAAAACGTTTTTTTTAATATGCCGTGGTATTCGTGTGACTGTGTTAAGGCCCGAACACAATATAGGAAAGCTAGAAAAATAGTAAAGAGATTTCCGACACTACAGAATAAAATACAATTGATAACATGTCGAAGAAATTATAAACTTGTACAAAGACAGAGTAAATTAAAATACAACAAACAGTTGTCAACTAAATTGAAAAAAATTAAATCGGTTTTTCCAAGAGAATTCTGGAAAATTATAAGACATATTGGCAAAAAACAAACCAATCCAAAAAGTCCAACAGTGGAAAATTTTTTTATTCACTATCGAAAGGAGGAAAGTGAACCCATGTCTGGTTATGACAATGAATGCAATTCAGAAATGGCCATGAGGTCAAATATTGACTGTACATTATTGAACGATCAGATATCAGAGGCAGAAATATGGAATGCTATTAAAATTCTCAAAACTAATAAAGCATGTGGGGTAGACGGGATAACTAATGAGTATATCAAATCGTCGTACGAAAAAATGAAAAATATTTGTTTAATATTATTTAATATTGTACTGAAATCGGGTTTAGTGCCGGATGAGTGGACAGTGGGAATGGTGAAACCAATCTTTAAGGGTAAGGAAGATCATATGGATGCAAATAATTATAGAAAGATAACATTGGCGAGTTGTGTTTCTAAAGTGTTCACTAGCATCCTTAGGCGAAGGATAATGTTTTTTTCTGGACGAAAATGGCTTATTATCACATACCCAAGCAGGCTTCCGAAAAGACCACTCAACGATCGACTATATATTTACTTTAAATGCCGTTATTAGTATGACGAAACAAAGTAGAAAGAGATTGCTTTGTGCGTTTGTGGATCTGTCAAAAGCTTTTGATACTGTTTGGCGAAATGGGCTCTGGAAAAAACTCCTAAGCTTTAATATACTTGATGTAATAAAGAATATGTATAGTAAAATAAAATCACTAGTCACAATAGAGGTTAAATGTTCCAATGTATTTTTCAGTAATATCGGCGTTAGACAGGGTGAAAATCTCTCTCCAGTACTATTCTCTTTGTATTTAAATGCCCTTGAATCATCCCTGAAATCGGAACATTGCAATGGTGTCGATCTCGCTTCCTGTAGTGGAGATACATCGGTGTACTTGAAATTATTTCTTCTCTTGTATGCAGATGACACAGTTTTGTTAGCAGATACTGCACGTGGTCTGCAGCAATCACTCAATAAATTTTCGTTATATTGCGAGGAGTGGAAATTGAAGGTTAATATTAACAAATCAAAAGTTATTATATTTGTCAAAAGTTATAACAGAAATAGTGTCATGCAGTTCTCAATTAAAAATGAAAATATAGAAATAGTTGATGCTTATAAATATTTGGGCATAACTTTTCATAAATCAGGATCGTTCAGCCCTGAAAAAAAATTTAAGATGCCAAGAAGCAAAGAAAGCTATGTATGCATTGATTCACAAATCACGAAAGATCCAAATCCCGGGTGATTGTGTATTAGATGTGTACGAAAAAAACATTGTTCCAATACTTACGTATGTATGTGAGTTTTGAGGGACTGGTAATAGTAACATTTTAGAAAAACTTGAATTGTGGTTTTTAACATTTGCTTTAAGATTGAAAAAGGCGACACCAACTATCTTGGTATACTGAGAAACGGGGATATATCCTGTAAGTGTCAAAATTAAACAGAAGTGTTTAAATTTCTGGAGTAGATTAATACAGGGTGATAGAGAAAACTGTCGTGGAAAATTTATTGGCAGATGTATAATAATTACAGTACCAATAAGGATAAGGAACCATGGCTTTCTTACATTGAGTGTCTCCTAAATGATATGGGCATGTCAAATGTTTGGGTATAACAGAATATTTCAAACTGTGGGTGGTTTAAAGAAGCTGTAAAACGAAAATTAAATGACCTCTATATTCAAAAATGGAACAGTATGATGGAAACTTCTAATAAGTATATTTTCTACAGAAAAAATAAAACTATCTTTGAAAGGGAGGCATATTTCAGTAAACTTCGAGGGGATTTAATATTACCGCTACTGCAGTTAAGGACAAAGATCCACAGGCTATCGATTTATCATAGAATGTAAATGTTTACTAGAATTGCGAAAAAGATATCTTAAACCTTATTATTGTAAACGCACAAATATTCTCAAACTCAATGAGCTTTTTCAGTCAAACAGTAAAGTAGTTTCGGAAAATTTGGCCATGTTCATCAAGAGGTCGCTCACTTTATTGAGGTCCACTAGGGGATAATTCTCTAAATATTATTCTACTGCAGATTGCCCAGTATTTGGATATTATACACTTCTTAAGTACTAATTGTTGGAGATATATGGATGGTCAGTAATGGACCTGTCAGACAGGCGAGGAGGCTATGTGGAAGGACTATTAACTAACCCTCCTTAAGTACCGCTGGATGAGGCTTACTGCTGATCGCACAGACACTACTGGCTAAATCCAAAGTTCTGACAAACTCGTGGATTCAAGCTGATTCATGACTTTTGGTATAAAAATAGGTCGGGTGGGGTGGGGTGGGGTGGGGTGGGGGAGGGGTGATGGATGGTACAGTTCGATGGGGGAGAGGGGGGGGGTAGGGCAGTGTATTATTGTTAGGATGGCAAGGCATTGTTTGGTGATGCATTCTTTGTGCTATATTAAACTGTGAGCCTATACCTCCGAGAAAGTGATGTGTCCCTGAATTTCATGCGACCACATACAGGTTTTGAATAGTAGTAAATGTTTATAGGTGTATTGCAAAATTTCATTCTTCCTTTCTGCTAGGACTATCTCGCATATCTCTCGCTGGACGGTGCTTAATTGGCGACATTCCAGCGAGAGCTATGGGAGATACATTGGTGTGAAATGGGAATGAAAAGATAAAATTAGAAACCATGTTGGGTGGGGATGACTGTATGTGAAAGAAGATTTTATTGCACCCAAATAGGAAGTGTCTGGGCATGGTCGCATTGATTTCTTTGGTGTGATATAGGCGTACGTAGATGTAGACAAACAGCAAATGACTGTGATTCTCCAAATTGAAATATTTATTTCTGTAATATTTTACTGACTGTCCAAAACCGACAGTTTAAATTTGTTGGTGGACTCCGACATCATAAAATAATATACGGAGATTGAAATAAAATATCTGAATCTGAGAATATAAGGATAGCTGTTACTACTTCTCTCCAAACGAATTCCGTTCAAAATTCTCAAGTATTAATGGTTATTGCCCATATGAACTGCCGACGTATTAATGCTCACTTGGATCCATTAAAATAGTTTTTGATGTGTCCAAGACAATAATGACACATTCGATATTACTGGATCAACGGAAGTATTCAAACTTCTCCCATATGCGTTCTAGTGCATAGAAGGTTATCAACCACTATTTGTGAAAACACTACCAGCAGATGATGACAATATCGTAGTTTTTGTTAAAGAAGACATTGACTTTAAACTCCGGGATGACTTGTCTTTATTTGTTTTTTTTTGTAATCGAATAGCTTCTTTATAGACATAAAAACAAAGAATACTCCAAGGATAAATGGAATCATATATAGACCTAGCAATCCACCAATAGTGGGCATCGATCTGTTTTTTACGAAATTGAATGAAATAATACAGACTATAAGTACTGAAAACAAAAATACAAAAATTATGGGTTATTTTAACATCGACCCACTGACAATTGCAACTCCTCAAGACATGTATAGTTTTTGAAACATTCGTACATGAAGCATTTCTGCTGACAATATCTAAGCCCACTAGAGTGATTGAATATTCAGCCATTCTCACAGATCACAGTATCTCGTAAAATATTTTATTATACGCCTGTTCTTTGAAATCCCCATTTATAGCAGTACTAAACAAAGCGGAAAATGAAAATCCGTTCCGCACGTATGTTAGGAACAGAAATTGTTCACGGACTATTTCTAAATAGAAGCGACATTTTACTGGAATTTTCTACAAATCGTGCACCGCAATTACAATTTGAATCGTCAGCGATAGCTTTAATAGTAACAGGGGTTTCCATTGCAAATTTAGTTGTCGATAAAATGTGTTCTTTGTGTTGATAGTACTGTTGTCAAATTAATTTCCGTATGTTCTCCTAATAATTGTTTCTATAGACGTGAAGGCGTGTAATAAACACAGAATGACACCCGCGAGTGAATGGATTAATCGATATGGCCGAAGACCTTGAGTTTAATCGTCGTTCCGCGATGGCACAAGTGCCATATCGATTAATTCATTCACACACGTGTGTCGTTCTGTGTATTTATTAGAGTTCTCATAGAATAATTTTGATCTTAATTTCTTTCTAACCCAGCGACGCCTTCTGAAGTTCTAGATGTAGTCTTCAAATTCTAAAACTTATAATCACTACAAATCCTCCTAAACGTTCAATTAATATAGTTGGCTCGCCCCTTGGATAAATGATTTGTTGCACTTCTAGCGGTATCATCATTTTTCTTGGGTGTGGCAGGTAGACAGCCAAGCTGGCTTAGCCGCCTCCCAACAATATACATTTAAATTGATGTAAGAATTTGTAGAATGTTAGCACTTTTGAATTGTACTGATGTGTACTGTTGAATAAAATATCTATTCATCTTAGAAGTCCTGTCACAACTTGGGCGCACATTTTGACATAATTTCGCGTAGGAATTGTGCGGAATTCCCCAATAGAACGACATCCAAAGCGCGACAGATTGTCCAGATTATCGACAGAAAACACAAACAGTTTTAATTGTATGTTATTTTGAAAGGTCACTGCATTCTTTAACACTTTGCATGCTGCTGGCGGATATTCCTGCCCAGCACAGGGTTTCTCTTGTCACTGATATAAGTATAATTTGGGCACATTTAAACATATTTTCCCCTGTAAATTGAAATGATTTTTTCAACAATGATTTCGTGTTATATTTAGATTAATTTTATATCAAATCTAGTTATGGCTGTTTTACAGCAGCCATGGTTAGATTTTATGAACAAAATATCTTGGAAATACTCGGTGGGTTAAGAGTTAACTTAAAAAGTAATAAAATGTCGGTCACACAAAAAATAGGATATCAAATCAGAATAACGGAAAGTGTAATAAGAACGCTAAGATATTCAACACACTGTCCTAGAAAAGATATAAAGGTGATTAGAATTATAATTACTGTCGAGAAGCATTTTGAGTTTTACCTGCTCACAACTATTTAACACGAGGTTGTGTATAAAGTGAAATAAAAATCTCAGCACATTTAGAAATTAAACAACAACCGTCACACAAAAACTTAACTACATGTAATTACAATTCTTAGGGTTCCAGTGGATCTGAATAAACACGAGAACATGTTACTTTCTTGAGTTTAGTTTCTAATCGGAAGCAGAAAACAAATTATTACAAAATCACGGCATTTCTATTCATATTTATTAAGAACTGATAATAAACAAGAAAACAACACTGCTGGGGTGAAATAAACAAACTTAAATAATTGGAACATCTTTAACCAGCGGACCTTTATGACATGTATTGTTCCACTTCTATTTCTGTTAGAATGTCTACTGCCCAGACCAACAATTCGATACACGAGGCAGCTATATACACGGTTGGTGAGGTTTGATTGTTTGGTTATTTGAGATTAACGACTCTTTCAAATGCCAGCGTCACATCGTGTCCGACAGTATTACAGGGGCAAGGAAACCGGTGTATCCGGAGACACCCAACGAGAAGCGACGAACAACTGTCAGACTCTGCAGCTTACTAAATCTACACAAGCAGAGTTGCCAACGGCTGGAGGCAAGTGCGCCATCGACGCCACCGCTACCCACGTGAGAAATCGGAATTTAGTGTATTTCTCGTTGACACAACGCAGTTACCGTTGGTAAGGATCGTACTGTTCATTTTTCGTTTAAAGTCGAATGTTTTCACCACTAACACAGCCAGGGTTAGCAATGGTTGAAGACAAGTGAAACATCGACAAGCAGTACGCGTTGGTACACAGCGCAACCTTGAGCCAGCGCGGGCATTTGAGATTAAGTGACTTTCTCAAAGATACAGCGCAGTTACCCCCGGTGATGATAGAACCATGGACCCTTCTGTTTGAAATCCAATGCCGTAAACCCACACCCACCGAGCTCACAATTTAGTACTGCTATATATCCATCATGTGCGCAGATCGCCCCCACACGATGGAGTTGATGACCGCTTGCAGCCACTTTTTTAAAAAAAAATGAAAAACAGTTTCTTTTCATCTAGGCATATCTTGGAATCTGTTCAACCGGGGTTACAAATATGCCCAAATTCTAGGAAATATATTGGCATCCATTTGAACTTTATTTCCCACAGCAACCCAGTGTTTAACCCTTAACCCGCTGAGTATTTTCAATGTACTTTCCATCAAATCTAGTCATGGCTGTTGTAAAGCCAGTTTCCTTTCCTGTTGTAAAGCAGCCATGACTAGATTTGATGAACAAATCATCTACATTTAACTCAAAAAATCACTGATTAAAATATATTCAATTTACAATGGCCAGATTTGTTTAATTGTGCCAAAATTATACTTACTTCTGTGATAAGAGAAATCCTGTCCTGGGTTGGAATATCCGCCAGCAGCATGCAATGAATTAATACATTGAAAACAGATTTTTAAACACTAAAGTGTACAAACAACACTTATAAGCCAACACTTATAAGAGCCAAGACATGGTGTATGTACGCGATTCGCCAGATTCGCATTGTTAGTTTTAACAAGAATCACTTTTGATTCGCCTAAACTATTCTGAAATTCTAGCGATGAAACAGCATTTTCGCCAGTTAATACGTTTCTGGGGTTATCCGCTCTACCTCAGTCCCGTTTAGCATACCTTTTTATATTATCTGCTGTTAGAATAAGCAACTAGTTTATCCACTTAAACAAGCCGTTTGTGCCCGAATGGATTGGGCTAAACTGACAGGCGGCGGGCACATGAAGGGGAATACAAAAACACTTCACACAGCGGCTTCTATTTTACTGTCTCGTTGTTATTAAATGTTTTGTAAAACTTAGTTGTTTTGCGTACAGAAAGGCTCAGTAAAAAAACACCGAGGTGTTTTGTTCATGTCATTTGTAATACCAAACACAAATACTAATGAACAGTTTGTTGAAAGATTCAGAATTTGCAAAGACATTATATGGTATCACAGAACTAAATATTTTCCCATAAGCGACCATTATAACGTTCAGGCGGAAAAAAATATGATCGCATCACTTTAATTTTGGCATTCAAATATCTCTGTCAAGTATAGCACTTCAGACGACTTGTTTTCTGATCTGAAAACAGGGGGTCATGCAACAAATAAGAGAGAAAAACTGACACAAACGGAAGTACCGGTCACGTGCACATATTTTTCAGGGAATTACCTACAAAAACACACAAAAAGTAAATTGTATTTTTTAGGTCCAAAAGTCATCAAATCACCCTCTTTTTTATCAGGAATATTCAACAATAATGCAAGATGGCAATAGAATGTTTCAAACGTTTATTGAAACAATGGATTTTCTCAAGGCTGTTTATTTTTAGAGATTGCATCATTTCCGAGTGCAGCATTGTAAGGCGGTTCACTCCAATTTCAATATTTAGTTCCGCGGTACCTATAATCATCCTCAACCCCCACCAAAGAGACATTTTACCACTTCCATGAGATATAAGAGTCATTTCTGAATTTTGTTTTCTATCCTGTTACTTTATAAATTAACTGAGAAGGATAAGAATTTACAGCTTTCTTTAAAAAACTACCCTGAACCCAAAATAAAACTAAAATCTGCATCAGCACAAAATATTTTTAGAAAAAATCTGTCTCATTTAACCATACTGCAAGCAAAACAGTGTCCCAACCCCCATGGAACAATATGGATGTCAATTTTGTTTCCAAAATTGGGAACGCAGCTATATATTTCACCAATATGAAAGAACTCTACCAGTTTATCCTAACAACGGATGTCAAATTTTATTCTACCATCTGATGTAGTAAAATTTTGCCCTGAATAGGATCCCCCGGTGTGCCCCTTTTCATCAAAATCTATGATATTATTCATAATTTAATTGATATTGACCCAAAACAAACCTACTGTGATATGAACTTTCCCATCTGTAATAGTTTTTAAATCACAGTCTGGCTTCTGAAGACATTTCACATTGTATTTGATGAATATTTTGCAATTTTTGTAAAGGAAAAGCCTCAGTTTTCTCAGTAAAGGCACATAGAGTCATTGGTATCGCACTGACAAAACATAAAACAGTGTTTTTTTTCCAAAAGAATGACCAGTACCTGCTACTGCGATATATCATAACACTAGTAAGATGCCTAAGACCATCAAATATTGATTCTATAGTGCTATGCTTATGCTGCAAGTTCCCATAAGTGCACTTTCATAACCTTTGTTTTAATCCCCTCACACCCATTCTGGCAAAAAAATTGAATTTGTTGAAAACATGTTTCCAAAGAGAATGAATCAGACATTTGCTTCAAGAATATAGTGGTATTTGATGTTTAATATACGTGTGTGTGTGTGTGGGGGGGGGGGGGGAGTTAGTCAGCTGCCAGTTATTGAAAATATAGATCCAGGCAAGTGAAAAACAAAGAAATACCATGTCTGATGAAGAGACAGACAGACAGACAGACAGACAGACAGCCAGCCAGACAGACAGACAGACAGACAGACAGACAGACAGACAGACAGACAGACAGTGCAGTCACACATGTAGGAGGTCTACATGAGAGTACTGAATGACATACAACGAAAAATATAGTGGAGGAGCCAGGGCAAGGTTGTTAAATTGAAAAATAACTCAGTGGACCATGAGCGCTGAAGCCTCAAAGTAAATCATAAGAAACTAAAAATGTATGATACTAACTTCAGTCCCTAAAAACATGCTGGTCAGTCTTTCCAAATGTTTATCACCAGCAGAAGGGTTAAATATGTGTGGGAGGGGAGACTTGGTTCAGAGAAAGAGCAATATTTCACAACTGTCACTGTAAATTTATGCTGTATCATGGGAACCATGACAGCACTAGAACTAGACAACTATATTGGTAGCTATGCACAAATGCCATTCACTCACATTTGTAATTTTATTATGTTATTTCCCACTGTAGCCCCACCCCCTCCTCAAATTTGTGTTCCAGGATTCTCTTTCGGTCAATGAAAGAATTGCTTTCCAACATTTTGAAGGGCATAATATAGAAGAAAAAAAACTTCTAAATGCCAGTGAATAGAAGGGCAGTGTAGGTTTTCTGTCTGTGTTTGAATGGTCATTTGGGAGGGGTTTGGAAGATTTGGAATCCTCCCTGCCCCTAGTAATATGAAGGGAAACCATGGTTTAAATAAATATGTTAATAGGGTAAGTTAGGCTGTTAGCAGCTGCCAGAGGTTATAGTGTGCTCCTGGGGAATACACTTGCTCAAGATGTGAATTTGCTTGCATGAACAGGCTTAGTTTTGGAAATATGTAGGTATTATTGCTGACTGTGACAAAAATGTAACTTTTCAAAACAATAAAATGGTTTGGTAAAGTGAGTGGTCCTCAAATAAATATTTAAATGTGAAATAATCCCCCAAAATAATAATTGAATCTGGTTTGGAAGCCAAAAAACACATTTCCTATAGGTATCACAGAACTAAATATTTTCCCATAGGCGACCATTATAACGTTCAGGCGGAAAAAAATATGATCGCATCACTTTAATTTTGGCATTCACATATTTTTGTCAAGTATAGCACTTCGGACAACTTTTTCTCTGATCTGAAAACAGGGGGGGGGGGGGGGGGTCATGCAACAAATAAGAGAGAAAAACTGACACAAACGGAAGTACCGGTCACGTGCACATATTTTTCAGGGAATTCCCTACAAAAACACACAAAAAGTAAATTGTATTTTTTAGGTCCAAAAGTCAACAATTCATCCTATTTTTTATCAGGAATATTCAACAATAATGCAAGATGTCAATAGAATGTTTCAAACGTTTATTGAAACAATGGATTTTCCCAAGGCTCTTTATTTTTAGAGATTGCATCATTTCCGAGTTCAACATTGTAAGGCGGTTCACTCCAATTTCAATATTTAGTTCCGCGATACCATATGTTGGAAACGTTCAGGTAATCTCAAGGGCCATACAGCGCCCCGTGTTTATTTTGCGGCGCGATCGTATGTCCTTGTTAAAGTTTTTGTACTTAACATTCCTTAACGAGCTTGTATTGTGATTTTATATTCCTACTACACAGTTAAAACTAGAAGTCCTGTCACGAACTGTACGCTTACCTAGGCTTAATTGCGCGTTGGTAATGCGCGCAATTGCCATATCGAATGGAATCCAAAGCACGACAGGTTTTCATGGTTACTCATAGCAAACGCATGCAATGTTTCTGCCAATGGACCTCCGGGTTACCCGGAGGTCCATTGGCTGAAACATTGCTTATGCACAGGCCATATGTACAGACTTTGATAGCTTTACTTGGGCTATAACGCGTACATTAACGCGCATATCAACGTGCTAATTGTGCGCATTTCATGACAGGACTTCTAGTTTTAACTGTAGGAATGCATACTTGTGCTTGTCACTGTCATGTTTTTGGTTTTGGTCTATATTTTTATGTTGATAATATCGTATTTTTATTCTCCTTGCCCCACTTTTCGTGCATTGTTTTCACGTACATAGACCAATCATATCAACACAAAATCATAGCAGACTTTCCGTTATTTAACATGTAACTTCTTAGACAGTCGAATATAGCAGTCCGTGTTTCATTATTATTTCACCATAAAAAATCCATACGTGAATATTTTAGGGCAGTCAAGATTAGTCGTATTATTAATGAAGACTGCAATACTGTCGCCTTTCATCACATGTTCTTGCTATATGGCGGGCCGTTAACGAAACAAATAAAGTTGAACAAACAAAAAAATATTTAGATTATTTAACATATAAAAAATGCCAAGTTTTCTAAGGCGGTATGGTTATTACTTATTCTTCAAACAACCTATTTTTCGTCCAGAACAAAAACAACTGCACCATTATGCGGCGTTACTGTCAAATGTATGGCTCACCCCACTAAATTGTCACTTGACGGATACAAGGTGCCAGCGTTACAGATGATACCTTCGGGCATCCAAGAAGATGAAATATTGATTGATTGTTAAGGCTAACCTGTCCAGCAGCTGCAAAGGGAATATTATTTAGAAAGAGCTTAATAGTTTTGCTGGCATGAATACGGCTATTTCAATGTTCTTACACGAATCGTTTATTTTTGTATGTAATCTAGTTTCAGACAGGTGCGACAAAGGTTCAGATTACATAGTCAATACAACTGTAGGGTTATCATTTAGACTGATACATTGTACCAGGGAGATGGATGAAAAATTCCCGAGTGTGGTGTGCAGCAATGACGAACGACTTCTAGTAATTGACACAAAGAATAAACAAATGCTGGTGGAAGCGGTAATGAAAATCCACAATGGTGAGTTTACATAAAGATTAAATTATAGTGTCACTCTACCATTATCGACTATTTCTACATATTTGGTTTCATAAAATACGACTATTGACTGACCAAAAGAAACGAGGGACCTCAGTGGGTGAATATTTGCAAAGATGTTTCTGCGATGCATGACTGATGTGTGTTAAGGTTGATGTTTGCCAGACACGCAGACAGACTGACACATGGTGCCGCCGCGGACTTGTCACGTTCCACGGGAGGGCAATATTTCCTCGAACGAAATAATATAAGATAGCAAACATTAATTATAGGAATAATCATTAACAACTTAATTAATGAAGCACCGGTTTACCTGGTAAACGCATGCGTGGACATCGCTACCCACGTGTGGATTTCGACCAGTCCACAGCGACTGTACTGTATGTAGAAGAGTCGAAGCGTTGTAGGAATATTTTCTCTCCTGGACTCAATAGACGAGTTAGAAATCAAAAGTATCGCTGAATTGCTAAAAAAACGAGGAGTGGGATGGAAGAGTGCAAGACATAGCCGAGAGTAGCCAATACTATAGATAGACTGTTAGGGTTAGATCGGTTATAATAGGAAGAAAACCGAGGATTCTGAAATAATTCGAGCCAGTAAAGATACTCACATCAAACGGAAACAGAACCACAACACTATTTAATACCCTATAGCAACACGTGCTCTCTTATAAACACTGGATGACGGTTTCTGGAAGTCCGTTTCGGTGATTTTGGGCAGATATGGGCACTTGCCAGTTTGTTTGTAGTTATTGTATAATACCCCAATTCAATCAACACCCCTTTAATATATCACCGTCATATTAAAGAACTTGAAAATAAATAGAAAACACATGCCACCAGTGAAACCAAAATGCCGGCCTCCAGTAAACGAAAAGGACGACGGAAACACAGTCATGTCACCCTAACAACATAATAGTCACACTGTAAGTAGTAAAACATTCTCCCTTCTACACAGTTATGTTTCCACGTAAGTGTAAATATTGCCCCCCCCCCCCCCCGGTCGAAAAGGGACCGGGGGGGGGAGGGGTGGCATACTAATATTCATATTAAATAACTAGCACAGTAATCACGGAAACAGAGAGTAATTGCATATTATGTATAATATGTATAATAGAGTCATGCCAAGGTGAAATATTTAAAGAACTGTTTGATAAATTTTGACATGGGAGATATAACTATATATTCGTCAGCTTTGAAGTAACTGGAAATTACTAGTACAGTAACAATGTAGCAATAACACTGGGGGATATTTAGATAAATGTCTGTGGAATGTTAATAAAATTGAATTATATATTGGTCATATTGGAGGCAGCCAGACCACAAGTAGTAGTATGACTGCCTTCACTGTGACTAATATATTTGTATCCATACTACAAATAGTATACTTATAGTAATTGCGGGACTATATATTGGTCGTATTGGAGATAGTCAAACTACAAGTAGTAGTCTGCCTGCCTCCAATGTGACTAACATATGTGTAGTCATACTACAAATAGTATACTTATAGCCGTTATACAAGTATAATAGAGTGTAGTAAGAACACTTCGGGGATATACTTAGGAGAGTGTCTGATATATGTTAACTACGAAGATTGGACTACAAATTAGAGGTGGCCGTGCTACAAGTAGTGACCACTTTCCCTTCTACATGGTTAGTTTCCCTATACATGTAGATATTACACCCTCTGTTCAGCAAGGGACCAGGTGGTGGTATATAAGTATTGACATAGGAATCATCCCAGTATAGTAATTACATAAACATTTAGTAATTAAAAAGGTATCATAGAATGCAGTAAGAGCGTTGGTGGTGGGGGGGGGGGGGATTTAGGGAAATGGCTGAGGAATTTTGACAGGGGAGATTGGTAGTCATATTACAGGTAGTCATACCACAATAGTAACAAAATGTCTATTCTACCCAGTTATTTCCCCATAGAAATGTAGATATTGCACCCCCTGGTCAACAAGGGGCCTGGGGTGGTATATAGACATTTACATAGGAATTATAGTAATTGGAAATAACTAGTATAGTAAATACATAAACCTACAGTAATTACATAAGTGTAATAGAGTGTAGTGGAGCACTTCGGGGGTATATTTGAGAAAGTATTTGATAAATGTTAACAAATAAGATTGGACTACATATTAGAGGTAGTTACACTACATGTAGTGACCAAATTTACATAATAATTATAGTAATTGGAAATAACAAGCATAATAATTACACGAACCTATAGTAATTATTTGAGTGTAATAGAGTGTAGTGGGGGCACTTTGGGGGAATACTTGGGAAAGTGTTTGATAAATGTTAATAAAGAAGATTGGACTATTTGTTAGAGATAGTCATACTACAGTTAAAACTAGAAGTCCTGTCACAAATAGTGCGCTTATCTAGGCTTAATTGCGCGTTGGAATTGCGCGCAATTGCCACATCGAATGGCATCCAAAGCACGGCAGGTTCTCCTGGTTACTCATAGCAAACACATGCAATGTTTCTGCCAATGGACCTCCGGGTTACCCGGAGGTCCATTGGCTGAAACATTGCTTGTGCACAGGCCATATGAACAGAATTTGATAGCTTTACTATGGCCATAACGCGTACATTAACGCGCAGATCAACGTGCTATTTGTGCGCATTTCATGACAGGACTTCTAGTTTTAACTGTACATGCAGTAAACAAATTTCCCTTCTACACAGTTATTTTCCCTATCAATGTAGATATTGCACCCCCTGTTTAACAAGGGACCAGGTGGTGACATATAAACATTTACACAGGAATCATACATATTGTAACTCGAAATTATCAGTATAGTAATTACATAAACCTATAGTAATTATATAGGTATAATAGAATGCAGTGAGAACACTGGTGTGTGTGGGGGGGAGGGGGGGTCTATAGAAATAGATGAGGAGTTTTAGCACGGGAGATTGGACTACTTGGTAGTCATATTACAGGTAGTCATTCTACAAATAGTAACAAAATATTCATTCTACACAGTTATTTTCCAATATAAATGTATATATTGCATCCCCTGGTCGACAAGGGACCAGAGGCTGGTATATTAACATTTACACAGGAATAATAATAAAAATAACTTGCACATTAATCTAAAAAATTATTGTAGTTATGTAAGTGTAATGGACTGTAGAGGCAGACCACGGTGGAATGTTTAGAGAAATATTTGATACATTTTGATGAGGGAGACTGGTCTGCGTATTATACATATTAAAGGTAACTGGACGTTACTAGTACGGTAGCACTGGAAAAAGTGGTTAATATAAATTACAATCTGTTGGATTAAAAGTTTTACTGGAGAGTAAAATAAAATGCCGCCCCCTCCCCCCCCCCCCCCCACACCACGCACGACACTCACACACACATATACTCATACAGATATACATTAAACTCACATGGATTTATATTAACCCAACGAACACATTCAATAATTTACGTATGTCAAAGAATGCACATCCCAGAGGACCTCTTTGTTACAAATGGATAAATATTGTTTTGTAGAACACAACGGAATTAGTGTGAACACAAGCGAAGTGGAAGTATGATTGCTGCCCTGTCGCATGGAGCACGTGGTACAATTGTCTCGCAAGCCAGTTGCAGCCTGTAATACTGATGTGATTGGCCTAGTAGTATATAATGCATGCACACAGTCTGCGGAAAACGTACACTCTTCTTCATATAGATTACGTTTGTTTATCGTGAGTGAGAATAACATATGTGTCCGTCCGTGTGTCTGCTGTGTCCGTGCAATCGAGTTCTGTTCATGCTATAACATCACACGCATCCCCGTCCGGGACAACCGCGTTGTATCCTTGGGCAGGGCACTTTCTCCCGGTTACCAACATGGGGGCACGATGACGCCATGTGCTACACGCCGATAATGCACATGTCTTCAACCGATGTGGCCCTGCTTAAACGGAGCTTGAACAGAGTTAGAGTGTTGAGGGGCTGGCAGTTGCTCATCGATGCTCGGTGGTTCTCTCCGGAAGTCCGGCTTCCTCCACCCGTGGGGTTGTTTAGCCTCTGTGCATAAGTATGTGACCGTAGACAACAATGGATGAATAAATAGATAATAACCCTCACACGTTCGACGATCAGCCCTATCCGACATACCATATTGCCGGAAAGAGGGATCTACAGAGGTATCGCCCTTAGGATTAATATGTCTGTGATTCATGGTATAGCTCGTAAGTTTTTCTTTGTATATTAGTTTGCAGCTATGACCTCTTAATCAAGTTCGAAGACCAGTTCCATCCAATTTGTTTTTTGGGTTTTTTTTTAAGTATTTGACGGAGTTACGACCCCTGATTCCTCGATTTTTCACAATTGTCGATTTGTTCACGGTGTTAATTCCACTTATATAAGTAAGTAAATGTTAAACATTCAATAGAAATTATTTACGGCTACATTTACCCACACTGCACAATTGTAATTCCCAGGACCCAGAGAATCTACCTTTGACCTCTTAATCAAGTTCTAAAACTAATTCCATCCAATTTTTTGACGGAGTTACGACCCTTGGTTCATCGATTGCACAATTTTCGAATTGTTTACGTCGTTAGTTCCACCTATATAAAAATAAACGTTAAGCATTAAATAGAAATTCTTTACGGCTACATTTACCCACATCGCACATTTGTTAATTGTGGATCTAGAGAATTCCCCGTCTAGATATTATATAAAAGATGCCATCTATAAACACTTGTTGGTAGCAAGTTTATGTGAGTAAACACTCGTACCCTACATCTCATGCTAAATATAACCCTTTCGCTGCGACCGCCGTGCTACTCCATACAAATGGAGTTACATTTTAGGCAGCACATAGCGTGCATCATTGTATATACATTTACTGTATACTCACCTTTTTACCATCCACCCATCCATTCGATTGTATTAGACCATCAGAAACACACCAAATGACCAGTAATCTCCAAAGTATATTTTCTTACAGTATTGTAAACCTCTGTTTAGCACCCTTTGTATTAAGTAAAAACAAATCACTTGATTGTTGGAGCAATACTTGTCCTGTCGACTTCACACCGAATATCATGACGGGCAACACAACTCTAGAGAAGATTCAGAGTGGTATGTAATTTGACTTCGTGACTTTATGTAACAACAAATATGCCGACATAAATGAACCTGACGATTCTCCTTTTAAAGACCATTCTGAATGTAGGTATTACCTACCTGATGGGTTTCAGTCGTCTGTTGGAAACATTGGGCATACATTTTCATCATTCCATATCGATGTCCGAAGCCAAACTGCTCACTGGGATTCCCAAAGTGACCTTTTCTCATCGCTTAAAAAATCGGAGAACACATTTGATGTCATAGCCCTGAGTGAAATATTTCAACCGTCTCCCAATATGTCATACAACGTAGCTGGTTACCATAACCTTTTGAAAAACGTAAGACAGAGTGGTGACGACAGCCGGGTGGGTGGGATTTTATATAAGAAATGATATTAGCTACAATGTACGAGCAGACAATATTTATTCCGCATGTTATAGAATCTCTTTTGTAGAAGTTAAATATGGCAAGTCGTCTCGATTAATTTGGGTTATCTATACATTGTATTATAGATCCACTCAACAAGGAAAAGAACCCGTCGTACATTGTGGGAGACGTAAATGTAGATCTCTTAAAGTTGGAATCTCATCAGCAAACGTCTAGCTATTCAGATCTAATGTTTAGTCAAGGGTTTTTACCGTTCATCACCAGACCTACCAGGGTAACCACGTACTCAGCTACACTGATTGATCACATTTATGCAAACCATATAACCAACAACATTATTTCCGGAATTATAATAAGTGACGTGTCTGGCCACTTTGGAACATTTCTGATCGAAATGGAGCACGGGAACACCGTTAACCCAGCTTCCGTATTAAGTCGTAAAATCAATCAGAGGCCTATTCAAAATTTTAATAATATTCTATCAGAGTATGACTTCACACCTGTTTTTGATTCATCGTGTCCAAAGCCCTGGATGTCCAGGGGTCTTTTAGTATCCTCAAACAATAAGATGGAATTTTATCACCGCAAATTAAAATCCCCAAGTGAGCAGCATGTAAGTAACTACAAAGCGTACTGTAAACTATTCAATAAAGTTAAGACAAATCAAAGCACTATATTGTAAACAAATATTACAGGAAAATCAAAATAATCTTCGTAATACGTGGAAAATTCTAAATGATGTAATAAAAAGGCTAAAAATTACTCGTCAATGCCTGCTCATATAACTGTAGAGAATAAACGTATCAGTGATCCAGTTAATATTACTCATGAATTTAATATTGTTTTGTAAATATAGGAAACCAAACAACATGTCGGATAGAAAGATCTAATAATTATTTCACTGATACCATGTTTGGCAGCTACACTAAAGATTTTTTTATGAATCCAACTGCTGAACAAGAAGTGATTGATACTGTAAAATCCATGAAAGCCAAAAAGAGCAGAAATCGCGGCAACACCTCCCCTTTCCTGGTTAAGCATATAATTGACGTAATAGCGCCATCGCTTGCTCACATTGCTAAAAGCTCATTTGAACAGGGCGTCCTCCCGACAAAATGAAAATTGCTAAAGTGATTCCTATCTACAAATCTGGAGATCCACATAACGTCAATAATTATCGGCCAGTGAGTATTTTGCCTACTTTCCCTAAAGTATTGGGGAAAATTATGTCTGATCGACTTATTAAATTTTTAAACAGATTTGATATCCTAACCCCTCAGCAATATGGTTTTCGTAAAAATCATGCCACAATTCATCACGTTCTCCACTTATTGAGTCATATTGCTGAGGAAAATAATAAAGGAAGTAAACATAACACACTCGCTGTCTTTCTTGACCTCTGAAAGGGATTCGATACAAAAAATCGCAGTATCTTTTTAAGAAAGTTGAAATATTATGGCATTCGTGGAGTTAGCTTAAAATGGTTCAAGAGTTATTTGTCCAATAGGCAACAATACGTCGCGTTCGGAATTAATGAGTCATCCACAATTTCAGTAACTTCCGGGGTGCCGCAAACCTCTAATTTAGGGCCGACCTTGTTTCTGTAGTATGTAAATGACCTTTGTAAGGCTACATTCTTAAATCTGGTGTTATTTGCGGACGACTCAACTCTGTATTCGTCGGTGCAAGATGTAAATATTCTTGTAAATTATATTAATCTTGAACTAGAAAAGATTTATCGGTGGTGTTCGGCTAATTACCTCCTCCTCAATACTGCTAAAACCAAATTTGTCATTATAAACCCCAGCAATAAGAGAGCAGTTCCACTCCTCAGTGATGTAGCTATAAACAATAAGAAAATAGATAGAGTTTCGTCTGATCTAAACGAATCGTCTTTAAAATTTCTAGGCATACATATTGATGAGCATCTCTCATATAAGGCTCACATTTCTAATTTGTGCGCAAAACTAGCTTGTGCAAACTATGTTCTTAACAACGTAAAAACTATATTGCCACATGTTGCAATGAAAACGTTGTACTATACTTTAGTGCACAGTCGTTTGATTTATGGGATCCATGTTTGGGCTAACTCGAAAGGTATAAATAAGTTATTTTTAAAGCAAACACGTTCTATAAGAATGTTAAACAATTCTCGATATAACTCTCACACATATACTTTGTTTCTAAAATACATCATATTAAAGGTTAGCGATCTTTTTGTGCTCCATACGTCTCTGCTTCTATTTGACTGGAAAAATAATAATCTCCCCGTGTCATTCGGAAAATAGAAGTGGAAGATCCACCAGACAATCTGGCATGCTTCTTGAAGAAAGATCTTGAACAAGATCTCTAGATGTCCTTCCAACATTAGCTTACCCGAAAATGTTGAATACACTGGATGAAAGACTGCGCAATATCCCACTTAGATGCACATTTAGAAAGGAGTTGATAAAAAAATTGCTAAGATCGTATGAAGTTAATGTAAACTGTAATAACCCATATTGCGTATATAGCTTAGGTACTTAATATCTCTTCATCCTTTCTAAATATATGGTATTAACAGCTCGGGAATCTGACTTTTCAAAAACCTTAATTTACTTAAACATTCTGAACAGGCTAAAAGAAACTAAAACAATATAAAAAAATAAATAAATAACAAGATACTTCGTTTTTTGTCTAATAGTTTTCGCTCTCTGACTCTGGGTCATCATCTTCCGGTATGGGTTACTTACTTCTCAGATCACAAGTATTAATAATGCAAAATACAATGCCCGCATTGGAAGCATCCATGGAAAAGTCGACAGGAAAACTAGTTATATGTAAGTAACATAGTGTATGCAAATAACTATTTGTTAGTTTATATTTCTTATTGTTGGTCTGACACAAGCTGAAACTTTATAACTAACAGGGACATGACAGGAAGGCAGCCAATCTAGTTATGCCATCTCCCTACGATATACTCTAGTTTTGTATTTCTTTACAATCGCACTTGTTACTTATTACTTGTTATTACTATTTTAAATGTGTTTAATGTACATTTTTCTGTATTACGTATACCGTAAAGTAAACCAAAAAAACAAATAAATCAAACATATCCTGCGCATGCGCATTTACACCACCCATCTCTATTATAATGACGTCACAGCATGGCTACACATGCAGACTATTCGACATTCCTTTTTGTTAGAGGGTGGTATGTGTTTCAAAACAATGAAACACATTCTTTTACATTGCACTGATTTTAACCATGCCAGAGGGCAGAATTTCACTGTACAATCATAAAGAGTTTTTTTTTATCATAAAAGCCCCCATGAACGTCTCTTATTTCTGAAAGCAACTAACCTTTTAAGGGAATTTTTAATTTATTATTATTCTTTTAAACGAGCCTCATCGAGTCTAAAGATCATCAGCTTGATTTATTAGTATTCACCTTTCTATTATCGTTCCTCATTACTGTTCAGACCTCTCTTGTCTTCGACATTTCAATTGTAATTATTTCATATTTTTATTCAATCTTTTTTACTTCATAATTGACATTTGTAATTTCTACCGTTTTCTCGGCACGGTATACCCGTAGCTGCTGCCGGACACCAATAAATAAATAAATAGACTACACGACACCGCATGGCGCCACTGGGTGACGTGGCAATGATATCACTTGTGGGTATTCTGACCCCTTCAATCGACCTCCAACTTCTTATGCCCATATTGTTCATTCGGTGAAATATTGATAGAATGTGATAACGAGAGTGCACGGACATTGGTAATGTTATCTCATGTATTTCAGTGAAGTACTTGCTGATTGGTTTACAGAAAGATGTTACATCATCTAAATGGAGCTGGGTTAATGGACAGGCGCTTCATGAGATGTATTGGCAACCTGGAGAGCCGAGCGGAAATGGTGTATGCACTTATGTTGTGCGGAATTATCAGTATTTTTGGGATGACGCCCCATGTGATAAAGGATGGACAACAGAAACACACATAGGTTGTGAGAGGGTTTAATTCATTGATTAAACCATTGAAAACAACTGGAATTTTAATTTCATTAAACAACTATGAATTGATTCTTTGATGTTATCGCATGGGACAGTTGTAAACACGTTTTTTTCTTTTGTTATAGACTTCTCGTCAATTGAACAACATAAATCTAATCACAGCCACACATCAAGTGTACATGTGTATTGGTGTATTGGTCGTAATCCACACGTGGGCAGTGGTGTCCACGCATGCATTTACTAGGTTATAAAATCATCAGCAGCAAACTTTTAATTAATGAAGCACCGAGTTGTACCCGGTGCTTCATTAATTAAAATGTTGATGATTATTCCTATAATAAGTGTTTGCAGTCTAATATTATTGCGTCCGTGGACATATTGTCCACCCGTGGAAAATGTCCAGTCCACGATGGCAGTACTGTACACAGAACGAAATATAATAGGTTTTCCTGATTAAAGGGGAAGGTTGATATTATCGACGATCGATACAAACAATACAGCCGCTGTGTACTGGCCACTTTCAAGGGTGGACAATATTTGCTCGGACGCAAGAATATTAGATTCTAAAGACTGTTTATAGGAATAACTGTCACAAATTTAATTAATGAAGCGCCGGGTACAACCGGGTTGCTTCAATAAATAACATTTTGCTAACGATGATTTTGGTTGCCTGGTAAACTCCGGGTGGACAAACTCGACATCACTGACCACGCGTGGTTTACGACCAATCCATGACGACTGTACTGTGCACTCCATTATGAGGCCAATCGATAGTACTTCTCAAATTTGTTTCTGAGAATATTTCCCTCATTCAACTAACATTTTATGATGCGTGCAGTGCGCTTTTCCTTTAATCCTTAACCTAACGAATCGGTCGGATCCGCCAGTGTAATTTAGAAAATGAACAGTTGGAATGTAATTATAGTTCAAAACATTTCCACAAAAGGATAACATGAGCCTCCTTATTAGGATGCGTTCAACGGGTCACAAACCGTCACATGATGTGTTTTTATTAACATTTTTAAAAAACTTTGACAAAAAAAAAATTAAAACTAATGAATTTTGATCTCGTGTTCGTGGGATAAAGTGGGATAAATGGTTACAATATTCGATGGTAGATCCTCCACACACCACCAAATCAAAATTTACGAAGTTACAAAGGGTGAAACAAGTCTGATCTCAGTGAGAGGTCACATCTGGTGTTCTCAGAAATCTCTGGACGCCTCGCCTAATACGAAGGTGTTGGGGAAGGGTGTGAAAGATCGTTGGAAAATACTAATGGTCAGTTTCTTCCGTCTCAGGTCTGTACGTGTGCGTCTGATGCATTGAGAGAGATAAATATTTTGAGAAAAGGGGTGAGATATGCACCGCTCTTTAAGCAACTGACGATGTGATTTTGTGCACGTGAAGTATTTGATTCTTATTACATGCCTATTACTTTTCTTCCACTTCCATATTTCCAAATCCGCATGGAACACATGTTCCATATGGATTTCTGTTAACGGACTATTTTTCCACCTGACGTCATGGATCCATCAAAAGAACTAACCTCCGCATTGTTTCGTAATCGGCCCATCAAAAGGTTGCATTCTTATCTAGATCAATTCGGAAGCTGAAGTGACAGCTGATAAATCGAATGTCAATTGAAAAATAATTTTGTTCATATCCACCAAAATCAACTAAATCAAACTTATTATATAAATGGAGAGTGATCTTATAACACTCAAGTTTCATCTTTGCGGCGAATATCTCACAGATAATGGCAACTAACTGCTCGTGCCATCTTCTGACGATATAACTCGATGATGCGCCTTCGTTCTATCCTTCCACGCTGTGCTTGTGCTCAGGCATGTCAAAGTACCGTCGGTACCACTGACCTCTGTACGATACGGCACTGACGATCACAACGCAGTAATCGGTACCGGTACCAACCAGGGAAACAATAGTAAACGGCCGGATAAATTGAATAGACGCAATACCAAAGATTGTTGTCCGTGTTAATTGTTTCCTGTCCGGTTCCGACATGAACTGGAGAGGAATGAAAAATATTTGCCCTGATATGCGGAGCAATGAAACTGGAGAGGAATGAATCATTCCTCTCCAGTTTCATTGCTCCGCATATCAGGGCAAACATTTTTTTCCGGATACAGATTCCTTAGTAATTCGTATATTCGATAACGTTTTGTCGACGGAAACGCTATAATCACGTTGAAAATAAATCACCGGGTTCATGTCGGAACAGGGCTGGAAACAATTAAACACTGACAACGATCTTTGGTATTGCTTCTTTTCAATATATTCATTCATAAGCCTTGACGCCGACACTATATGTGCAATGCGACAAGGTTAGCGTCAGTCAAATGTAGTACATTTCAATTCTAAAAGACAAAGTGTTTAACGTCAATCATGCGTTTGCAGTAACCTGGCGTTGATCAACATATTAACGAGTGACGACAGATCAAAGAGAATGACGAAAGGCCGCACAATCCCCGAAAGGAGAGAATCAGGAGATGTTGTATTTCGTCTCCAAGTTGGAGCATTAACCCCCATGGTTCAGAGTCTAGTAGCCTCGTATATTTTATTCACGGAATGTTTCACCTCTGCGGAGCCTCATGACTCGGGTCGGTAGATTTTTATTACTCGATTGTCTGTCGGATTTGATCTCCATGTGAAGAGAAATGTTTTTTTTCTCACTTAACTAGGTTACCGGATATGATACCTTGACCTCACACCGTCATACGTTCATCTTTGGATTGAAAAGGTGCCACCAGGGCGAGGCCGTTGACTGAAGTTCCATAACACTGTCCGACACGAGGTGAACCTGGCTGTCGAAAGTGTCGTTTAACCCCACTAAATTAATAAATAAATAATTTAATAAATAACCGTTCATGATAAGAATACCAAAGAGACAAATTTTTGACCAGCTCAACGAAATAAATTAGATCATTTTGCTATGATGATATTTTAGTAGAACAAGGAATGGAGATAACTTCATGCATAGCGCCAGAACGCAATGCCATGACGTAATTATTTTAATTTATAAAAAAGTCAGTTTATAGACGATGATGAATGATTGTCAAACAGACACTGTGAAAAACTGTACCCAATCCCTTCATTATGCAAAAAAAGTCAACAAAGTGGGAGTACTGTAAGAAATGTTTAATATCATGACTGTTACATTAAGATGTTTTCCGTAACTTAAGTGACGTATTGGAAATCTGCATTTACATTCTTCAAGCCAATGATCTACATCAATATTTTGAGACTGTGAAATAATATACCTTCGATTTAATTCGGATAATCCTGTTGATGCAAAGTCACGTCCACACTTAGTCAGAAATTGGTTAACTTCTTGGGAATCATTTTCAATCATTATACATTTCAGTTTATTGAGTATATGACAATATGTGAGGAATATGAGGTTTTAATACTTACCTATATGTGAGGGTTTCACGCAGGCTCAGGGAAAGGACCTTTTTACACACTTTACTGACTTTATTTAACACTAATGCACCAGCGACTGGCAGCTTACATGTATTCATACAGTTGAGAGAGCAGGGTGTTAATGCACGTTTGGTCAAGTTTTGAAGACGGCATGCTGTGGTAATTTGGAAAATTGTGGCACAGGCCGGATTAAGTAATTTATGGTCCTGAGACACACGCTGAAACGTTAATCGTGTGTCATATTTTTAGTTATCCCACAGTTGAAGACACCGAATCAATAATTGACAATAGAATTGAATCAGATTCATTTTTAATTTAAATTAAAAGTAAATTGGAAGTGTTTTTAATTTTTACATTTTGATTCTTGAGCATATTTATGCTTGGCCATTAAAATTTCGAAAATACAATCAATTTTAAACTGGAGAGTAGAACAGCTTATGGTCAGCAGTCACATTCAGCTTGTACAGCCGTGTATCGACCTTAAATTAATTCACTAGTGATCTAGCATAAACAAAGCTCACGTGAGATTCCATAGACACGAGGTGATTATCGGTCGTCTGTTATATAACAGGAGTGACCGTATTGATCAGGGTAGCTACTGCGGTGAAGTCGTTCTCAGTACCCCGTACTCCTGTTCGGAACTGGCCAACCAATTAGGTCATGTTCCAAACAGCTATAAAACTCATGTTTTTTTCAGCGGCGTCCTATTCTGGACTTCAACGACCAGATGTATTACAGCTTTGATATTGAAGTTATATGTATTGAGAAGATTGATTTTATTTGTGTTCTGCTTTTGCTTATATAAGTATCTATACAAGAATGGTGTCGCCGCTACCGTCCCTGTACGGATGCTTATCATCGTTCGTTATTTTCGTTTGTAATTTTGACTTTTGATGTGTTAATATTTTGTTGTTTGTCTTGGTCAACCGTTCCACTCACCACATGCTGCTTCACGTTTCTACCTATTTTCATGCATCTCATTTCGCTTTCTCATCTGTCATTGCCATCCATTCTGGATAAGTTCGCTTCCCGATCACATCTTTTACATTTATTTCACCTTTTTTCCCTCAAACTTTTCTTTTCCAAATGTTTTGAGAAGTGGTGTCCTCGTCGGATCCATCATGGCCCATTCATATTAATACCTGTGGGGGTGCAGATTTGTTGAAACTCTATGGGGTGTCATTTCAGGTGGTTCATGACCTTCTTCTGTTGGGGGAGGAGGAGGGGAGTCTGACAGAGGATTTGTTGCGTGGCATTCCCAACCTACAGGCCACTGAGGTTTTCCTTGCAGCTATTAATTTCACTCCAAATGAACCTGGGGATAAGACGCGGTCTAAATGTCCACAGAGAGCAACAGCAAGAATTTAACTTCAGTGTTTTAGATGCTATTAGTAAGGTTCCCTTGACGGGACCACCCCCTAACACTCAGACCCAGAAGAAAATGACTGGCACTTTCCAAGATATTAAGCCTGATGTTTGAAGTTAGATAAAGTGATGGCTCATTCCACACAAGTAACGTCAGTTTGAATTAGTTAGCCCACTAACACGGCGTTTTCTTTTCCTGCCCCTTTCCTTGTTTTCCAATGACACCATCACTCCAACTACAGTTGAAACTAGAAGTCCTGTCATGAAATGCGCACAAATAGCACGTTGATATGCGCGTTAATGTACGCGTTATGGCCCGAGTAAAGCTATCAAATTCTGTACATATGGCATGTGCACAAGCAATGTTTCAGCCAAAACATTGGCAGAAACATTGCATGTGTTTGCTATGAGTAACCAAGAGAGCCAGATGTGCTTTGGATGCCATTCGATATGGCAATTGCGCGCAATTCCAACGCGCAATTAAGCATAGATAAGCGCACTATTCGTGACAGGACTTCTAGTTTTAACTGTACCCCTCCTGCAACAGTTGCCTCACGGGTACAAGCTCCAGTCTTTCCGCCCCTACCCACCATTCCTGCAGTTTCACAATTTCAGGCATAGCAATTTCAGGGTGTCCTGATTATGCCCCCACTCCCAGCTGATCTCAATGCTAGACGACCTTGTACTCAAGGACGAAATCCACCTCATGTATCCAAATATTTGACATATGGTGGTACAACTAACTGCCAAGCTTTCAGCACTAAATTTTTCCATTATTCTCAATTCCAAACCTGGACAGATGAGGACTGCAAAATATATTTATGCCGGTGCCTCACTGGTAAAGCAAGCGAATACTACACTACTATATTCCGACAACATCCTGATATGGGAATTCATGATTTATTGCGTCAAATCGAAACACGTTTTGGCATGTCTGATATGCCCAAAACAGCCCAAATAAAGTTTTCCCAACTAAATCAAGGTAAAATAATGAATTTAGAGGTGTGGGCAGACGAAATTCAAACTCTTGCTTTGCGAGCTTTTGCAAATTTACCCGAAAGACTTAGAAGCCAACAAATGGTAAAGAGGTTTTGCCACGGGTTGGTAGACAAATCCGCAGGACAATATGCAGCTAACTTTCTTCGACCTTTGGAAGATGCTATGGATAAAGTCAAATGGTAGCAATATACTGCTAAGGCCATGTATGCACCTGTACCTACACCCCGAATTAACCTTACCAAACCAAACATTGACTGTTCAGTTTCCTATCAATGTACAGGATTAAAACCTAACACAGATTCCCAGACAGTATATGGGAAAATTAACCACAACAATTCAAGGCGCTTATACACCAAAACCCATTCTTAAATACCCAAGAAGCAGTCCACCCCCTCCCTTAACAGGCGGAGCGACCCAGTTCAGTTTGTGTCACCTGAAATGCTGACATGTACTAGAGAGGTGCGTACCATGTCCCAGAATGTAAATTCTTTAACCCTTGCAGTAATATCTTTAACCAATGCCGACGCCCTATCACGCCTTCCCGATGACCAAACTTGTACGCACTATCGTGTTGGTATACTACTCTCAAAGCGCCTTGTGAGGGATGCAAATATTGTACAAGAGTAGATAGAAATTGGGGTAATTTCTTAACAGGAGTTGACAATGTAATTCCGTTGTGAGGAGCAGCTATAAGACAGTCAAGTACTCCAAATCAGAACTTTGCCAAATGGTTAAGGATTCAGATAGTTTGTCATTGTGTGGCCTGATGGGAGTGGAAATTAATAGACAGAATAAACAGATAGAGGCATTTCTTAGTCAACCTACTCGTTTGGAGGTTGATTCCCATGAACCCCACTGTGAATCTACTTGTCTAAAGGTTGACCCCTCTGAATCCTTCGAATCAGGCAATGGTCCCAGGTTAATGTCCAAGCAACCCAAACCGATCCATACCGTACTGGGTTTGAAATACGAGGTTATACAGATAGTGATATTATGACTGAACAGAGGACAGATCCAGATCTGGTGCATTTGATTCAGTGGCAGAGCTTTTTCTGACTGGTCTTGTGGCAAATACCTACATGTATTGGATGAACAAACAGAAGTTTAGTCTTAATAATCAACTGCTCTACAAAGTCCGTAATTCTGGCAACAAAATTTTGGTAATTCCCAAGTCTCTAGAGCCTGAAGTGCTGTCCCTGAATCTTGACATTCCATCTGCTGGGCATTAAGGTATTTCCCGCACGCAGGATAGACAAAAAGATAAGTATTATTGGCCCCAAATGTCAGAAGATATTGGAAATTATCTAAAATCTTGCGTGGCATGTAATCAGGAGAAGAAACCCACTAGGCATTCTCGTCATCCATTAAATTTGTACCATGTTGAGCACCCATGGAAAGGGTGCACTTGGATTTTTTGGGACCTTTACCCAAAACAGTGGTAATGAGTATATCCTAATGATGGTGGATCAGTTCACTAAGTGGGTCGAATGTATGCCCAACCCAACCAAAGTGCCGAATTAACTGCCTCAACAGCTGTTAGTGAATTTTTCTCTTGGTTTAGGAGCCCACTTCAGTAATTTAAGGACCAATTAACACACTTTGAAAGCAAGTTGTTTTCATTTGCTTGTGAAACCATACACATCCTTAAAACCTGTACAACTGTTTATATACATTAGGCAAATGGGCAGGTCGAAAGATATAACAGGACATTAATGGATGCCGTCCGTTGTTTTGTGGGCCGAAAACAGTCAACTTGGGATGTACATTTAGCTTTGTTAGCCGGAGCCCTGAGGTCAGCTGTTACCCGGCACACTGACTATACTCCAAATAGAATGATGCTAGAGAGAAGTTAATCAACCTTCCGATCTGTTTTTTTGGTCCTACATCCTCAAATCCTTCCATCTCAGATGTTCCTGAATATGTCCAAACTTTAACCAATTCCATTCAGGAAGCCCATGAACTTGCTCGAACAACTCTTAAATGTCAACAAAAGATCACGAAGAAGTACTATCACCATCATATACAGGTAAATCCTTGTAAAGAAGGTGATATTGTGTATATGCTGGGTCAGCCGGAATAAATGTGGTGAAACTAAAAAGTTAAACCCTGTATGGAAAGATCCTGGACTAATCTCGATAAAAATTAACTCACATATATATACAAACTTCAGTTGTACAACAAAATAAATCATCCCACTTTCCCTCGGGTTTTATGCAGTGTTGCAGAACCCGGGGTGAGTTCTCCCCTCAAAGGAAGAGAACAGTCCCCACTCTTGGGAGATTTAATGCAGTTTCCAAATCTCCCTCACACCAAACTGCCTCCCAGTCGAGGGAGAATTCATAAACTTATGCCTCCATTGTGCAGGCGGCACCTGTCACCACTACCATGGTAGCCGCTGCCTGCACCACGGATGAGTACATGTGATGCCGTCTGTTGCACCAAACCCATTGTCAGCTCCAAGGTCGCCAGTTCACCTCTTATTCCAAGCCAACCAAAAAGTTCTAGCGGGTTGTGAGCACCACACCCATATCAGAACATCAGAAGACCCCAATGATTAGGCAGTCCCGTCCGCCCAGTCTGATGCCATTGAACATCACTCCAGTAGGAGCAGGACGAGGTAGAAGTTTACCACTAGTAGACCCCCCCCCCACCCCCCCCCCCCCCCATAGCATTTGACTGCAATGATGGAGCCCCAGATCCCCTCCAAAAAACGTCAGCACAGTTCGACTCATCCTGCTCCCAGAGGCCCTCTCCCTTCTGGTGGGTCATCCAATAGGGCGAACGCTAAGAATAAGCACCCAGGTGTGCCCTCCCATAATGTCAGATGTCCAGTCAGTCTTTGAGCCGTCATTGTAAGTGTGCTCACCTGCCCCAAGTTTTGAAAGAACCAGAAGGAAATGACCCCAGTTCTTCTCCTATGGATCAAATGAATGCACTTACTCAATTGGCTAAATCACATGGTACCAACACTGATGGATTGGTCCATTTATTGAACCAGAACGCCGACATCCTCGCCAATTGTGTCCCATCCTCTGCCGTAATCACCTCGATGACTGTGCTATATCGGAATCAGAAGTGGCCAATTCCCCAGGAGTTTGACATATCTCCCCTCAACTCCCTTGCAGGGCATATCCACTGGAGGGCTATAATGTATTTGTTGGCCACCCTGGCACCCCATAACCGACATGATGTTGGTGTTTCCAGTACCTCTTGCCCACCACCAACTACTTTCTCCTGTGTCAGTTACTAGTTCTACCCCAGGTCCAGTAACCCGATCCTCCACACCTGATCTTACACCTACCAAGAAAATATCCACGCAATGGACGCCCACTTCCACGTGGATCGTCTCCGTAACCTTACGCACTCTAATGTCTCGGCCACAGAACTTCTAAACTTGGTCCCATCCCAATCCCCAGAGACCCCAGTCACAGTGGTAGGCGGTGTTTCGGTATACTGTGACCCGGCAACTTTTTCCACCATAGCGGACCCCAAACCATACATCGGTACTGCCGTGGGGTTCCACCCAAAACACTTTGAATGATATCTCGGCAGAACGGATGGATGGGGTGATAGAGAAATTAGAAAGGTTGTTTCCGTTTGCCCAGTCCCATGGGTAGGTAGGTCTAGATCGTACGGTCCATGGAAGGTTCCACATTTATCAGAATGTCTTCCTGGAAAGGGTCATACGATTAGCAACTCCAGAACAATCCCGCCTCCTTCACCTTATAGGCCCAGGCTCAGATGGACCATCGATGATGTTTACGCACGGGGTCTCCAAATCGTCGGTCGCCGCTGCAGGCCCCATCAAAAAAGCCATCTACATTGTTTTAGTGGCCATGCTGGTGTAGTGGCTGACTGGAACCAACGGTTCAGTCGATGCTATTTCAGCGTGGGTCCCCAGGTTATGTCATTTACCACTCGTCAACACTAGGGGCTCAAGGCGATTCCCACCAACCGTATCTTTCTGGAGACATATACATCATTTTTTGGCCACCGGCTGAAAGATCGCCACTCCCCACCTGCCTATGTAGGGGGTGTGGCTGCTTGAGTTAGTATTATCCTTGCCCTTTCCCTTCCCGTCTTTTTGGACACAGCAAATGACAACTTACAGTTGCTGTACCAGCTGACCCACCCATAAACCTTGGAAAATACAGTACCCCTCATAGGGGGAAAATTTCTTTTTTTTATTTCTGTCCTCATATTCGTATTATTTTCCTAAGGGTGGGTCACAAATGAGTTGAAATTGGCTGGTGGATTTTAAAATCGGGGGTAATGTGGTGAAGTCGTTCTCAGTACCCCGTACTCCTGTTCGGAACTGGCCAACCAATTAGGTCATGTTCCAAACAGCTATAAAACCCAAGTTTTTTTTTCAGCGGCGTCCCATTCTAAACTTCAACAGGTCGTCGCCTGAGTGCTAGAATGTTCTATGTCCCATAGATACAAGGGCAGCACAATTAATTTCTATATTTTCCACAACATTGGGGCTCGCGACTTATTGGTGAGTTGTGATATCAACGGATGCTGTGAGGCACCATCAAACAATAGACTGACGTCTAGTTTCCCAATTTGACAACGATAACTGTGAAATAAGAGAAAAGTAGTGTACAGAGTTTATGTTTATTTATTGGAGTTTAGTGACACTTTCAACATACAGTTTTACAGGTGTATGAAGCCGAAGTACCCGAAGAGAACCAACGAGAGGCAGCGAGCTACGGCCAGACTCCCTAACGTACAAACTCCACACAAGCAGGGTTAGCATAGGTTGAAGACACGTGCACCAATCGACGTGCATTACATCTTAGTACACGGTGCCTCCGGGTCCCACGTGGGCAATCGGGATTAAGTGCCTTGTCCAAGGACACAGTGCCGTTACCCCTGTCGGGGATCGAACCGTGGACCTTTCGACTTGATGTCCAGAGCCGCAACTAATGAACCACCACGCCCCCAGAACTTATTTTTTGCACCCTGAGCCCTGATGGTACCGTCCAGATTGGTTCTATAATAGTAACTGGAAGAGTTCATATCCATTATTTCGGGAAGACCAATACACAGAACGACACACGGGTGTGAATGGGTTAATCGATGTGGCACGAGTGCCAGCGCGGAAGGATAGAACGAGAGGCAGCAGGTGACACAAGTGCCATATCGATTAACCCATTCACACACGCGTGTCATTCTGTGTTTATTACACGCCTTCACTTCTATAAAAGCAGTTACTAAAACGACACTCAGCTGTTCATTTGACGACCATCAACAAAAAGAACACATTTTATCCCCAACCAAATTTGCTAGGGGAATCCGTGTTACTATTTCGTCCCCTGAGTTCTGTGTGCCTCCTGGCTAAACAACCCTCTTGTTTAAAATGGTTTAATCCATATGGCACAAGTGCCAGCGCGGAAGGATAAACCGAGAGGCATCACTGTGTTTATCACACGCCTCCACGTCTATTAAAAAATAATTATTAGAAGGACACTCAGCAATTCATTTGACAACTATCAACAAAAAGGACATATTTTATCACCAACCAAATGTGCAATGGGAACCCGTGTTACTATTTCGTCCTCTGAGTTCCAATGTGTTATATGTGCCTACTGGCTCATAAAACACGTTGGAAATCAGGGGACAAATATCAGCTATCAATAGTGATTCAAATTGTAATTGCTTTGCACGATTTGTGAAGATTCCTGTGAAATTTTGCTTCCATTTAAAAATAGTCCGTCAACGATTCCGACGGTAATTGTTTTTATAGACGTGAAGACGTGTAATAAACAAAGTGATGCCTCTCGTTTTATCCTTTCGCGCTGGAACTTGTGCCATACTAATTAACCCATTCACACGCGCGTGCCGTTCTGGGTATTTTCTGATCCCCTTTCAAATGCATTATTTTTTTATATGGCTACCACGAATATCCTCCAAATATTGGGCCGGTTTGCTCATTAGTTCTGGCTCGCCACAATCGAAAGTTCAATTTTGCAAAGTCCGTATCATGGCTGTATCAAACTTTCTGTCTGTTTCAGTATCTTTATTCAAGTATATATTCATGTATTTGTCCGAACAGCAGATAAATGACGTCAATGACATTACCAAAGTTTGTGTAAGTGTGTGTTTAAATAAGTGATTTAACTACTCTCTCACAAGGTAAGGATAATTCACCAGTAGCTGAATGCATGAAATGCCGATTTCCCCCACCGTTCCTTGCCATCAACATGTTTACAGATCCTATTAAATGAGGTTGGAGTACTTCCTAGCATTGTTTTAGATGCCTTCCTCATATTTCAATATGTGCAAGAAGGTTGACAAGAAACGATTTGCCAGAGGTGTCGAGGCGAAACTGAGATCCCAAGAAGATAACTTTCGTGTATAGTCCATCTTCATCAGTACGTAACCCCAGGCGCTCCCGTTTCAACCAATACAAATATAAACAGGAAATACAGAACTCTGCATTCTTGACAGGTATGGAAATTACTCGGTGGAGAAAATAGTTCGTTTATACATGGATTATAGAAACCAAATTCATAAGAATAATTGCATTATAGATTTGTCATTTGATAAAATATACACTGCACACCACGATCTGGTGTATGAGTTAACGGATTTTGTGAATATTTTGTTGACAATCAGCTATATTGTTACCGACATGCACACTGATTTATCAATATGTCAGACACATAGTCAGAATTCTATAATAGGGGGTGCCCAAGCCAGCGTTGTTTTTTTTTTTTTTGTTTTTTTTTTGTTTTTTTGAGGGGAAGGGAGGGCACCTCTGCCCTATTCCTAACAACCTAACCTAACGACTGGGGAGTCCTAGTTAGAACTAGGCACCCCGCGAGCAAAGTCTGCAAGGTTCACTGATCTAAGAAGGTATGTGAGACATTTGTAGCATATTATGTGAAACTGGTTCTAGTCAGATCACCGAAGTTAAGCAACGTCGAGTCCGGTTAGTCCTTGGATGGGTGACCGTCTGAGCGAGCGATTCGGACTCCCGCGTTGTGTCCATGGGCAAGACACTTAACCCCGATTGTCCACATGGGGGCACGATGCAGCCTTGTACTAAGGCGTTCTGCACGTCGATGGTGCGCATGTCTTCAACCAATCTAACCATCTTTGTGCTGCAGTGCGGAGTTACGATGTTGGGAAGCTGGCAGCTGCTCGTCGTTGCTCGCTGGATCTCCCGGGTATTCCGGCTTCATCCACCCATAAAGCTATCACGGTCATGATTAGCCATTGTGCATAAGTATGTGACCTTAAACACCAATAAATAAATAGTAATGCAAAACTGGTATTAGAACAATGTTTTTGGAGGTGAACGGAAATTTTAAGAGAGCTAAGAGAGACCCAACCCCTGCCCCTCTCTCATACACACGGACTCGGCTACTGCTATATGTATAATCTGCATGTAGATTTTATTTCGTCAATAAAAGTGGAAAATTAGCCCCCACTCTACTGGATACACTGATATAGGTATGATCTAACCTAACATGGAAATAAGACGACACTTGCCAAACAAATTATTGAATAACTAATTGTTTTCGTTTTTTACCTCAAAAACATAGGTTATGACCCCTCAACGAGCTCGTTCCAAACAGGGGCCATAACCTATGTATTTGAGACAAAAAATTTAAAAAAATAATGAAATTTAATTGGCGATTTTGTGAATAGCGCTGCGTGGTTTAATAGGGATTCATATAGAGACTGGATGGTTTGTAAATCGCAAAGCGAATTTCCAGAAGTCATGCAGCGAAGCACGACCGACGCCATTTTGCGTTTGAGTTGCGATGGCTGAAAGATTGTGATTATGTTTCCAAAGTGAACGAGAAATGTTAAAAATGATTCTGTAAACAGTAGATATATTTATTTAATGTTGTTTAACGTCACATACTCATGCACAATGGCTAATCATGACCGTGACAGTTTCACGGGTGGAGGAAGCCGGAGTACCCGGATAGAACCACCGAGCAACGACGAGCAGCTGCCAGCTCCCCAACATCGTAACTCCGCACAGCGGCACAGGCAGGGTTAGATTGGTTGAAGACATGTGCACAATCGACGTGCAGTACACATTAGTAGACGGCGTCAACGTGCCCCCATGCGGACATTCGGTGTTAAGTGACTTGCACGAGGACTAACCGGGCTCGACGTTGCTGAACTTCGGTGATCTTTTGAGAACCGGTTACCGCAACGCCACCGCGCTCCTAACGAGTAGATAAACACAAACGTAAGATTATTTACTCGACTTTGTTTACGGCATTGTTCACGCGCAGCCTCTCATTATATCCTTCGACACTGGTACTCATGCCGTATTGACGAACGCATTCACATGTCGGGGCGTTCTGTGTTTATTACACGCCTACATGACACACAATCCACTCATTTAAAATTGTAATACAAAACATTAACAACTGAGCAGGCACATGCGCATGCGCGGAGTTGAAAAATAATTTGCATTGGCACAAATTGGGACGATTTATCAAAAGTTAAAATTTTATGAAAACTTAACAGTTTTTGCAAATATTTGTTATAGCGTTCAGTGGAATCTTTCCGATAATCTGTATGTTTTTATTTTGGAAGTGATTTTAATACTTCCTTTTCTATTTGAGAAATAGAATATTAAATTATTACTGATTCCCACTACCGATTTATTGTTCACTCTTCTGTCTGTAGTCCACAACCAGATCTTTCTTCAAGCAAACAATTATGCTTTCAGTGTTGAAAGAGATTCCGGAAGATTTTAAAATGAGTCTCTGTGTACTATTCTTACGACAGAAATGCTTGCTTCTCTGTTCTCCACCCGATACTACATTATCAGAACAGGCAACCTTCTTTCAGCAAAGAACGGATTGCATTTACTGAGAAGAAAGCTATTGTTTATAAACAACACACGAGATCGAAAGTATATGTCATGAGATTGTCTGACGGCTGCCTGTTGAGGTGACATATTTCCAGCCATAGAGTACTGACACACTGAGTATAATTTAGCTTTACCTAAGGAAAAGACATTTGTTTTCTACGGGTTCTAATTTTTTTATATAAATATTTTTTTGACTTTTCCCCAGGAAAGGACAATTGTTTTTCTACTGATTATGTCTGTTTTAGTTTTTCCCCTCACATTTTGTCCGTTCGTTTCAGAAGCAATTTTCGAATCAATTTTCACAGCATTTTACACACGCATAGAGTGGACAAACTCTAAAAAGGTACAGCAGCGGAATGGAGTGTTCTCTTTAACGCTTCTTCAACATTCAACAAAATTGGTCAATATTAGGGTTTTCTTCAGATTCTCAAAACGCCTCTTGCCGATTCTTTAAAAAAATATTCATCGCTTTTAGACCTGTCTACGACACTACAATTGATATCCAAGTTATATTAGACTAAACGTTAGTTAACCCTCCATTGACTGACAAACATCGATTTTTTTTTATAAAACTGGGCTGTTTTTCGGGCACCCACATTTATTTGCATTTGCATTCCGTAAGAAAACGGAAGTTATGGAACACTGTGATGACCCTTACAAGGCTGACTGAATAAGTAAATATTCTCCTTAGCACTGTCGGTGAAAGAGCTAGGCTCGTTATCCAAACTTTTAGTTTTTGAAGGCTTAGCTTGTTACTATTTAGCGCAATCTGTGTCAACAACTGCTTCTGAACAACGTGAGCCACACAGAGTTGCAAAATCGCACCTCCTTAGGATCAATGATTGTGATACCTTCGAATCGGCGAAAGGAAAGGTGAAAAATATTGACATAAGACTGTGTGGGAGGCAAGTGGGAAGAGGGAGGGGGAACGTTTGGTGATATACATTGAATTGTGTACTATTGATTGTGTTCTCGATTGCAGTATAGCCTATAACAAAGTATACCGTTAGGCGATATGTTTTTGTTAATGACGCCATATTAGCGCATTATGGCGATATACCTATAGCATTAACGCGATATTTGCAATGTGTTGTGAGGAATATCGCAAGACAAACGCTAGCGTGGCATTGTTTTTCACAACTGTCATTCGTAATTTTTTGGATGAACGGACGAGGAGCGAATACTTATAATAATATGGTCGATTTTAGCCATGCAAAGCTTTGTATGATAAATGAACTGACGTTGTCGATGTGTCGATGTATTCCTTGATGACGATGCAATTAAACCTCGGATTTCCCTTGGTCTACCATGCGTGTAGAGAGTCCTCGTGAGTATTTTTTTACATAATTGCAGTTTAATCTTTATACAAAGCTCGGAATCTTTAAAGTCAAAGGGAGGAGATGGAGGAGTCTTCCTGTCTCGTTCGATAACGGCGATATCAAGCACGAATTGGGGTGAAGTAAAATGAAAAAGGAATATTCGTGAAAGCCACGAAATGG